>QYAJ01000155.1:0-76354 GCA_003988865.1 Phialocephala sp. D728 | reverse complement strand
TCCCCACCCAACGGGTAATAAAATATCGATTACCCTCCCCATGGGCACCCACCCATGTGGATACCCTTGGTCAGCCGCAACCCGTGCCGCGCTCTAAGAGTATCGCGAGAATCCTCTTTCTTAGAAATATTCAGGCTATGTATCTTCCGTTAACTTTGCTTCATTCAGTTAAGACTTGCAAAATTTGCGATTTTGCACTTGCGGGTCATATTATATGGGTGCAAAAAAAAAGGACTACAGTTTTGTCGGATGAATATTAGGTGTGGTCGCATAATTGGCTGATTCGGGCTAGCTTAGGGATAGTTGCACTACGATCCCCTGAGTATAATCTAGTTGACTTATCAGGCTGTTTAGGACTCAGGACTCAGCTCAGGTTAGAGCAGCGACTGCTCAGGCCCAAAGACGGAAATGGACTTTGGTGGGTTTATTGTCGTCTAAGATTATAGTGGTAATTTAATTAATTAAGGTGGTCTGCGAGATGAAGTGTGGCCTAAGGCTACCTGAAGAACACAGACTAGTGAGGTTGGGCTCATAAGTGGGATACCGAATGAGTGAGTCACAATACTCTTCCCTCTCGATCTTCCCACATCCTATTCTAATTAGCAACTACAATAGTTGCCGTCCCCACTAATTTAAATTCACGGAGCCTCACAATTGTAACCTTGAAAGTCAATACCCGTCACCTGACTAGATATCATTTTCCACTCACTACATTAAATACACACATGCACAGACTCCCGGCTTCACCTGGAAAAATATAATTTCTCTCTTAGACTTTAGCCTCCCAATCCAAAATGGAGCCAATACTTCAGCTAAAATCTCAAATGCCACCCAAACCTCAAGTAACATCCTCAAACTCCCCCGAATACCGCCATCGTCTCGCGGACATTAGTTCCCGAGCATGCTTCTCCGACCCCCTAAATATGCTCTTCCAACGCGATAAAATCGGCTCTTCAGGCCAAGTCACACTTGAAAACATCTACAAATCTACCCTCCTCCGCATTGAAGCGAAAGTCGGACTCGGTTCCTTAATCATCGAAGCTGATAAGTTCGCCGCTATAGCATGCTGGGAACCTCCAGGAGCAGTTCGCGGCAATCATAACGTTGAAGAGCTCATGGAGCTGGCAAAGGAGAGGCCGGTTTATGCTGCTTTTATTCGGGATATTGAAGCTGCGAAGAATGAGTGTTTGGGAGAGGGTCAGAAGTGCTGGCAGCTTAGCTTGATGGCGAGGGATCCGTTAAGAACGAGTAAGGGGGCGGTGAGGGCGATTATTGAACCATTTGTGGAGAGGTCGAAGGAAGAGAGGGTGCCGATTTGGTGTATTGCGGGAAATGAGAGGGCGAGGGACGTGTATGCTTATTTTGGGTTTGAGGTTGTGAAAGTGATTTATTCGGGAAAGGAGAAGGTAAGGACTTGGTGTATGGTGTGTAATTGGCCGATTGAATGACGGGACTAGGGTCGGGATGGAATTAGCGGTTGGGTCTGGGGGAAAAAGAGTTGAAGTGTTGAGGACAGAGGAAGTGGAATGACGGAGAGGAAAGAGGTATTGAGATTAACTGTCCTAAGTCAAGTTGAACAACGAAAGCGAGAGTACGCTGTCGCAGTCACGTGACCTACAAACTGTATATAGGTATCCTCAACTACACCGCTAACCAGGATTATCATTAAACATACACTTTACACGCACAAAATATGGCCTTATATCGGGCCGTGTCAGTCCTGCTGCTTTTTCTGTCTACAACGAGAAGATCTTTCAACAATTTGCAGATAATTGCCCCAATCAAATAGCACATCAGATAAAATTAAGATGAACAATTGATCAAGTATTTGCTAAATCACATAATGCTCATGATCAACTTATGTATTGCAAGCAAGATTCACATAATGGCTCTGGCCAGGTTGAACATTGAAATCTAGATAGTTAATACCAAGCTTTCTGTTCACGACGAGGGCGCATTCGTCTGGGTAGAAGCCGAGGGAGGATGGCTCATTCGCTACTACCACGAGGGTGAAGAACCTTACTACTCCACTAGGAGTACGTTGGAACTTGAAGGTTGTGAGCTTCCTTGGCTCTGTAAGAGTTGTATAAGCCTGACATCTGACATGATCAATGTACGAAAAAGGACGGATATTTACATTTTGAGGGTGGGGATTCTCTAACTCAAGATTTCAAGACAATCAGAATCATATCGAGCACGGAACTTCAAAGACGTATTTGCATTGCTGACTGCGCGACTATGTTATAATGCCGTAAGCACCTGGCTTCTATGGCAACATGCGCGCTTTCGAAATCAAAGAAAGAAAAGAAAGCTATCAAAGTATCTACTACTGCTGTTAATACTGCGCTAGGCAGGGATCGTCAACGTCTCTAGGTCGCGGTTGGCGACAGGACTGACGAGGCTTCTGACGGCTTTGGCTGATCAGCTGGAAGGTCGTTCAGGTCACCCCAGATGCTATCAACATCGTCGTCCTGTTCATTAGTTAGGTCTGCACTAAGCTCTACGTTTTCGACCTCGACTTCGTCTGGGTCATCGCCACCGGCTTCAGAAAGAGGACTCATGGGTCTCTTAGCCATTTCGAGAGCGAGACAGATATCATGCGGTCCTGGCAACAACTCTGGCTCTTGGGCCGTCCAATCGATCTTCTCATCACACCAGCTAGGTTGGAGGAAGTCATCGTTGTTGTATTCTGACGCCAATCCTGCGGGATCGTCCTTGAAGAGGAGCTTGCGAAGCCGGCGGATCTCAAGATATTGCGTATCCATGTCATCCATTGCGAGCTTGAATGTGGCCACAAAGTCCGAAGAGTCGTGGTAACGGGCTGATCTGCCGAACTCTAAGATACTACCTAGCTGCTTGAGGCAGTGTGCCCGTAGGAGTGGCGAGTACGCGTTCTCCCATTCGCGAGATCGCAAGCGAATATCGACAATCATCGCATCCGTCAACTCTCGCTCGAAGGTCTTGGCGTACTTTTCAAGCGCTACAAGGAAGGTAGCCAAGGTTTTAGGAAGTTCAGATCTGGAAGTTCTATCTCGAGTTCTGTCGAATAGTCCTCCGAGTCGCTTTTCGGGCTTGATCATCTCAACCATAGTTGCAGCAGCAGCACTGATGGAGGTATACTGGCGCTCGAGGTATTCGATGATTGCCTTTCGATGAATTCCGAATAATTTTAAGTCACCACGGTCCGCAGCATAACTTGCCTGCTCGAGTGCTTCTTCGACCGGATGTGTGTCAGTGATCTTGGAAATGCGGCCTCGCTTGAAGAAACTGCGGCAAGTTTGCCGTTCTGCGTACCACCCGCGAGTAAACATTCTCCGATTTTCAGTTGGCGCATTACATCCATACTTTGGAACCATCTCAAGCTTGTAGAGGATATTCCGTTCAAATGCTTGCGCATATGTCGTAAGATTCTCGCACATCTTAAAGATCCGAACGGCAGGACTGTTTCCTTGGACGATGTGGCATATCTTTGCTACGAGCAAGGGTCGTATATCGTGGGGTATATAAGCCGGATCTGGACTATTCACGGTCATTCTATAGATGTGACAGTCGGAAATTTCCGCAGTCCCCAATGTGAGGCATTGGACATTACGCAACAGCTGTAATGGCTGAAGAACGCGACCAAGCTTGGTGTACTGGACGGTAACGGCACCAGCACCAGTACGCAGTGGTCCGTTTAGTGACATTGCCCAAGCATGTTCTTCGGAGAATTCTAAGCCCTTTGGGATGAAGCGGACATCTAGGGAGGTTATATTGCTATCGCAAATCGCGCGGCAAAGGCATGCAAGGCCTGCGGGTGGGCAAGGGCTGGGGGATAGCGATGCGTGCGCTGAAACGAGCACCTTCCAACGTCGGACTTTGGCAACAGCCCCAAACGCCTTTATTTCATCTGGTGGAGCCGAGTAGGATATGGGTGGCGTAGTGAACTGCACGCTAGCACGAAGGAAATTGTCAGGATGTCTCGGAGGATGTGGGCTTGGGCGGTGCCTAAAGATCGGCGATGAGACGAAACGGTTATCACCGCAATCGATAAAGAAGACATTCGATCCGTAAAGGATGGCCGAAGCTGTTCAACACATTAGTATATTTCATGAATATTTTGGGGGCTAAGGAGATAAGCTCGCAAGACAGCTCGCAAGACTTGTTTAGGAGCTCGGCTCTCTGCAAACTATGCCAATTTTGAGGGTAGACAGGGAGAGGCTTTTGACAAAACTAACCTTCATCATATATTTGGCGGCAAGTTCGGAGGACTGCGGGAGTTAGGTTGTATGTGATGGAGCGGTCTGCATCTAGCGAAGTCCTGACGCGAATAATGGTCTTTTTTGTCGAGAGATCTGGGTTGACCAACAACAAATTATAAATCCGGTTGCGAATCTCGGCAGGAAGAGCACCAAGGAGAGGACAGGCGTTATCCTTTGCATCTGATGGCTGGTTATTGATGCCGAGCTTGGACTCCAGAAGCTCCTGATCTTGCCGAGCTTTGTTGAGTGCTGCTTGCAACTGTCCCGAAGTCATATTTGAGATATCTTCTGTGGTGAGGGCTATGGCGTCGACATCGAGAAGTCTTGGGCGTCAGTTTTGACTTTGTACATAATAATGAATACTTACTGGGTGGAAGTGCCCATCATTGGATAGGACAAAGAGACGTCATCAGTATCAATGATCACTACATTGACATTTTCACGTCTTCGGCGTCAGTTTTGCCTCTCCACATGATAGGGGCAACTTACTGGCTGGAGGAATCTTTTGTGGTAATGGCTACTACATTTGCACTGGTAGTTCTTGGGCGTTAGTTTCGACTCTGAACAGAGTAGAGGTAACTTATTTGCTCAAGGAATTGGTTGTAGCCATGGCCACTGCATTGGCACTGGGAAGTCTGCGGCGTCAGTTTCGACTCTATGCATAGTACAGGTAACTTACTTGGTGGAAGTGTCTACCATTGCACAGGAGGATGACATCCAGCTGGCAAAGGTGGCTGGCTGCTGGCACTGTTATTGGTCGGAGTTGGGAGTTGTTCTTGTGGACGAGATCGAGATCTGCGCCGGGGAAGTTCTGGGAGTTTTGATGCTGCGCTATGCCAACCGACGCTAGTGGAATAAGTTCGGCCCGTCTCCTCTCGATGTTGCAAATTGTCCGTCACTAGAGTGTCGATGCAACACATTGTTTCAATGCCGTCTCCTTTTGTCCACATTTTGAAGAGGAGATAAGAAGCAGTCAAAGAAGAAGTAAGGACATTTGCTCGTAGATCCTAGATATAGAAATGACTTTTGGGGTGTCTTTATGCATAGTCGTAGAAGAGGTTAGACTAAACCTCTTGCAATCTGTACTACTAGGACAAACCTAAGCCTAACTTGATCAGGCATGCTCAAAACCATAGCTAGACATAATTTTAAGGACAGAAATTGGCAAAAAATAAAATAAACGCATAGCAATGGGTATTTCGCATAGCTTTGCTTTGAATGAGGTTCCATCCGTTTTACATTAAACTTGTTCGGCACATGTACCTTTGCAGCATGCCATTATCACTGGATAAGTCGTGAACAAGCTCAAAAGACTTTGATAAAGCTTATCAGCTATGAGAGCATGATAGTATGTTCAGTTGTGCATGGGAAAAGAACGGTCGAGAGTAAATAGGCGAGTGTGTTCATTATGTTGATGGGAAAGAAGGTAAAAAGAGGCAGGGTTCTGATGAAGTGAGGTCGAGGTAAATTTAGTGTTCTACCTAATTTGGCCAATCGGATTTTTGTGGGTCTGGAAAGGCTGTGATTCAAAAAAGTTGTCCCCCACCACGAAGAACATCAGAGGCTTCCTCTTCACATCCACGGCTTTCCTCTCCATGACAGCCAAAACTCCAAGATCTCTAATGCGGTGTCATACAGCAACTTATCCTACTCGACAGCTGTATCCGCCAATATGCCACCAAAAGCTGTGCGCGGCGGCGCGTCGCGAGGCAGAGGCCGAGGACGGGGCAAGGCTTCAGCTTCTGCAGATCCAGACGCGATGGCTGGACTCCTTGGAGAAGCTCCCAATGAACCATCGAGTCAGTCTACCATAGAAGACTCTTCTCTTCCTACCCAAAAAATCACGACCCCACAACACCTTCTTGATGACAGCTACAACCCCTCACCCAATTCCTCTCCAGTCTCAATTCCGACCGAAACTCCTGCTCCCACACCTGCGCGTGTCCCTATACCACGATCAGAACCCACAATGGCATCTTCAAGCTATACTGGTGGCCCTTCAACGAGAGGTGGAAGAGGCGGTGCTCGAGGAGCGAAGCCTGCTGCGACGAGTCGATTCAAGCCTAAAAATATCAGAAGTGATGCGAGCAAGCTGGAAGAGATTGCGAGGAAGGAACAAGCAAAAATAACCGAACTGGCTGCTGAGAAGGCTCGTGAGCAAGCTAGATTTTTGCGTGGAAGAGGCAGACCTGCCAGAGGAAGAGGTGATGTTATGGGTCGCAGGCCTGCTGGCACTGCTAGTGGGACATTTTCGATCGCGCCTGAAGCTTTGAGTACGCTTATGAGTCATCCATGAAGTATATATGCTAACCCTCTTGATTAGAATCTAATCCTCAATTTGCTTCGAAGAGCATGTCTGGTGGAGGAGGAAGTGGAGGTTCATCTAGTGTCAAGAGAGAGGTAGGTGGAGTATCACGTTCAGGATACAGCGGTGCAGGGGGGGATGGCAGAGGTGGCGGGAGCGCCGATTACAATTACGAACCACGATACCCCAACCAAGATGATGATGCGCCGAGAATTGACATCGAGACGATCAATATCTCCTCTGATGATGACGAGCCGATTATCACTGGCACTCGACGAGTCGCAAATGGCAATGGAAGATCAGGGACAAGCAAAGGAGGTCTCAAACCGGTACGTCTGCATAGAGAAGAGCATAAAGAGCGCATCACGATTGTCAACACGGAACCGACTATGAAAGCACCCCCGGAAGACGATGACGAAGATTTACCAACTATCGATGAGCTGAGATCTGCGAAAGCTGCAACCCAAGAAGAAAGATCCAGCCCCAAGGCTACATTCATCAAGTACGAGATAGATGATGATGGAGATACGCAAATGTCGTTGCGTTCTGGCAAACCACCACCTAGTGCTTCGCCGGATGCAAAGCGGAAGCTGAAGGAATCGAATTCACACATGCCTCCGGTTGGGATCGATGCTATTCCTGATGCCTCAGCAGAAGAAGTCGCTAAGGCAAAGAGAGAGAAGAAGGCAAGACTGGTTAATAAGAAGGTGGACAAAGAACCAGTCATTCAGACCGCACAGGATCGAGCAGAATATGAACGCTATTTGGAGGATGTGGCTATCCTTGCGAACGAGCTTGGTGGTTTGCAAGGAAACCTTGGTGACAAAGGCAAAGAGAGAGATTTTGAATTCGATGTAGAGATGCAAGGTACAGATGTGGAGGACGAAGATAAAAAGGAGGGTCGATTATATCTCTTCCAGTTCCCACCCGTGTTACCTGAACTTTACAATCCTGCCAACGGCAAGCCAAAGACTCCAGCCGAGATCAAGACCGAGGAGCTCGAAAAGGCCAAAGAGAAAGAGAAAGACAAAGAAGCTGCTACCAAACCTGATTCGAAAGGCAAAGGCAAGGCCGCCGAATCTATCGCCGAGCCTGTTGCCATCAAAGTTGAAGCAGAGCCTGTCTTATCGCCCGAGGAACGAAAAAAGAAGGAGGAAGACGAGAAGCGGAATAAACGACAAGGATTTGTCCACGAGGAAGGTTATATCGGCAAACTTGTCGTCCGAGAGAGTGGCCGCGTAGAACTCTGCTGGGGCGGTACAAGTCTGCTTGTCGGACGAGGCGTTGATGCAGGGTTCTTGACAACGGGCGTGGTTGTCGATAGTCAGGAGCGAGGCCCACCAGGTGGAGGGCCGCCCGAGGGGAAAGCCATGAGCATGGGGCAGATCATGGGGAAGTTTGTGGTCACGCCAGACTGGCAGAAGATGACCTGATATACGATCGCGGGAGGAAGCTACCGGGTATAGCGAGGCGATATGATGCATTTACAGGAGCGACAAAAGAATTGCATAGTTCGGCGTTATTGGGCATTTGACTGAGCAGCTCAAACCTGATACATTGGTAGATGAACATAGATAATGTATCTGAATGGGCATGTTAATATGAAGCTAGAATGCTCCATTTCACACTACAAAGTGTGTGTATGTGCTCATTTGCAGCCTTCTCTCCTTCTCTCCAAGTGGAGCTGTTCCCCAATGCTCACGAAACAATTTTCTCCATCACGAATCTGCAATATTGTTTCCATCCCAGTAGTCTGAACGATCCTCGACCTCGTCCATCCCAGCTCACCCTCAGGTCTTTCCGGACCCCAACCTCCTCATCACGTGTATCCCCACCAGCACCTCGCGTTTGCATGCCGAAAGTGGACGCTCCACATGCACATCCCCACAATCGGGACCCCAGCGTTCTCATCTCGCCTTCGCGTTGATCGACTCGCTGAGCTGGAGGTCGACAGGAAGATACGGAAGAGGATGTAGACTGGATCGGTCATATTTATATGTGCCAGTGCGGAGTTGCTTCTTTCGGCTTTTTTCTTTTTTCTCCTTTGAACATTGTTTTGATTAAAAAAGGGGCAAGAGAGTGAGTGAGCGAGCGCAAGGAAGAGTGTTGTACGACTTGAGGAAAGATAAGAGAGGAAGTAGATAGCCCGAAAGAAGAGGAGGATATATTAATTCAGCATCAACATATGTATTTCTAGTACTCTTCGCGACTTCTCCTACAAGTTCGCGACCTATTTTGCTACCTTCCCAATCAAGCTGTAAATGCCTTCGGGATAGGTACCCTCTAAACAGAAGACTAGATGTCCATCCATCTCATAATCATCGGCGCCGGCCTCGCAGGTCTCTCAGCAGCCATCTCAACCAAAATCGCTTCCCCAGAACACCAAGTCACGATATTAGAATCAGTCAAAGAACTCGCAGAGATAGGTGTAAGTCGACTATTTCTCTTCAAACGTTTTTCATTCTTTCCAACCCACACATTTTCACATCCTCAAACACACCCAAGCTAATTCCCATGTTTCTCCTCAGGCCAGACTTCAACTAACCCCCAACGCAACCCGTCTCTTCAAACCATGGGGCATACGACCCGCTCGTCCCAAGAGCAACCTTCCCGCAATCCCCCACAGTCCGGCTTTTCGACAGGACCAAGCTCCTCGCCCATGAACCCGCCTTCCAAGTCCAACTCTCTTCTCGCTACCCGGCCCCATTCTGGGGAATGCATCGCGTCGATTTACAGCGTGCGATGGCGAGTCGCTGTTCCGAACTCGGCGGCAGTCTCCGCCTCTCCTCAAAGGTCATTTCCGTCGATTTCGAGAACGCAGAACTCACGGTAGAAGGAGGCGGGCTTACGCTTCTCATACAGCATCTCATTCCCATCGATCTCTCAGAAATCGAAACAAAGGTGTCTCCAGCTTCTCAACTCTATTTTATTCAAAATCCCACCACTACTCACCACCGAATCACCGAATATGGGCTATCTTGATCACGTCTCCGTATCACCCCGAAATATACGGCTAAACCCTCGAAAGTCCAACCTTAGAACCACTCATCTTCTCTCCAATGATATGGTTCTTTCTATGACCTTCATATATATTCCATATCCTAACAATTTTTCGTCTCGTGTTTCTCCCCTCCCCTCCCTCCCCTCCCCCCCGTCTTCAAAGCTCTCTATCACAACATTTAGTGTTGATGAAGCATCTCTCAATCCATTCCAATGTCAGACACTCCAATCCATGTTTCAGAAATCATCATACCTCAATATCTCTCCTCACGCGTAAAAACCCTCCGCTGGCTAGGAAAACACCCCCCGCCTGCTCTAATGTCCATTCTTAACAGCTTGAATCCACATCCATCAGATCCTCATCGACTATTTGAATATTTCCGTAAACAATGCCGGGTAGCATTAATCCGATGCCACGGATTGAGCATGCTTTTGGTTGCCGAATACTTTGGTTTCTGCTCCGGAAAGAAATCTCGACACCACTGACCGACTCCCGCCCCAAGAAACGTGCTCCTGAAAATTTAGGAGACGCGTGAGGTTCTTCTAGACCCTCGGCCAGGAATTATCAAAGCAGGGACGAAGTCGAAGAGAGATCTGGTGTAGGTACCGTCGAGTTTCTACAAGTACAGGCTAAGGCATTCCTCTCAAAGCTCTCTCATCGCAATTCATAGTTGGTCGTAGCCGTGCTATATCTTCAGCATCCGTACAGACTCCCATAACACAGCAGTGGAGAGCAGGCCGTCTGAAATGCCATATTCGAGTGTAAATGCTGTGTACGCTCCTTGTGCGTTGTCGACAACGCTCTCCACGGTTTCTGGAACCTTGCGAACGGGTTCTCATCCAGCAGTGAAGTTTTGGGGTCTTCATCCATCGCGAATTTCGTGGCTGCTGCCAGTAGAGCTGAATACACAAGGGCAAATATTGTCTTTTATCTCATCGAACAGTTTCTCTCCATTATCCAGCCACACCAGACCACGACATCCCACCTCTTCTCCCTCGCCAGCTTTCTCCAAGCTCAATACTTCTTCTAATGCTCTGTACAGAACTTGGAGCTCCATTTCGTTCCCTTGGATGGATTCTGAATTCGCGTCCCACATGAGAACAATCCTCGAACACCATTCAAGGACCACGCTCCACCTGCGATGAAAGGCGTGAAGTGGGTTGACGATCTGATTCCGTAGGAGATAAGAAAGGGATCTGGATTAATCTTGAAAACAATCAAGCTGTCTCTCTGACCATCAAATACCAGTCCCGCCCTCACGCTATAATCTTCTTTTCAGCCTCTTTCCCCCTGCCAATTTGCTCTTCACGAATCCTGCTTAATTCTTGATGATCTTCTCCACATATGCCATTTATCCATCATTCTCGATGCCGTGTTTTCTTACAATCATGGTGCTTGTCTCGGCCGGTGCCTTCGGACCTCATCGATGATTACTGCGTGTTGCAGAGCGTCATAGGCAATGGTCTTCTTGCGGTAGTATCTGTGGTATGCTGCAGCGGCATGACTGGTATTGAAGGTGAACAGTTGTCGCTCGATTACAGGGGAAAAGAGACCTCGGACATACTTCAATAATGTAAAGTAAGAAGAGACAGCTTCAATGCTCGGAGAATCCGACGTAAAGATCTTGCCCATGAGGCAGATTCGAGCGCGATATTCTCGCTGATCTACCTGGCTTTTTATGTCTAAGATATAATCTCTGCTGCAACAAACGGTACTTCGATTAAATTATCAAACTAATAAGATCATATAGGTAATGCTTCAAGAAGCTGCCATTCATAGATACCTTTAGGGTCAATGTCTATGCTAGAAGGATTATTTTCAAACAAGAAGTATTTCGCTTTTTGGAGACGGGGGTATCTCACGATGGATATAAACGCCTCCGACGACCCTGTATTGTTCGGTACCGGTGTCTAAATGGTGCGATTGCATACGCAAAACAACGGGGCAGCTGCAGCTATATATCCAAGCTACAATATCACCTTCCTCGGTGTCTGGATGCACCATAGCTACAGATATTCCCTTGTTCCCAGTGTCCATCACTGCTCGCCTCATACCACTCGCCAAGACTCTGTGGAGTTTGTTGATGAGCCTTTCCATGCCATCTGCATCCTGTGTTAGGATCGGAATAAATGTGCGGGTCGAAGGCAGTAGTTTATCGGTCCTCAGAGGCTTGATGAAGTCGTTAATTAATGCGCGGTCCGGTTTTAGACGGGGTGATTCCATTCACGACCATTCCCGTAACGTCAAGCTCCCTATTTTGAACCACTGTTTGTGATAAATATCATGCTCTCATAGTTTGTGAAACTGGTGGATAAAGCGTCTCTGAAAATCTACTTACAGCGTTATAATCAATCCACTCAATTAGCGCTAGCTCATCTATGGAACCTCTGCCGTGAGGGGTCCAGAGATGCCCAAAACACTACTCCGAACGAGAAAGTTCCCATATTTCAAAAGCTGCAAATAATCGGCCCATTGTGAAAGTTTTTGCTATTTTGTAAAATATCTGGAGGTTTTGAAATGAGGGTTTTTTTGACTCTAGCGTTCGTTTGGTGAAGAAACATTGTCGTCGAGATGCAAGGAGGTCTAGGTTCCAAAACGGTGTCTTCTCGATTGTGGGATCCCATGGCTGACGATACATCAGTCACCCAGCCAAGAGACGAACTATGAACTTTGAGCACCTGATTTGTAGAGCCGTCGAGAATAGGATTGGTAGGAAGTCTCGACGAGGGGAATCTCCTCGAGTGCATTTCTATGAACGATTCCTCTAGAATGGTTAGGCCACCTTTTCAAAGTCTCAGCCAATTCGGAGCCCAAGATGGAAGCCGATCGTTCGTCGAGCTATGTTTCGAGGTACCTTTCAAGCAAATGATGTCTAGAGTCTTGTCTAGTGTCATCATGGTCTTGCTCATATCCACTATTATGGGCTCAATAGGTTGCCTATAGTTAGGCACGGGTACAAACGTCGCCCCATCATGATACAAACCTAATAAAGCAAAGAATTTGTCTCTCAGATCCGTAGCTTTAGCCTCTCGGGTGAGGAATAACGCTTGGAGTAAGTTTATAGGTACTCGTTTATCAAAGAATCGTTTGCGGAACACCAGCAGATGTTTTGGTCTTGAGAAGACATTCGATATGAGTTGGGGAGGGCATCGCTGCCCCAGACGTTGTAGGCACCCTCCTCTTCCCCTTCCTCATACGTGAATTACATGAATTCGGTAATATCTTCCCACGGTATCCATAGACCCCCCGTATGAGACCAGTACTTCCCAGGCTACCGTGATCTCCTGAACAATCCACACTCTTTTCCAATACGGCTGATTGAAGAACTTTTGCAAAGCCAATAAGGTGTTCTCGGATAATCACAATTGGGGAAGCGCTGGACCCGCGGTGTGAGTAGAGAATTGTATGATATTCAGATATCTCACATGTTTTGGAGACACAATGCGTCGTCTCTGCCGATCTTTCCAGTAGATGATTCCCTTGGCATCACTTCCGTCGTACATTAGACCTACCGAGGCAATGACTTCCGTAGCTTTTGAGTATATCTGCCTCCTATTTCGTACCTGCTGGCTTCGTTCTCGGCCATCTCCCTGGTTGATACAGACAGTGTCTGTCCAGATTCTCACTTCCTTTTCGCGTCGATCTTTCACGATATTGACGACCTCACAAATCGTAGAGTATAGATTCTCGGTAACCAGGATCTCAATATCTCCTATGATCATTAATTCAGTCCTAGCTGAATCTCCCCAACAGTACGAAAGCGCAATATAAGAGCCTGGATCGATGAGCGATGTATGCTCTAGAGAGTAGGCCAGTTTGCCTGATTGGTTGAAAGATTGATTGTTGTCCAAAGTGAAATTAAGAAGTCGGAACTCGTGTGTATCGAAATCTAAAGACTTATATGCTTAGCACCTCGCCGAGCCAGAAAGAATGGACATGGTTTGTGACGATTATGGGACTTTAGGATTGTCCAATACTTAAGGCTTAGAGGTCACGCTGCAGAGCGCCTATCCAGCAAGAGGAACGAAATGACCAACTATCAATTGAGGGCCAATACGATTGACGTTTACGGCTGTGTATTGGCGATTTAAAGCATTTAATGGGCCTCTTTATCATAAAGATCTACAGATGCAGGCTTCAGGTCAATGAGGCTGGGACCGAGGCTGCACGCTTTAGCTAAGGCACTAATTCCTCTTCTAACATAATAAAACATCCATTGCTCAAGACCCGACGACATCTTAGCAGTTTTGTTTCCTCTTTGTTCTATTTATCATACAGCTGCAACAGTGCGGCGAGGTACGCTCATTTTCAAGTCGGCTCTGAGGTCTCTCCCATGCTCTCGGGCCACTAGCCCTTCGCATACGTAAAGACTTCGCCTCCCCCAACAACTTTCCAACTCTCCTTCATCTTTTAATAATACCGATCTGGGGAAGGACTCGATTTCAAGATATCTGGCCACTCGTCTTTTATCTCTCTTCTTTCTCACACTTGGAAGGTGTCGCACCTGCAGCTAATTCTGGGCTTGGTCTACACCCTACTTTGACTCCAGCCTTACCCATAATTTCCGTTGCAGCAACAAGACTGAACTTCTATCATGAATTTCAACGAGACCTCTGATGATGGCTCTGAAGTCGAGATCTCCCATGCTCTCCACGAAGATCGCGACATCTTGACGAAAGGCAAGCAGGCAGTCGGCTTAACTCGGAATTATGTTCCCGGCTGGACTTCGCGAGATGCGTTCAGGGAATTTTTCCAGAATTGGTAATTAAATTTCTTCTTGCATACCCTCAATTCAACACTTCTGACAGTTTCAGGATGGATGGCATCGTCGAAACCCGAAGGATCTCGCCAACGTCGGTCAGCATAGTCATTACAGATACGGCAAAGGAATGGATTGCAACAGCGCATCGCCAAGGTTCTAAGGAGGTGTTCGGCTTCATTCGCTTCCTGAAGGCAAAAGGATTGTTGGAGTTGACAAATTTCAAGGCTCAATTGAGTCGAAAATCACTCGGTTTAGGCGCCAGCAGCAAACGGCACGCGGACAGTCTGGCTGGAACCCATGGAGAAGGTTTCAAGGTGGCCTCTCTTGTCATGGTGCGAAAAGGGCATCAAGTTCGCTATGAAAGCGCCAAGTACTACTGGAGCTTCCAATTCGGTGGTCGGGACAAGAGCCATTTATATTGTCATCTGACACCAATGAAGGACACCAAAGTCACCAGTGCCATGCTGACAGACTCTCAAAGAATTGCTGCTGGTAGACCACGGGAGTTGAAGACAAACATCTGGGAAGACGTATCCGTGAAGATTGGTCGAGTATACAACTCAAATGGCAGAATGATTGACTTCTCTACTTTCCAGGATTGGATCAAGGTTTCCTTCCTCTTGAACCGCCCAGCAAACACTATTAGTACCTTGTATGGCGACCTCGTTCTTGGCGTCGAATTCAGCAATAGGGTTTACGTTAAGGGTTTATATGTCGGCGAGTCCACTACTCAGAAGAGACTTAAATTCGGTTATAATCTCTTGACTGGAGATGTCAACCGAGATCGCGAAAGGTTGAGCAACCCTGATGAAGAAGCTTCGCTCCTGGCAATTATATGGACTGTGGCAATCAGTCAAAGCGACGAGCCTTTGAAAGAATACACGAAGATGTTGATGGAAGACGACGAAAAACAGTGGGCAGATGTCAATCTCGCCAAGGATAAGTTGATGCCAGTGATCACAAAGAAGATATGGGACTACCTGAAAGCGCAAGATCCTGAGCGGAGTTCCTTCTTTTATCATACGAAGACTCGAAAACAGGTATAAAATTTCTCTTTCTATAAGTATGAATGGCTTCAGCTAAGAAAATTACAGGATGTCATCTCCATTGAACAGCACTTGAAGAAGCAAGCAAAGGAGCTTCCTAGCTGTCTTTGGGAACCTTTAAGGCGATGCAATCTCGTCCGCACGCCACAAGAAGAGCGATACTTCCTGCTCACCAATGCTCCCTCCTCTGACACTGAAGACAATGCATATGCACACGGCTTCAGAAGAGTGTTCAGTGCTGCCTTGGGACTAGATGTGAGGACCAGCCATCTCAATCTGATTTTCAAGAATGGCGCCGCCACTGATCTAGACTTACTTCTTGATGGTAAAAATTTGATTATCAACGACAAATGGCTTGATTTCAAGGCAAGTCACCCCAAGGCAACCTGCGAGCTATCGCGGCTGGATGTCAATGTGGAAGAATTTTCATGCGATCACATCATCCGCTCTTTATATTCTTTGGTTATGAGCGAAATTGGAAAACACTCAAACTTTCACACCCACTCAGGCGGAGATGCCAACATAGATATGCTTCTGGAGGTAGCCGAACACTTGCATCAAATGCCGCGTAGAATATACTTCGAGGAAGGTGATCTGGCGGGACAATTGAATGTGTTCTGGACAGTTCTTGAAGGGGACTTGACATGGCAGCGCTATCACAAAGAGTTGAAGTGTCACGTTACTTTACATCGGGAAAGCACATGCTCGGGGAAAAAGGCAGATGTCCTCTTCTTAGATGGTAAGCACTCGATCCTCTCTAGATGATTCATGCTTTACTGCGAAGAAAGGTTGACCGACTATGGGTAGGGCATTCGAGAGATGTGGATGTCTCAAGTGTAAGCGTGCGTGACGGCGGTGGTGAGGATGAAGTCGCAACATGTGGTTGTCCCCACCAAGTTGCCTCCCAACGGAACGGTTGTCGCTCTTTCGAGGGATTGGATCAGAACGAAAAATACTTTCCCATGGTTGCTCGAGACTACCACCAAGCATTCTTTGGTATTCCTCCTGCTTCAATGGCTCCCCCAGCAGAGTCTGTGGAGGGGAATGACAATTCAGGCAGTTCAGATTCACAATCTGCAGCTATCGACCGCGAGACCCCCAACACCATTGAAGAGCCTCGATCAAACACAGTTCCTGAGGAGGCGAAATCTGATGACGCTGAAGAGGCGGAGGAACCGTCTGCCGCTCATCCCAACCTGGCCGTGCCGTCTATGAACCATCGACCATCGCAGGAACACCACTCACATTCCGTCTCGCAGCTCTTAGGTACTCTAGAAGAACAGCTTAAATCTGCCCGAGAAGACCTCGAAAACAAAGAATTGGAGTTGCGGCAGGCGAAGTCTGACATCGAAACTCAGAAGCAGAGACTCACTAGCATCATCGAGGATTTGCGAGGAGAAGTTCAGCAACTACAAGAGAACTACTCTGAGAGTGAGAGAGAACTGGCTGAATCGACAAGTAGCCTGGAAGTTCTAAGAACCGAATATCAGCAGCTGGCTGCAGAAAAGGAAGAGCTTGAGACTCATATTGCTCCGCCCGTCGTTGATGATGAGCCAACTATGAACAGCTCCCCTGGTCGAAATGAGAATTTGCAACCAAATACTGAGCTAGAAATCGCTCACCACCTTCCCAGAGAGGTTCTCGAAAAGATTAAGCAACTCCAGAAAACCATCGAGTCTTTGCAAAATGCAGTCAAGCGAGTTCAAGAGGACAAAACTTCATTGACGACCACTCTACAAGGCGTCTCAGGCATGATTCAAGGAGTCTTGAGCCTTCCAACACGAACATTGATGGCGAGTACACTTCAAGGTGTTCTGAGTATGATACAAGGGTTGTTGAGCATGGATTCTCAGCAACTTGCTGCTGGCCCAAGTAACAAGCGTGATCGCGTTGAGGAGGAACCGGAGGACGATGCTACGATTGGCCCGGCCACGAAGCGTACTAGACAAGCTTAGAGTGACTAGATAAAGGCTAGGTAGGATTTAAGATTTTAGTTGGATTAGCAGGTGAGGTCAGGGTCATTACATGAGAACGTGCGATATTTCAGGTATAGCGCGGAAGAAACCTGAGATCCGACTACGATACACTGACACGCTAACTTCAAATGCAATCAAAACTGACTTTAATGCCTACTTGTACCTGCTCGTCTAAAATCTCAAAGAACAGAGTGACAAAGTCAACGCTCTACAATATAGACAATAAACCATATATTGTGCGATCTCATTTTTAGAATTTCTTGAAATCATTTCTAGCAGTCGCCTGGATAATAAAGAACGGAAATGCTATTTTGAGAGCTCTATTCACCTCGGTGAACAATTCTTGCGCGTTGAAACCTTCTCACAATGGGCATTCATGTCTCCAAGACAGAACAATAGCGCTTTCCTAAAAATAGCATCAGCAAAGCACATCAATCAAACAAAGCCTATGTTGTCCTAATTCAAACACAATGCATTCAAAGTCCATAAAGCCAGCTCCTCTACCCTCCAAAGTCCTTCTTCCAATATCAAACACATCAATCTCCACATCTAGAGCCCTCCTCTGCTGAAATCTAACAAATAGAAACACACACTGCCCACCAATAGCATCCAACCATCTAGCATCCAGAATGTGCCACATCTACATAATCCACTACCGATGCTACGTCGAAGCCTCCCGGCGCACTGTTCGCTGCGGAATATCAAGCTATCGCAAGCTAGAAATCCATGAGGAGGGTACAAGATTTCGTGGTGAGTGTATGGTGTGTGAGGTTGCTGGGGATATGAAGTTTCGCTTCGGACGGAATCGAGTCGGTTAAGAGGAGTTGTGGAAGGTGAGTTGAAGATGCATGCGTGGAATGAGATAGTCAATGAGAACTTTTTAATTACGAATCCTAGTCACCATTTATAGTTATGTGAAGTGAGGCTATAATCGGTGTAAGAGAATGAAGAATGGGGAGGTGTAGCGAGGCCTGATGTTGGCATTTTCCTGCATACTAGGTAGCTAATTACAGATCAAGAGGATGTGAAAATGACATAACTCATCCTTGAAGAGTTGGTTTTGATTAACAATGATACTTCTTTTCTATTCATTATTCTCGACTGGCTCTGACCTAGGGTGTCAATACTCTCAGATGTAGTTGCAATACTTTTTTGGCTGTGATTTATTGAACACAGCCTTCATGAACCGCGCCAGTAGGTTCTGTGTTACGGTCTAAAAAGGTCAGTGGTGGGTGTAAATAGATATATATGATGTTAATGGAAGAAAGAGCGATCAGAACTGAGGATATATACGAGAGACCGTGCCCTGTCCCGTGACATTTTGCGTAATAGTCCGTAATGAGCTAGAGATTTCTCGCCAGCACTTAAAGTGAAAATAACATGATATATCTCTCATCGACTGCACTGCCAGAACAGTGCTGAGGGTATTTGCGTCGGCCTCACTTCGCTGTTCCTGCGATCGCGTGATGATGAACTGACTTCAGAGCATATGACTATGTCATGAACAAATCCAATATTATGGCTTTCATCCATACCCTTTTGGAGCTCACCTTGGGAAATAATCTCAATGGACACTTTATTCAGCTTAGGTTTGGCGCAGACGATCTCCTGATTTGGACTTGACTGCCACACATCCTAACTTCATCACCCGATTCTTTGTTTCGGGTGTTATGATAAACGCTCACAAGAGTTTAGGGATCAACTTAAAAGCATATAACGAACGTCAGGGTATGCATCATTTGGCAGCAGCATCTAAGTTCAAGAGCTAAGCCATCACGAGCAAAGAAAAGGTTACTTGGGGGAAGAATGTCGGACTCTTCGGCACAACAACGTCATGGACTTCGTTTGCTCTGCATTGGTAAGTGTTCTTCGATCACTTTTGTTGTTCATATGACGAACGAGAACACAAGATGGTGGAGGTGTCCGAGGGCTTTCTGCACTTTACATTCTCGACCAGCTTATGGCATTTGCAAATGCGAAGGCAAACTTACATCCTAACCAACCTCGACTAAAACCATGTGACATCTTTGACATGATTGGAGGAACTAGCACAGGAGGGTAAGTACTTGAGAAGGTTATTTCAATGACCACTGTGTAACACTCGCTTACTTCCGCTCCAGGATCATTGCTATAATGCTTGGACGCTTGCGAATGGATATCCAAGAATGCATTGATGCTTATATTCGACTTTCCGACAAAGTCTTTGCCAAGGTTCACCAACTGGTCAATTGGAAAGGCCAGGTCCGCGGGAGATTTGACCACGAAGCACTCGAAAAGTCAATTGAAGAGATTCTGGTGAGCGCAGGCCTCCCAAAAACAGAGCTTCTAGCGAACCCCTCTCCGAATGCTTGTAAAGTGTAAGTCTAGAATTAGTGCTGCTCAATTATCAGAGCTGATCTTATTGAAGGTTTGTTTGTACTCTTCGGGAGAGACTTAGCACGTTCGTACCACTTTCAACTTACGAGCCTCTGCGAGGCGGGAGAGATATTCATCGCTCGATCACAATTACTCAGGCCTGCCGGGCGACTTCAGCGGCCTCCTCATTCTTTGAGCCAGTGGCTGTCAAAGTGGGCTCGCCTGGGGCACAATACGAGGATCGATTCATTGACGCTGCAATTGGGTTTAACAACCCTATTCGAAAGCTCTGGACTGAAGCTGGAGATATTTGGGGAGCTCCTTTAGAAGCTCAGATCTGCTGTCTTGTCTCGATTGGAACGGGCCAGCCGCCACTGGGCGATTTTGGTTCCAGCATCCGCGATGTGTTCGAACGATTGAAGGCAGCTGCAACGGAGACAACGGAGACCGCAAACCAGTTTTACAACGAGCATCGGCATGATCTTGTCCGTGACCACTGTTATTTCCGCTTCGACGTTGACAGAGGCTTGGAACATGTAGGACTGGAAGAAGCTTCGAAGAAGGCACTGATCGCGGGTGCGACTCAAGAGTACTTGAGCACAGGTGAGGTCTTTGAGAAGATAGTGCCTTGCGCGGCTTTACTTGTCTCAATGGTCCGACAGGGTATTTCCTCCTAATTATCTCGTGTCTTTTGATCTAGTTTAAAAATTTGATTTAATTCAATCTCGTCTGAGTGTCTGCAGTGAGGGGCTAACATGATCTAGCTCGCTGGCAGTTAGAGATAGATTTCTATCGGCTTTTCAAAGATCCAAAAGTCATGGCGCTGCTTAAAGCCTATAAGCCAACCGTTTTCAACGTGGTGGATACGTTCATCTCGACCGGACCAGAGTCTCAAGGACCACTGGACCTTTTCTTACGTGGTACTGCTTGGCTTACGAGAAAGATGTTTAGTCACGAAGTCTCTCGCACCGGAAAAATCAAACAAACGTGTGGGGAGGTCCTTGTGTCACTGCTTTGCTTTCTCGTTGCCATTGAGCAGGACGTCAAATGGGCTGAAACCACAGGCAATACCTGCACGATCTCAAGTGACGACTTCTCCCGCAATCATTATCGAGATATCGGGAGCGGATTTGATGGGGTTAGGACAGTGATTAGCTTAAAATTATCCGTCACGCCCATGCCGGACCATACGATAGTTACCGGCTTGATGAAAATCTGTTATCATGTTTTATATCAGAATGGTAAGAGGGTAGATCAGGAATGGGGTAACAAGATTTTCGATAATCTTCTCGAGACGTTATCAGCAGGCTTGGATGCTGTCCTCCGAGGTGGAATGAGTCCCAGACAGTAATGGTAGATAATGAAGATAGAGAAGTCTGTTACGCAAGAACGGCGCGACCATTGCTTCGCTTCACGAGATACAGCCCCAAAATTAATCAAAGCTGAGCACAATTCCAGGTACTTCATTCGAGGAATGATAAATTTGCCTCAATCATCGAGTTGATATGTAGAGGTACAATCGTGTGCGAGCGGAGATGTAGACATGGATGACATCGAATTTGGTATCAGATAGGAATAAAGAGAGTTGGCGGACGACATTCATGAGATCTTATTTCATTGTACACCGATCCTTAAGCATTGTGCTGATACGCAGGTCCATTTCATCGTAACAATTTAGAGCGCAAAGTTAACACCTAGATCACGTGATATCTTGTAGTAGATATAAGTGTTATGGGTTGAAGCGGGTCTTTTTAAGGCAATGAAGTGAGCAGTGCTCCCTCTGCCCAAACCAGCCTTATAGATTCGTGACAAGGTGAGCATGTGTCTTTTCTTCGCCCAATCCTTCCCCTTCTTCCTTCACATGTATTGGACAATAGTATATTCGCGGCGCCACCCTAAATAAAGCCCTTCTCGAACTGCCCGGCCCCATCGGGCAGCTCAAGAAAGAGCTTTCCCTCTTTTCCAGGCTGAGGTTTTTCCTCTAGCCCCAAAATAGCATGCTTCTCGATAAATACTTTGTAGACAATCCTTACGGGGTTGATGTTTACCCTTTTGCGAAAAGAGACCACCTTCGTAGACCTCGTAGGTTCTAACGTTAAACATTGTCCTCACAAGTTCTCGATGGCCGTACACGTATTGAATGTCGACCAGCCCTTCAAAAGGGTCTTTGAGATTGGCGAGATTGTCGAGAAATTGGAAGTGATAAACGGGAGATATTGGAAGCTCTAAAAGCTCAAGAGAGAGGTCAGCTGCCAGATTATAATCTTCTATCTTCTGTTACAAAGAGCGATAGAGGTGGCGAGGCATGAGGGCGAAGAGTAAGTGGAAGGGGAAGAGAAAATGATATTGGGCATGAGAAAGAAGACTCACCTTTATAGAAGAACATAACAGTACTCAACCTCATCACATGCTCAAACACGAAAGCCATCCATCGCCGGTTTGATTATACTTGCCGAAACATGAATAGGACGGTATTCCGTCTCTTCAAACCGTCACAAAGAAATAACTTTCCTTGTGAGTTTCGGACAGAGATCAATTCGTTTCGTGATATCAATTTAAATGCTTTTTCCAAATCGTTTATACCCTTGCTTGCGAATAGCTCACTCGCTGCTGGTGGTCGTGAGACATTCGAAATGTGTGATGAGGTTTAAGGGCGGAGCGCGATTGAAGACTCAAAGTCGTCCATTCTTGAGATCGTTCGAAATCCGCGACAAGAGAGTCGGGGGCGGACATTGATGTATGATTCTCAGTATAGTCAGTTCATGAAATACAACGTAGTGCGAGACAAAACATACCATTTACAATACCTCAACGTTGACCGGTTGCTCCGAACTGTTATCCCGACCAGTTTCTTCGACCCCGCAGTCGCGCCGCACACGCCTTAGCCGCTGGTCTTGAAATTCACGTGCATCAAGAGCACGGAATCGAGTATCGAAGCGCTCGACAGTGTTGTTTGATACCTCGATCCACGACTGAAGAGAAGAAGGAAGTGTGAACAACGATGAAGCATTCCAAAGAGGCACAGATGGGCAGCAAGCGTACTGAAATGAACGCAGTGCTCAGATGTACGGAACTGGTGGGGCTCATTGCCGAGGGGTTCAGGGGTTGAACGCAAGCCTCAACGGTTCGCTAGGAGCGTTATCCTCTATTTTCTCGCTCAAATCGCATCTACCTTTGAATTTATCCCAACTATTCTTTGGTTTGAAACAGGATGCGAGTTGGAAGACGCAGATTGACCTGGATTTCTGTGCCCAGAACCTGAGACAATTTAACAGAATCCCCCCTTTATGTGGCTTAGCGATAAGCGAGGCAGGTTTCATTTATGCTGCTGCCTTGAACCTCTTTATAGCTTGATCACAGAGATAAAGGCAGACATAATCCTATTCTTTTTCTAGTATTCAATCCATCATTGTCTCCAAAGCTCCAGGAGGGCTTTCTGAACTTAATCCACATATACTATCATCAAGAACATATAAATCAGAGACACTGCTACTTATCATGGAATCCTTCGAAACGAAGCTTTCTCAAGCAACAGCTCCCAACAGTAGGGATATCCTAGGCGCTATTGGACTTGTGGTTGACAAAGAAGGTGACTCCATTCTCCTCCGAAAAGAAAACTTGCGATCACAGCTAAAACTTGCTAGGAACACTTCTCTACCATCATGCATCTGGCTATCAGTCTCTAGCCACAGACGGTCCGCCCATTGATCCTAACAGCACCTTCGTGATGGCCTCAGCGGGCAAATTTATCGTCCACATTGCTGCTCTGCAATGCGTTGAGCGTGGCTTGATCACACTCGACGAGCCAGTCCATCCACATCTACCCGAACTAGGAAGCCTGAACGTGCTATCGAGAAATGAAACTGCATCTACCCCTCCCTTCCTTCTCCAACCGTCAATGAATAAAATCACTTTACGCCACCTTCTGTCATACTCAAGTGGCATCGATCATGAGAGCAATCCCCTAATTGAAGAATGGAGTGCATCCACAGGCGAAGCGCCAAAGGCCGTATATCACCCACAGGGTGTGTTTGAACTCGACAATTCCTACTCTACACCTCTTATCTTCGAGCCCGGCGAAGGCTGGATGTACGGCGCAAGTATCACATGGACAACAATTCTTGTCTCCAGATTGGCACAAACACCTTTGGGGAATTACACCCTAAACGAGATATTTACCCCTCTGGGCATGACATCTTCGAGATATGTCCCCGAGGATCCCGACATCTGCTCGAGAATCCTACAAATGGTTAGGCGGAAAGGAGATAAACTACTGCCAGTTGAGAGAAACCTCCACGACCTGGTATCCAGTATGCCTGACATGGCAAAGCTTTTCTCCGACTTGCTTTCCCCTTCATCAAAAATCTTGAAGCAAGAATACATTACCCTCCTTTTCGAGCCGCAATTCACATCCTCAAGCGCCGCACTGTCCGCCATCCGCAAGGATACAGAGAACTATGCAGCACCGGCTGGCATCCCGGAGAGTATGAAAGAACCCCTTGTGAATCATAGTTTGGCTGCGCTGGTGATAGAAGAAGAAATGCCGCTTTCGCACATGCCACCAGGAACGGTGACTTGGAATGGGATGCCGAATTTAATTTGGGCGATGCATAGGGAAAAGGGGTTGGGGATGTTCTTTGCAACGCAATTGCTGCCGGTGGATGATGAGAAGACGGTGGAGCTTGCAATGTCATTTTTTAGAGGCGCGTGGGACAGGTTCGGTTAAGATATTGTGTATCATTTTTTTCCCAATTTAGTCACATGCTTTGCCATCACAGGAAATCTCTTCACCTCAAACTCTTTTTTTGACTGACTATGTACAAAATTACATTTCTTTCTCAATTACCGTCCCTCTAAGCACCTCGCTTCTCCTAACTTTTAGCACACAGTGCAAGGCTTGCCCTGAATCGCCTCAGCAATAGCATAATAAGCTGGCTTTGCCTGCAGAGTATCATTGAAGATATCTGCCGCTCCCTGTCCCGCGAAAGTTGAAGGAACCCAACTGTACTTATCATCGAAATCCCAAACAGTCGTACCAATGCAATGACGGCCCGCTTGCATACAAGCTGCCACCGAAGAATAGTAATCTCGTGCCTGTTGTTTCTGGCCAGCCGCTGAGTAGTATGGCTCTGCAGTAAAGCGGATATCGAGTTCAGTTTGCGCGACGTCGATGCCGAGGGCGATGAAACCTTTCATGGCAGCGAGTTGGTCAGCCGTGGATGGGGTGCCGCCTACTTCAAAGTGGGATTCAAGGCCAACACCATCGATTCTAATGTTTCGTCTTTGGAGGTCCTTGACGAGGTTGTATGTCGCTGTGGTCTTTTCACCCGGATTTTCAATACCATAGTCGTTGTAGTAAAGCTTGATGTCCTTTCCTGTGGCTTTTACAGCCTCTGTGGCGAATTGATAGGCAAGGTGGAAGTAATCGGGGCCGATGGTGTCATACCAGATGCTGGAAGAGAATGAACCGTTTCCTTGGAGTGCTTCGTTGATGACGTCCCAAGAGTAACAGCGGTCGCTGAAATGAGTGATGACTTTCTTGATATGGTTTTCCATGACGGCTGTGAGGGTCTGGGCCGTCCACTTTCCGTTCGTGACGAAGGGGGATATCTCATCCACCCAGATCAAGTTGTGGCAGCGGACACGCTTTCCTGTGTGTTCGGCGAGG
Source organism: Phialocephala sp. D728 (assembly GCA_003988865.1). NCBI lineage: Eukaryota > Fungi > Ascomycota > Leotiomycetes > Helotiales > Mollisiaceae > Phialocephala > Phialocephala sp. D728. The sequence continues at coordinate 51,000 of QYAJ01000155.1, read as the reverse complement.
TTGAGGAAGTAGTCTCCGCCGGTGTAATTGAAGACGTTTTGGAAGGGCTCCGTGTATTGAAACTGCAGATCGTCAGCAGTTGCAATCGAGATGGGTCACAAAGTGAGTTAAGCATACCTTCATGATGTTGGCTGGAGTCATTTCTCCAAAGATCTTAGGGTTCTCCAAAACTTGCAGGTAGCTTGCATCAGAGGCCTCGGCTGTATCTGGAATATCTGCGGCAGTTCCAAACCAGAGCTTGCCCTGTTGTTGTGCCAACTCGTTCAGGAATGGACCCTTGGTGTTTTCTGGGGGGCATGGTGGTGGTTGTTTTCCCCACGGGACTGAACATGCCGGCTGAAGAAGTGCCAGAGCCACCGTTGTTGCTGCAAAAGAGAATGAATGCATCTTGTCTGAAGTTCTGGTTGAAAATCTGTTGGGCCACAACGAATCTCAGATATTTCCTCGAGGCATCATGGCTCTTATATAGAATTCCCAAGATCTGGAAATATTTTCGAACTTGACATTTCGCCCCAGGATCTTTGCAAGAACCCCCCAATCTACGTCCAGACTAACACTTTTCGTCTTCCCATGAACCGCGGAGCAGCAATTTAGCCTGAAGAAAAATCCAGGAACAAAAGCAGGTCCAGAGCTCTAAAGCACATGAGCTATGCAACTCTATTTTAAAAAGACTTCCATTTCATGATGGGGTGGCTCCATCCGTCTGAACTATTCGGGGAAACACTTGTTCCAGACTGCACCCCGCGAAGTTCGCTACCGGGTAGAAACCTGACAAGCTTCCATTCCCCAGCTTCATATTTATCCAAATAGCCTAGTGTTCCGAGGGAACCAGATGTAGAAGCTTGAAGAGGGACAAATGCGGGTTAAGCTATTTTGCCGGGCAAGTCGGAGAGCTAGGACGGGCGGACGCGGTCCGGATAAATATATCGCCCCCTCTCCACGGGTTTTCCCCGGAATTTGAATGAACATGCGCGGCGACGTTATGAAAGAAAGGTTTGAGCATTTGCGCATTGGGGATTTTGCGAAATAGCTCAACGCTATTTTCTCCGGCCTAATTAGCATGATAATCATAAAGATTCTTTCTGATACGATTTGAGAGTGCTAAGCGGACCTCGGCTATTTTTAAGGGGTCTAACAATTGCGAATATCACGAGGAAAAGTGAGCGAGGCAGAGTTTACGACCTGTTTCCTTCCTTCCTAGCTTTCGAGAACAACTTATCCGTTGTTAGTCTTGCTAATTAATTCAAGCACATGCTTTTCACAACGACATCCATCCAGTACGTCACACGTGATCCTCACTAGTTCGCCTCGATCGAGCTATCCTTTGCTTCTATTGCTTGAAGAAAGAGCATATAGGTTCTAAAATGGCACCGTATTTTCAATGAGAAAATCAGACTTTATACTGTAAATATTACATTTACTGATTCACTCTTAAGTCAAAATTACATTACACATTTCCTCCCTCTCTACACCACTTTTCTACTCAATTACCGAAGCTGATTGCTCATTGTCTCTCACATACCATGCCTCCAAAGAAATCTCTCAAGCAATTCAAACATCACAATCCAGGTCCCAATGCACAAATTCACTCGACTTATCGATAACCAACGACGTCCCCTGAACCTCCTTATCAAACCACAGACACTGCGTATACCTCTTATGGAAGGCGATACTCTGACATATCCCTCCACTGTTGCGGCAGTCTTCCATACAATCTTTCAAGTTCGCGCCTTTCTGCACATGCGTCGATTCCCGATAGTCGCCCGAAGCCTTGGTGTATCCTGCAATACCGCAGAGGGGATAGCCTACTGCGACCGCTGGGGAGTGTTAGTATTGTAACATGAAAAGGAATCAGAACGGCGATGGAAATGACTGGAAATCGGGAAGACGAACTCTGGTGAGGATCTTGGTTGTAGGTGACTGTAGTGTGAATCTTTGAGGTTGATGAAGGAGGTGGGCTTGGCCTAGATGACGGAGAGAAAGTTGTGGTACTGGAGTGATGATGATGGTGGGAACTCGAGGTTGCTGTGATTGGTGGATGGGGCGGAATGTTGATAGGCGCCTGGCAGGGACTGTTCGCCATGACTTGACCAATGAGTGCGAGTGTCGCACCAAAAAATATCGTTAACCTCATATTGAAGTCCTTTCAACTGATTTCAAGGGTTTTCCAACATCAGAGAAAGAAACAAAACAGAACAAACCCGCTCTGGGATTTTCCGAGGACAGAACGGAAATATATAGTCTGTCGTGCTACTCGTTCCAAAGCATGATGTAGTATATGAATACTTAACAAATAATTTTGCGGCTAAGGCTGCATATATAGCATCTCTCATATGTTTGAAACAGGAAGTAACCGAGTACCTGCGTCTCATTGCACAACGTACTCTACTACCCTGACTTAATTTCTAAGAGATAGACTGATTCGATATCTTGCAATCACCAACTGCTGGAATGATGTTGGACGCGCAAGAATAGATATCCCGTCCCCTCGGCTCGAGCCGATGCGGCAAAACTGCTGAAGCGGCAACGGGATAAGGGGGCGCTAGGTTGAAATGGATTGTCACGGGACCACGAGCCGACGGAGGCATGTAATCTTCGGGCTGTATGCGACGACTTGTGGCACTCGATGATTACATGTTCAGCAGGGAAGAAGTACGCCTTTGATTGCGGCTAGTTTCGCACGCGACGAGGTGCTAGCTCGAGGTAATGTAGTGATGAGCGGAAAAGGGGAAAGGGTGTGGGAACATAAAATTCGTTGATGTCTATGTGTGCAGTAGCTGAAGAAATAGAACCTTTTATTGGATTCGGAGACGATTGGTTGGTATGGGCAAGCTGGATATGCTCCATTTTGAGTCGGGCACCCACAAAACTGGTGTGAGTGAATCGACTGGAAAGATATTTTTGATCTTGGACGACATAGTAGGTACCAAGTTCCTTAGGCATTGAAGTATACCAAGAGGAGATAGGCTGAATATGAACTGGCTTCACGTAGATGATATGCAGGAACGAACTGCTTGTTGACATCAAGCACTCGAAAATATAAAGTGAGGGGAGTGGCATAACTTTCGAGCAACACTAAACATCAACAGTAAAGATAGTTCGCAATCCTTGACATTACAACACGGAAAGAAAGAAATAGTCAGCCGTTAAAATTTCCCACTGTGCCCCCTTTCCAACTTCCCCTGAAATTGCCGAGCTCTATAGCATTCACTAAGCTTTGACATACCCCAATTCAGCGTGCTTCTTCCACATATGCTCAGTGAGCTTATCAGCACGCTTATACCTAGCAGAGCATCCTGCTACCATACAGACGTGGATTCCGTGTGAATTGCGATGGGTCTGCTCATGGCGACGGCGACAAGAGTCGCGCTTGAAGGACTTGTTGCAACTTCCAAAAGCGCATCGATGCACGATAGCGAGTGCAGGAGTTGGGACGAAGGGTACTGCTACAGCTGCGATCGGGGCAGCAACAATACCAGGAGCGGCAGCCATGACTTGATCGTTGAACCCAGTTGTCAACGAAGAGAGCATGTTGTTGTCCACGTGAGTCGCACCCTGGTATGCTCCAGGCATGGAATCTTGCGCGGGGATAGTTGCGGGATAGATTTGGTTGAAAGGTCCCGCTACTTCAAAATTCCTATTATGCAAGGTGTTCGCTATGTTCGCATGTTCGTAGAGCTCAGAGAATTGATTTGACATCAATGTGGCAGGCGCCGGATAACTGCTGTGGGTGGTATCGTTGGCACCCCCTGAAGTGTTGAGTTGATGTGAACCGTCTGTCCAGGTTGAGTTGGGAATCCACGAAGCGCCAGCATCCACAAATTGATCTGACAAGGAGCCATTTTGAGCCGAGAAAATGTTTCTATCCCAGGAAAGGTCATTGTTTCCAGACAATAGTAATGGCCAGTTATTGGGATAAACAGTAGTGACCAGTACTCGGTAGCTCAGAAGGCTGAGAAAGGTCAGCGTGACAGAAAAACACTCACCCGACCCCAGCCTCGCCCTCAAACCCCATTTCAGGGTATGATGACTAGCTGAGTTCAGGAAAATCCAATTCGTGGTGTCCCTCCTGCATTTGGGAGGGCGAGAGGGCGTAGCGTGAAAAAAAGTGAGGATGTCAGTGTAGCGAGGAACGACGTCGAGAAGATGATTGGAGGAAACTCGGCAAAACCTTTGACTTTCATGAGGGAAATAGACAATAGCTATATGTTCTGAAAACCCATGTCAATGCAACTACGCCCTCGTGCCAGCCACGATTGAGCTTGCCGCCCTCTCGACCACGTTCGCCTTTACACGTGGCCAAGAACGCGTCCGTTTGTTTGCGACCCCTGAAGACATACAAGCTTTAGAAACGTGTGTACTTGCTGAATGGGCTTGTCAAAGTATGCCACAGCGAATGAGCAAAATCGAGTCCAGTGACATATCACGTGGACAGGCGTGTACAGTACTTGAGCATGGAATTCGAGAAGCAGTGTATAACAGTAGAGACCGCAACATTACAAATACCAAGATAAAAAAGGTAATTAATGGAAGACGGCCGTTAACCTCTACCCTCTTAATCGTCTCTTCCTCTCCTACACAGCCTTTGAAATAGTCGAACAAGGTCTGCGGTACGTTTGAAGCGTTTGATGCAGCCTGTGAGGTAGCAAGCCTGGAGCACCGCCGTTTGTCCTGGAGCTGGCGCAGGAGCTAATGGAGTCGGCAGGGATACCATAGGAACCAGCAGCCCGGCGTGAGCATTGTAACCCCATGTATGATAAAGAGCCGCGTTGGGAGCAACGAATAAGGAGAAAACTAGCGCATTCATCAGATTGACTCATGGTACGAAGCATTGACTAAATGCGTCGTTCATGTTCGGGTAGTTCATGGCATTCGCTATACCCATGGATTCGTAGCGGGGGAAGGCAGAGGCGGCTAAGAATTGATTGCGAGAGTCGTTTGAATTTATTTACCTCTCGTCGCTTTCCCAAATTCATCTCTTGTGCATCATCAATCATGACTCACGATGTGTCTAAGTAATAACCAAGACTTCAAAGGTATATATAGACACCATGTACACCATATATCCACCCCATTATTACCAGAGCTCGAAATAGCCCATGTTCAAAGCCTGCCAGCAGTTACAGCAAATTATAGGAACAAACTTCTAGAAGATGCGCAGCTCACCCTTCATTTTCTGGGACCCGTCAGCGCTCACTTGGTAGAAACTTCACAGCTTATACCTGCCAACTGTGGGAGAGCGCTCACGTCTCAGAAAAAGGAACCTTGAGCGTTGCGCTCATCTCATGTAACCCATCATGTTGTGGAGATGCACCATCATTCGAAGGATCATATGTATTTGGGTTCTCCCCCCATATCGTCTCTGGTGGCTGAGGTGACATTGTATGCGGGACCGACGTCCTCGTGGATGTCCTCGCGCTCCCAACAGGCTTTCGAGAGAACCTTCCCGTGGTCGGAAGTTCGGGCGTATATTGGGTGTGTTCCATTTGAGGTTCATCCGGCTGCCATCTCTTCTTGTGTCGTCGGATGAGGAATAAAGCTAGGAGAAGACTGAAAAGCCCGAGCGCACCCAATGACACCCCGACGCCGACTCCTATCTTTGCTCCTGTTGACAGGCCGCTTGAATTCGAATTGTTTCCAGCCGGGGCGCTGGTGGTTGTAGTTGCCGTGGCGCTGGTTGCAGTTGCAGAACTCGAAGTTGTGCTGGTTGTAGTGGGTGCGAAAACGAAGCCATTGATTTGGAGGCCGTAAACACTCGATCCGAGACTCGTTATGACTGTGATAGTGGGAAAGAACGTGTAAGAGGGATAGCTTTCGGTATAAGTGATAGTCTGAGAGTAAACGGAAGTTATGGTAGAGTAAAGCTCAGTGAGCAACTGTATGCTGATTGTTTGACCTTTTATTAATGGAGACTGGCATCCCCCAACTTCTTGATAACTCGCGGTTGAGGTGTAAGTGTAGTCTCTAAGGTTTTTGTCAGCTCAGAGTCTCGTTGTGAGACGAAACCTTACATCGGGCAGCATGCAACGTATGTCGTTAGAGAGTTGACAATGCTAGTTGACGCCGTTGTGTACAAGGCTGGACAATTTAACGGGCCAAGATTCGTAACGGTTTGGAAGCCTCCCTCCTCCGAAGCGGTGTGCCATAAAGAGACCTCCTGCGGCAAACATGTGAGTGTTGGATTGAGTGACTTTCCATAGTAAGGATCAAAAGCGACTAAAGATGTATCGAAGTATATTGCAGCAGAGCAGCCAGCAGACGAGGGGAAGACTGTTGTGATAGGTAGGAAGGATGTGACGACGCCACCACTCGTAACAGGAGCTTGAGTAACAGTGTATATCGTTGCTTGTGACATTGCGAACTGCGGCTCAGTTCTGTCAATAATCACTTGAGTCAAATTGAGCTTCAAATATTGAACAAATTTTATCCAAATTGGCGGGTGGACACCTCAAGTCACTTATCGCAGAACTAGGCGGTTTGGGTCCAAATGCACGACCTCGATGCTACCCTTCTTCTGCAGTATCAACCAATGCGGGATGCCCAAAAGCCAGCAAAAGAGTGGCACAGCAAGGCAGACCAAATCTCAAACTTGAGATAACACTCAATTGGAACGACACATCAATAGTCATCTTGGACGACGTAATCACGAGTTTCCCTCTAACCTTTCGAGCAAGGAGGAGGTTACTCAACCTAGAGACTGATTATTTCAATAAACCTCTGTAAACCATAGAGAAGCAACATTCGTTGGGCCGGCCAAAACGATGCTATCGAAGGATTCCTCTCTTACGGACATAGAAAGTTCATTGAGGCTGTCTCCGGAGTCCGTACAGACAGCGGGCGTGGGATGCAATCCTTTGAAACGTGATATCCAATGAACGCGCCGTTGAGCCTCAAGGATGCCAAGATCGGTAAGGTTGCGAACGTGTACCTATCAGATAGCAACCAAGAAACAAGCGATGCCAAGAGGCGCAGCACTGTCCCCCGCATCATTCTGTCCAGTGCGAGCAACCCGGTGGTATGTCGACGTCTCAAAACTGTTACCGTTATCTGTCGATCCAAGGCAGACTGGACGTGGCCTGCATGATTGACCCGTCGAGGATGAAAGAAGAGGCTTAATCATAAACGCCTCTATGTTGAATCTGGCAACGGAAATGTAGATCACCACCACGCCGCACACGAGTTGTCCAACCAAGTGGGAAAAAGGTTGAAATGGATGTTCTAGAATAACGAGAATCCTCCTCTAAAATGCATGGCGAGGCTACATCCCACTTATTGAGCTCGCATGTTTAGATGAGAACCAGCGTCCTACTTACGTGTCCAAATGACACTTTAGGCAGAGAATGAAGCTCATATACTTCAGTGATTTCGACAAGAGTTCTGTGCAGAGTTTTACTTCGAAGTAAGCTGTTCCCTCAATCACATGATCGAGGGTGACTGATGTCCGTTAACATCAGTGGATCTGAGAAGGGTTTGCTGACCAAGGCGATCTTTAATTGGAGCTCCTTCCGATACATACCTTGCATATTTACGTAAACAAAATAGTAGTACCGCCAGTACCCAAGAATTTCATTTGCACCTTCGTCATTCACATCTCATTATCATATCTACATTTGAAGTCTCTATTGCATCACTATTAATGGACAGTCCAATAAAATCAGACTCGTGAATCATCATCAATTGTCGTATGAATAATCCAAATACCAAGGGCTGCGCCATATACATCATATCAAGCTGGAACCCAGTCCTCCTCCTCCGCGCTAGAATCGTCGCTCCATGCATAGCCCCCACTACATAAGCTTTGCCCAATCAATCTATACGCGCTCCTCTCCCGTCTCAACACCACACGAACATCACATCCAAACAAAGCCCACCCACGCTATCACTCTTCACCATCTCCTAGCCCCAAATGCCCTTGTCTAGCCACAAAAAAATTAGTGTAATGCTCATTGATCTCGACGTGTCCTATATCCTTGCAAACCTTTCTTAGGGAGTCTGTCATGGACGCTTGGGTATGGTGAGTATCGGAGGGGATGTCGTGATGCCGTTTCCAGCGCGCAAGATAGCGATTAGTTAAGAAGCCTTGTGTAACAAGCAGTATCAGAGCACAGAAGCAGACCAGAAATATCTAGAATTCAACGAGAGAATCTAACGCCATTTATATGCTCCTTCACATCTATGCAACCACTGTCTGACGCCTTTACGCCCTCATCAATGCCAACCTGCACACCATTCGGAGTGCGTTTCACGTAGCCGTATCCAAATGCATGATCACCTTATTGATCCAAACCATCCAGTTCAACCAAATGCAGCACCATCTCCACCACTTCATTCCCCGCTAGATCCAATTCTGGCTCATCAATCTTTCGAGCGAGCACATCATCAAGCATACCACGTAGCCTGCTGACCAAGACACCGATTCGTGCCCAGCCACGGAGTCTTAACCAGCCATCGACAACCAAGCCACGACCCAGTGTATCGAGAGTGATGGGGCCAGAGAGAAGGAGTGCTGTGTATGCGTTGAATGCTGAATTGGGTTAGCACGTGGCTTCTAGACCATTGTTCACAGTCAGGAAGAGCAAGAGATACGTACGCGTCAAGTCCCTAATAAAGACCTTACTCGTGGCCATCTTATTGAAATAACTCATAAAAACACTATTCCCTGGGAAGCCCTGTGCATCGAAAACCGTCGAGCTAGGATGAACAAACACCCTTCCATTTTCTTGATTAAAATACTTGATCGTTTTGGCTTCTGGATCGAGTTCCACTGCTCCGGAGACTGAAGGCGCGAACTTTTTGTCGGGAAAGTCGATGCGTGCTAGTTGCGGGTTGAAGGCTCCGGCGATGAGGGAGCGGAGGAGAGAGGTATTGAAGTTGTTTTTGTTGAGGATGGCGAGAGCGGCGGACGATGAGGGAATGAAGGAGAGCTCGCGGAGGGAACTGAGATATTGCGCGCGGTTCGAGGATATGTCGTTGAGGGTCTGGTAGGAGAGGAAATTTTCTGAGCACCAATTGCGGATTTCTCCTTGCCGGAAGCTCCTATTGCTGATCATCTCGTCCCATTGCTCGTATGCTTTCAAATCGCCAATCAAATCTCCTTGGTTCTTTGCGAATCTCGCTCTAGCAGTTTTGGCTTCCTCTCTCTTGTCTTGAGGTGATACGAAGGGGGACTTCACGGTAAGAATGGCCGCGATAGTGACGCAGGCGTCCAGACATCCAAACATCGCTCCGTAGACCATGAGCTTGCCACATCGAAGATCAGCTGGAATCATGGAAAGATGCCGACCCAGAGCAGTGAGATCATCACCATCCAAAGCGCCCATCCTTCCAAGCAATTCCATCGCTCCATCAACAGCCAGGCTTTCAGGTGGTGTTAGTGCGCTTGCTAGAAATACTCCGACTTGCTTGATCCCCATTGCCCGTACAGAGAGGCACAGTTGCTCGAGCGGCACTCGTCTGATCTCTGGCTCGGGTCTTTCCATCATCTTGCTCATCTCGGCGTTTCGTGTGTAGAGCTTGTAGCACTTTCCTGCTTGAACACGACCTGCTCGACCACGTCTTTGCTTGCACGCTGCACGTGATGCCCAGACCTCTTCAAGCTTTCGCATGTTGTTCTGTGGATCGTAGCTTGTCTCCTTCACACGTCCTGTATCAATCACAGCCACGATGTCGTCGATAGTAATTGACGTCTCTGCGACGTTAGTAGCGACTACGACCTTTCGCTTTCCAGCTGGAGCGTGAGGGAACACTCGACGTTGCTCGGCAGACTGAAGTGATGCATGAAGTGGTAGTGCGTGAAGGTTTGGAATCGACCGTAGATAATCCAAAGTTCGATTGATTTCAACCACACCAGGCATGAATATCAAGACACCACCATCTTGTTTCAGATGCGAAAGTTCAGCATCGATCTCTTTCACAGTCTGAGTAATGAGATCGTAGTTGATTCGCATGCCGATGCTCTGAATGGCAGCCGCAATATCCGAATCCATACCAGCAGTATCGGCATCTCCCTCATCTCGTTTACCTATACGGCCAGCGTTGAAGCCAGTCATCTGAATGACATCATCTAGATAGTAGTCTTCGACAGGATATGTTCTCCCGCTTATCTCAACTCTGCCGACCTTACCCACCCCCTTAAAGTAGTCTTCAAAGACACCAGCATCTAAAGTGGCACTCATGAGTATCAACTTTAGATCTTTGCGCTTCTTCAGAACATCTCTTAGGAGTACAAGCAGGAAATCGGTGTCGAGACTTCGCTCGTGGACTTCGTCTATAATCACGTGACTCACATCTGCAAGACTCGCAACAACATCATCACTGCTGCCTCCCGATGTTTGCAGTCTTCGTAGAAGTACACCAGTGGTAACAAACGTGATTTTTGTGCTCTGGGTTGCTTTGGACTCTCCACGGATAATGTAGCCAACTTCTTGTCCCACAGGAGAACAGCGCTCGTCGCTCACACGGTCCGCAAGGCCGAGTGCAGATATCCTTCGTGGCTGAGTGCATCTAGAAATTCTCAGTATACAGTGGAATGACATGAAGAGATGAAACCTACATAATCTTGGTACAGTCTCCTAAAGCTCTCTGATATAGATCATCCAAAATAAATTGAGCCGACTGAGTAGATTTTCCCGACCCAGTCTCTCCAGAAATGATAGTGACTTGATGTGATTCAACAGTATCAATGATGTTTTCTCTCATTTCCCAAGCAGGAAGAGTCTTCCGTTGCTGTATCCTAGATTGCAGCTTCGGCTCTGTTTGGCGTCTGGTCCAATCCTCTTTGCTTTTCTGGTTGACAGTCCAGGAGATGGGCTGGGGATGTCTCGATATCTTTTGTCTCTTCCGATGAACAGGACGAACCTCGCTGACAGTAGATGCGGCTGCAGAGACATCCCTAAGCTTGCCGGGTCGTTCAATTATGCTGTAGAAATTTTGTTCCACCCAGTCTATAAGAAAGAATATCATCTGCTCGCCAAGCAGATTATCAACAGCGTGATTGAGAGCTTGCTTCATCATGCTCAGTCGTATATATGCTGGCAGGGCTGCGTGAACAGAGATAATAGGAAGTTTTTGAGGATACTCTGGAGTGCGCCTGATCTGGATAACTGGGCTAACTTCGGGATTCCGACCTCGATTGGATGGTTTGATACCGATTCGACATACATCCTTCGAAGGTCGCGAATATTTCTCGCCAAAAACAGACTGAAGACTTGTTAACTCTTCTTCCCAGATGCCTTCAGACATTTCTTTCGAGTCCTCCGTATCCCATGATTCCTCAGCTTGAGGCATATCCTGGTCCTGGCCGCTTGAGAGAAGAATCGCCTGCAAGGCTTCTGCAGCTTTTCCCTCATCACTATGCATATCATATATCTGCTTGCAGAGATCAAGAGAGTACCCTGCCTCAGCCAATCGCTTGATTGCACCCTCTTTCTTCAAATCGCTACTAGCCATACTGATCCCAGCCACGTAGCCTTCTGGTAAAGCCCACCTAGGAAGATCATCTTCTGGTACGTGGATAAGTAGCCATTCTAGAGTCTCTCCTCGATCCTTGCACTCTTCCGCGGCTTCTTCCACGTGGCTCTCTCGAAACTCGAGTGTCTTGAACTCGTTGATTATCGAGTGCTTTTGAAATCCTGATAATTTGACATCATGGGGATTCCAGATGGCGTGCCTTCGGATGAGACCTTCGACTGTCGTGCGTGTGCGTTTGCCCATCTCAATCTTCGGCACTCGTGTCCACCCTCGGTGTAGATTGTGAGATCCAGCATTTGTACCACTTGAACCTCCGCTGCGTAGAGCTAGATTGGCACCACCAGGTCCTCCGGGGGTGTTCAGCGCCTTTTCCTTGGCTTTCTCACGCTCAATCCTTTTCTTCTCCATGGTCGCTTTGGCTTCTTCCCTCTCGCGAAGGGCTGCGAACGGATCCGCTTCGTACATCCATGATCTGCCATCCTTAACATCTTCTTTTTTCAATACCTCGAATTCTCCCTTCCATAGATCTCGATAGTCGGGAGGAAGCATCATATGTATGTTTCGCATGCTGCAGACTCGGAAGAGGGCATAAGTCGCTGCGAAATGGCGTGCTTCGAGTACAGTAGGTTTCGCAGCAAGGTGCTTATGTGTAGGTGGGAGCTTAAAAGGTGGTAGCTGGACGAGCTCTTGTGTCTTCGGGTTCTTCGATTTGAGGATTACCATCGACAAATATCCTTCTGGGGCCTTGGACTGTAACAGGCACAATTAACTGGCATAATCAATCGCTTTGCGGCGCCTTACCATTGTGTACTCGGGCTTCTCCCACCTCTGCTTCTGACAGTGCTCAGACAGCATGTTCACAGGCAGCTTCCCCGTCCATGATGGCCCGCCAATTATCTTCTTGACGTCCGGTCTCCTGGGCGCCTCTCCTGCCAGCGCAGGTCCTTCCTGCGCTGCGGATCCTGTTGCAGTTGCTCCCCCATTGCTTGCTACTGGCCTCTTCGGTTTTGGGTCCTTGTCGGAGTTCGAGAACACAATGAAGCTGTCATCGCCTCCTGTCGTTGCGGGGGAAGGCTTTTTGGCCCCGGGGCCGCCCCCAGGCTTCCCGCCCTTTGCTTGCCCCTTCTTGACCATTCTTGGTCAGATTCTGGAGCTGCAGAGAGACATCCATGTAATAATAGTATTGCGCTCGGCAAAATATGAAGCGGAGTGGAGAGTTTCTTGTTTGGAGAATCTTGGTTGCACTGGCGAGGACAAGGCTCTCGTTAAATTTTTGCACGCGCTTCTTGTGCGTCATTTGCTGCTCGTCTTCGCATCCTTCAACTATAACACGTACACGGTCCTTGACATTGTAAACAATGCCGAATATGCTAATTAGCATGTTCGCAGGTCTATATTCGTTTCTTTTGTTCCAAGTTGGTAAATGCTTTATGGCTTCTGAGCTTCTGAACTTCTTAGCATCTAGTAATGTACTTTCCCGGGCCTGTTCCTCACATCAAGCATCCATGCTATCGACGTCAGAAGGCCTCAATTATTGCTCTTTATTTCATTGCACAATTTTTAGGAGTTCGTCAATTGATCAAGCTATCGTAAGTTCAATGCGAGGGAAATGGTGCCAAAGTCGAGCTCAATCCCTTTTTCCCGACGCGGTGGGGGGGGAAACCGGGATGGAAGATGTAATTCTATTGTTCAATTCCCCTATATGTATATAGTAGTACTCTGAACATATTTTCGGGGATTAAGTCTCTGATCAGACGTCCTGATTTAGACTTACCTAGGTAGACTTAGACAGTTGTGGGCACAGCACTTACTCGCGCCTAGTGGCAAATAGCCTCCGCCCAAATGATACCTGATTTCAAACTCAATACCTGCAGGTGTTTCTTCCGCTTAAGTGTTGACCCTCCAGAGCGCATTTACTTTTGAGCAGACACTGATGATAACACATGATGTTTTTCATCGAGTGGTCTTCTACTCTCGCAAGCTTCGCTATGTTCTAGGTTAAGTCTATCTTACGTTCTTGTCCAGGTTTGCACGTCAACAGCACTTTTGAGTCGTACTACTATGCCATATCAATCACATACCAGATTGCAACGTGAGATATTTTCAATGGCGAGGCAATGTCATGACTCCAGCAGAGAGCGTATCACTAGAGTAATTATTCTTTTCCCCAGGGTCTTTATGGGTGACACGTTCTGTGATCAGTTTTGACTAACAAAGGAATTGGCGCTAGCGAGACCAAAAGCAAACAAGCTCCTCATAGTCTGTACCCGATAACTCTTCTCTCGAACGTGGATCACCAGGCTTCAGTATCTTATATGTATTGAACGCCTTGGAAAAATGCTCCTCACTCATTCCCACGTCACCCTTCAATGCCATCAGCTTACCCATCAAGTAGTCCGCCCGAGCTTTCTCGTGTCTATAGTGAATCCGACTGCTGAAAACCTTGAGAGCTTGCTCAAGAAGCTTCCTGTGTATGTGTAAGTCAACGTCCACATTTGCCAAGTATCGAGGTCTCCTTACTTTGCATCCTCCAGCTTCTCAAATCGTATATAGTGCTCCGCGACTTTGCAGCACACATCTGCAGTTCGATGGTGGTTATCTCCAATCGTCGATCTGTACTGCATCAAGGCTCTCTGGTGGAAGTCATAGCTTTCTTTCAGACGTCCTTGACTCGCTCGGACATTGCCAAGGGCATGCAGGACTCGACCAGTCCTTTTGTTTGTTAGTCCATGCATTCAAACGACTGTCTCAGGGATACAAACTTGAACGATTCTTTGTCATTCTTCCCGAAAACTTTCTCCCGTTCTCTCAGTATATCAATTAGCACTTTGTATGCCTCATCGTACCGCTCTAAGAACCAGTATGCCAGTCCCATGTTAGCAGCAGGCAAGGTAGCTTTGATAGGAGCGGGGTCCTTGAGACTGGCGTAAACTTCAAAGGCTTTCTCCAGAACGCCAACAGCACTTTCATAGTTCCGATTCATCATATATGCCACTCCCATCTGGTTATAGGACATGCCGAGCCTGATATCCTGTCGGCCTTTGGCTGAGGTCTCGGCATGTTTCAGTCGCAGTTCCCAGAATTTCGTGGTATATTTCATGCATCTTTCTGGCTCATTCACCTCAGATGCATCAGCGCCTCGACTGTAGTAAATCTCGCTCAAAAGGTCGATACGTTCTTCGTTTGGCTCGTCTCCTTGTGACTCACAAACTCGTTGCGCCAACTGAAAGAATGGCTCGCAGTTCTCGGGTATGGAACGTTCATAGAAGTACCTACACATATTAGCATTTTAGCTAGATAAATGATGTATGGGAAGTCTTGCCAGCCGACATCGTTCAGCAATTTTGCAAACTTGGTTCCTGCTTTGAAAATATTGGGTGGGAGGATTTCTCGCAGGTAGAAATTCTTCAGTCGTAGCACATGGGGAAAAACTGCTTCACATTTCTCCCATCGCGAAGTGCTGTGTCGCCACTCCATTGAAACGAACGGCCAAACGTCCACGATCAAGGACACTGCCGTATCAAAGGCTTTTTCAAGACGCGCATGGCCCATCTCAGCTTGAACACCATCTTGCGTGAGTCGATGCACTCTCACAAATTCTTGATTCTTGTTCCTCGTGATGAGGGATGATTTCACCAATTCGGCTCTTGCATCGTGATAATCGCTGGGGTCTTGCAAGTAGCCTTCGATGGGGGATTTGAATTCTCCAGTCAATATATCTTCCGGTATGCGGTCAGGATCAACGAGGGAGATAACTTCAAGAAGTGCTAAAGCACCTGGACTAAGGCGATCCAGAGCCCAAACTGAGGCTAGAGTGTGTTTGTAGGAAGTGTCTTGTGTCCCGAGCCTGAGCCTGTGAAGCTGTTTTATCTTTTGCCCTTGGTCATATTGAGAGAGAAAATCCTTGTACGACAAACGTTTGAAATTGATAATTCCAGCCATTTGTGTCAACGCTAGTGGTAGACCGCCTAGACGCTTTGCGATGGTAATGGCTTCACTTGGAACAGCGCTTTGATGCCTGGGTTGCTGCTCTTCACTGTCCTCGTCATCTTCGTCGTCTTCACTGTCGGCTTCAGTCAGGCCAACTAGAAACTCTGCAGATTCCCTCTCTTCAAAAGGCTTCAAAGTGTGGCCTGAAGTTATTCGGAAAGCTCTGCCCTTTGCCAGTGGGTCACGACTGGTGACTAGAATAGAGCCGAGTCCTTCAAAGGGCCAATAGTCCTTCAAAATCTCAGGCTCATCTACATTATCAAGAATCAAGAGCCACGAAGCGTACTCGCCGTTGAAAGAAGGCATAGATGGTCGTCGATGGTGTTTAAAGGGGCATGTCAGCCACTTTTTGACGAGCTCGCGGCTGACTGCTTTGTTCTGAACAGCGCCAGCATCTTCCAGACCAAGTTCAAGTGCGATTTGACAGAAGTCTTCTGCAAGCTTAGCCGGTTCATCAGCCTGTACCCAGAATACCGCGTCAAAGTCTTCTCGATGATTGAACATGAATTCGACTGCAACCTCTGTCTTTCCAACTCCGCCAAGCCCACAGAGGCCAAATGTACGTAGTTCCTCTTGGGGGCCATGTCGCTTGATTGGCGATTTTGAAAGAAGTACGTCTTCCATTTTTGTAAGCACATCTTGCCGCCCGAAGAAATCTCGATTTCGGAGGTGCGACTTTCGGAAAAAACAAGGCAGCCGAGGATCTCGTTGCGAAAAGTCTGAGGCTTCAGCGATCTGGTCAAAAATAGCAAGTCTAGCTGAGTATGATATTTGTGTTCGTTGTTTTCTAGCCCGCTCGTCCTGAGGCTTTTGACGAAAATTACTTGGCCGATTTTGAGGGCTTTTGGCATGAACTACCCGGTAGTCGCCTGCGCTATCTGTGCGATAACCAGGGCTGATGGCTCCGGATCCTGGATTTTGTGCTTGAGAAGCGAAGTAATCATCATGATCATCGCGTTCCGCGGACTTGTGGCTTGATGCATTATCTAAGAAGATATCGCGTTGAGTTGCTCCGATAGACTCTCGAATGAATGTAGCTATCTGGGTATAAGCATCGCTCTGACTTGCAATATCACATAGGGAGGTATGATCGGCGTCAAGCTCAAGGTATTTCTCGTTGTGTATATGTGTCAAAGAGAATTCTCTTGTCACAAGCTATGGTCTAAATTAACGCTTGACACATGCATGTTAGCATTAGATTGAGACCCACCAACGTTGACTTTACTTGGAACCTCCCAATTCCGCTTCTTATCTTCGTTTCCCTTTTCTCGTATGCTGAAAGGATTGGAGCAATAGGTGTATCATTGATATCTTCGAACTGATTCGATAGTTTAATCAGAATCGTTATTTCGTCATTAGAGATTTCTTGCTTTGAGAACTTCTTCAAGCTCGCCTTGGGAATCAGCGATATATTGCGCCATATCTCATCTGTTGCTTGCTTTGAATGAGGTGTTCCCATCATGATAAGACCAGAGACAACGCTCAGCAGTCCACCAAATCTGGGAATATCCTGCTGTGCAAGACATAATGCCTAGAGCAAGTAAGTCACTGGCAGCAGTGAAATGGCAGTACAAAACTGAATACCTTTTTAACAATGATTCCACCCAGACTGTGACACAAGAAGAGAAAAGGATACTCTTGTATCTGTTCAAAATGTTAGATGACTTTCTCGTTCCTCTTCGATCCTGATACTGACTGCTTCATTTGCACGTTCTTTGAGAAGACACTGAAGGAGATCATCACCGCAGCCAACCAGCTTTGACCAAGAGAAAGTATCTTCCGTCGAAAGGCCGTGATCAAAGCACAAAATAGATGAATTTGGGGCTGCATTTGAAAGCAGAGTCTCCAGCCAGGGTTTCCCATGTGATGTTCCCCAGCTTTCGGGAGGCGATATTCCAAGTCCGGGTATTACCACAATGCTACATGTAATGTTAATGAGTACATTATGTCACGTGAAACGTTACATTGAGTCCTTACAACGAGGAAACCTTTTGCGCCTCATAAATGGTCCGAAATTGAGTAGTTGGGCCTGGAGAACGCATGTCGACCACGTGTGCCGTCTTCGGGCCGAGCCTTGTTCGAGAATATCCGTCGCAATTGAAGAAGGTCAAGAATACCAAAGGTACAATAGCTCACTCTGAAGTCGAGCACACTAGCTGTTTCGCCCTGGCAGGCAGACGGAGTTGCGACGTAACGTTCTCCTGCAGATTGAACCTGACGCCTTGAGGAGAGTTGGAAGAGCCGCAAGTTAGGCGCCGAAGAACCAACCGAACCGAAGGTGTGATGAGGCCGAAGGGAGGCCAATTTGGCTGCGATTCGTCGTGTCCAGGATGCACCCATCACGGCTGTATCATTCGGGACATGGAAGTGGGCTGTATCGACACAAGTGTTAGTGTTTGTGTAACACTAATGCGGGATAACAAGAATCACGACTTTTGTTTTTCGCTTCGTGAGGTCTTTGACAGGAGGTTTCATAGTGTCATGGGTCTCACGATAAAGTTCAGAGATCCACGAAACCAGGCCGGGCGGGATGCGGAGTACGCCGGCAGTTGTCTCACCCCACCCCCACGCTCTTCACCGCTTCGCCGATCCATATCCGGAGCGGCTGTCCGGGATCCGTATTTATGTTGAAAGAGAAAGGGCTGCGTGGTCTTGACACGACAATTTTAAGACAAACAATATGTGATTATTTCGACCGCATTCATGGCTGTCCAACACCAGCCGACTAGCGGCAGTGGCGATGTGAGCCTGGAGTCAACACAAAGCAGCGAGTCGCCAGTGGACCCCATTCCACAAGAGCCTTCGAACGCCAAACTTGCTCTGATTCTCGGATGCATGTGGGTGAGTTCAGGACGCTATCTAGCAATGGCGGCAGCTGTTAGCTAACATGGCAACGTAGGTTGGTGTTGTACTGACAGCAATTGGTACTCCACCTATCAACTTTAACGTTCCTTCGCGTCAATGTAAGGTTGATTTTGTGTCGCAGATTCTACGATAGTAGCCACACTTCTTGTTCCCATATCAACAACCTTCAAATCACTAGGCTCCCTAGCCTGGCTGGGCTCAGCATACTTAATAGGACAAGCTGCCTCACAGCCTCTCTGCGGTCGTCTCACCGAGATATTTGGTCGTCGAGCGGGACTCATTGTGGCGAATAGTACTTTCGGCATCGGGACACTCATCTGCGGGCTCGCGAACGACGAATGGCAGCTGCTTCTTGGTAGGGCACTGGCGGGCATTGGAGGGGGTGCAATATACGCAGTTTCAACATTTATTGGATCAGATTTGGTCCCGGTGAGAAAAAGAGGCGTGATTACGGGGATCAACAATCTTTGTTATGGAACTGGAACAGGCCTTGGAGGATTATATGGAGGATGGCTCAACGACTCTCTGGGTTGGAAGTGGGCTTTCTTGATACAAGTTCCTCTGATATTTGTTGCTACGGTCTTGGTGTACTTTGTCGTCAAAGTACCCACCAAACAAGTCGACAAGTCAAACATCCGCCGGGTGGACTACCTTGGGTGCATCACCTTGATCATTGCTCTAGTTCTCTTCTTGGTGGGCTTAAATGCTGGTGGGAATCTTGTCCCATGGAAAAGTGCTCTGGTGTTCACTACCATTCCGCTATCGGTGGTCTTCTTCACTTTGTTCCTATATGTCGAAAAAAATATGGCCTCCGAACCTATTATTCCTTTTCACCTCCTCCAAAATCGGACAGTCCTTGCTGCGTCCCTGACATACTGTTTCGACCACATGTCCGCCTTTGGGGTACTGTACTATATTCCAATATATATCCAAGTCCTCGGATACAACACGACGCAGGCAGGATTGAGATTGCTACCTAATAGCGCTGGACAAGCTGTTGGAGCATTGGCAGCCGGGTTCATCATGCGCGCCAGCGGCGCTTACTACAAACTCAGTATCTTAACGCATCTTTTTACGGTAGTTGGGTCCGGGCTTCTAATACATCTCTCGTTATCGACTCCATCTTGGTATCCTTTTCTGGTCCTTGCGATTATCGGTATTGGTTTTGGTGGTATGCTCGTTATCAACCTCACGGCAGTCATTAGCTCAGTTCTAAGAGAAGAACAGGCGCTTGCCACATCAGCATCGTTCGTGTTCCGCTCTGCGGGCTCGACGCTAGGCGTGACTTTCGCGTCTGCAGTATTTCAGAATGTGCTCAGGCAGGCATTGTGGAACCGTATTGGTCATATCGCTGGTGCTGCTGAAACCATCAAAGCAGTTCGTACAAATTTTCAAGAGATCTCGCAAGTTGATCCTCTGTATAAGCAAGATGTTTTGAACAGTTATATGATAGCATTAGTGGCTGTATTCGGCACGACTTTTGGGATGAGTTGCCTGGCTGCACTTGTAGCACTTTTCATGAAGGAACACAAACTGCACAACAATCTCTCACGGAGTTGAAGGTTGGGTAATGTCATTTCCAATATTAATTAAAACGTGTGAAGTAATATACCGCATTCAAGGTCATTGATAGCATGAAAAGCAAGTGGGATTATCGTTTCCCAAGGGTATCTTTGTCTAAAAATACAAGTCTGAGAGGCACTCAGACCCTTTTCCGTATGAACAGCGAAACAAAAGACAGCCACCACGCACTGCAAACCTTCGAGACATCAAGACTTAAGAGCAATACCGAAACGACAAACACAGGCGTAGATGCAGCAAACCACACCCATATACTCAGGTTGCCTGTACCAAATTGTGTGAAGTTCATACCGAAGAACGAGGTTGTGAACGACAGCGGTATATAGAAGAATGCGAGTTTCGTCAATTTTGCCACTCCAGCTGCCTGCTCAATTGCTCGGTGTGACTCTAGCAGCATGTTGTTATTCGTGACGATCTTCATCCCATTTTCACAATGCAAAGATAACGCTTTCGCTCTCTGACATAGATATTCAAAGTCTCGACGCAATTGGGCTGCTGCGGTCACTACCTCTTGGTCAATCTCAATTGATCCTGCATTCAACGCGTCATCGGTTCTGTTCTTGATGGAGGATATCGTTCCCTCGATCTGGTCGACGTGCTGGTCAAGAATGGTCTTACTGTAGAGAAGATTGGAAAATGTTGGAGTTTGACGGCTGTCGATCACCGAGAAGTCCGTTTCTTTCTTCAGCTTTGTCTCCATCATATTCAGGAACTGAACCTCTGTAGAAGCCGTGAACTTGAAGAGATCCGTAAGGACATAGAATACATGATAAGGTAGCAGCTCCTGGTTAAGAGAGACTCCGTAACCGTGGCAGACAAGAGAAGCACTTTGTGTGAACTTCCCTGCCCCTGGGCCTTCCGAAGTTCTGCGTACTGGCGGATCTTGTGCCTCCAGAGCCATGTATGGTTTGTGTTGGATCGTTGGTAGGGCGTGTGTCTTCCAGGCAAAGGAGCGATTCGGCGGTTCAAACCATGGTCCGCTAAGTCCATGCATCAAATCGTTTCCCATGTCCTGCCACGCAACAACTGTCTGCAGTTAGTCATGGCGGTCACGGAAACAACAAATGGTGAACCTACTGATCTGTCCATTCCCAACAGCATTCACACAAATCGAGACGTCTTGCTCCAAGGAGAAATGATTCTCATCATGGACAGCGAAACGGCGCACGAAAGAGTCGCACAGCTTCATCTTGTGGTTAGAGCGAGTTTCTTGAAGATAGTTCTCCATTTTTCTCTCGCTGTCCTTCCGAAGTAGGTCGATCCTCCCCTGATTATGACCACTGATCTCGAAGCCTGCCATTCTCGATCCAATTGTAGTCCAGTGAAGTCTTATAAAGTTTTCGTTGGTGGATGGAAGCGAAGGAAAATTGAAGTAATCCTGCTTTCCAGCTGTCGATCTGAAATCGAGATGCTTCAAAAAAAATTCCGGATCAACATTGCACAAGTAGCCAATCGTGTTGAGCCATTCTGGAGTTGGATTCCCTCTCATAAAGAGTAGATAGCCTCTCCTCGATATGCTAAGATTCTGTATAGCCTCGGAACTTTCAAAATCACTCGGTTTCGTGAAACAGGTCTCCCGCTCTTCAGGTGCTGCGCTAAGGTCATTCAAGATCGCAAAGCATGCTGTGCTGGTATCATGACCTCGATGTTCGTAGCTTTTAGCGTATGGCTTTTGTAAATACCTAGCAAGATTCTCGTAGTTCAACCCGGGATAGAGAGAATTATCGGTAGCTTGACGAGCGTGGGCTGCCACTAGGTCGGCATAGTCTTTTGCACTTGTGACACGCACTGCAATAATCAGCCTCCATCCTTGCCAGCTAAAAAGGACAAGGCTCTTACAATAACTTGATGAGGATTGTGGACTCTCGTCCCTACGGCTCGGTCGAGACGAAGACATACTACATGCGCTCTGGCATCGCAACACAAGATGCAGTTTTCACAGCCTAGCACAAGCAGAACTAGATCTTGGTAACGGAATTGCGAAGAAATGACGGCGGCCTGACTCGGTCGTGCCACGCCAGAACTTCGCCCATCTTTATGTATGAAGGCGACTGATCAGAGAATCAGCTGGTCTCAGCCTCGGCCGTGTCTCAAACACCCTCCTTTAAAGCCTAAACCGAAGCCCTGCCAGTGCACTGGATGTTTAGGGTCGGCGTTTCGCCCCATCATAGATTTAATGGGTACGATGATTGGAGGATATCACAACCTAGCGCGAATGTGCATACGCCACCAACATTGGCTCCGAAGATTCGCGCTTGCCTCAGCCGTGACTCCTCCTTAAAATAGCAGCTATCCACGTGTTGTATTCGCGTACGTAGGTCGGCGTCAAAAAGTGCACGGCCTATAGGGCATTGGCCCGATTCCTACAGAGGCTAGCCTGTAGCGAGTGCTGCCTCACTGCTACAGCGAGGAGAGGCCTAATAAACTAATAAAAATATAGTGAGCGCAAGTCTGGGGGTCTCTGGCTTATAGGCCCTTCAGCGCTAGGAGCGCTATATTCCTGAGGTTTTGGTGTTCGACCTGCGCACCGACACCCTGGATCAGGGCAGAAAACTGCCGGTACGGTGTTGTGATTTGCGGAGACAAAAAAAGGACATCGATTGATTAAGAGGCTCGAGGAATTCGAAGAACCTAGTGAAGCCAGGATACTGTCTTCAGAATTACCCGATGGAGAGTGGAATGGAAGTAAATCTGACAAGTAAGGTTAAGCTTGCTGCCCATATTTTGCATGTGACCACTAGGCTCCCTGAGATGCCTGAGAACGACCAAAATACGATGAAAAGACTGTTTAGCGCTCAAATTTCGGTGCTAAGCTCTTCGATGCTTCTGCTGGACTTCCCAAAAGCTCCGTAAGGACCTAGGATGAAAATCAAGGATCACTCTGATGATACATATTTATCTGTCTCAGTGTGAAAACTGAGTAGAGTAGAGTAGAGTCCGGCCCTGTACTCTACTCTACTCTAATGGAATTCGACGGTACTCTAACTCTACTCTACTCTACTTAACCTACTCTAGAGTAACTCTGAGTACTAGAGTATTTTTTTGACACACTGGATAGGAAGGAGGGGATTGTGGTGACCAGGATCATGGTGGAGACGTTGACGACGAAACAAACGGTGATGGGGAGAACAGAGACGGAGATGATGACGGCTACACCACCCCACCAGCTGATGATGACAATGACGACGAGGAGTGAGTGTTACCAAGAAATCAGTAGATCGAGCCACAGAGAGTAGAAGGTTCCTTGCCTGTAGGTGTCAAACAGAACCTTTCTTTTAGAGAAATCTTGAACAGTTTTGCCACTTTTCTGCGAAGACAAAAGTCCCCCTGACTCACCGTAAAAAGATAAGCGCAGCGAAATACAATGTTTGCGCTTATCATCCACACGTGACATACAAATGATTAGTTTCTCCGGCCTTTCCTCCTTTCCTTCACCCCTTTATCCTCTTTATACTTGAAATCATCATTCTTCCCGAGATTCATCCTAACTTTCGCACCCTTTCCAAGGCCGATGACGGGGAATAATCGACCATATACATCTTTAAACGCAGTCCCTAGAGGGTTCACAATTGTTAGGCAAGCTGTGATTCTGCTCAAAGTGACAGAAAATGAAAATAGTACTTACCCAACATCACACCCTTGTGCGTAAAACTCAACTCATTCTTCTCGAGATCGTATAAGCATCCCACAATATCACCCTGCCCATAACTCTGACCAACATAATCACTACCCCAGTAGCCGCCATGAAATATATTACCGTCGTCACCATGATAACCCCAAGATGTTGACGGCCAACCAGGCATACCAACACGTGGTGAGTCTTC
This sequence comes from Phialocephala sp. D728, assembly GCA_003988865.1. Taxonomy (NCBI): domain Eukaryota; kingdom Fungi; phylum Ascomycota; class Leotiomycetes; order Helotiales; family Mollisiaceae; genus Phialocephala; species Phialocephala sp. D728. The sequence continues at coordinate 27,271 of QYAJ01000155.1, read as the reverse complement.
TGTAGTTAGACCAAACCCAATCACGCTAGAGATATTTCAAAAATGGCAGTCAGCAATGCTTCGATGCTTACTTCTAGTTTTGGGGGACTTAAGAAGAACCAAAGCTACTCACTCATCTACACCTTCGTCGAGGACTTCGATCTCAAAATAATAGCTCTTAGATGAGAGAGGAATAGGATGATCGGTGAGAATGCAAAAGATGTGATCTAAGTATAAGGAATTGCAACAATTAGCTTATTCGTAAAGGAGAAATGAAAAATGGGCACAGCTTACCGTCCCCATCCTCAAGGGTGGTATTCTGAACAACCAATGCACTTTCTTCCACTTCAAGAGACGGTAACTGAGGATCCTTAACAAGCCTTGAAGGTTCCAGCATCTTCACAGTGAAGTTAGCATCCTCCCTGGCACCTTGTAGCCTCTTCGCCACCTCTGGATGCTGAGATGCTTGTGCAAACATCTCTGGCGTCCATCCATGTTCATCTTCCTCATTCGGGTTGATATACGCTGTCTTCTTGCCAAGCAGCGTCTCGAGCAAAGAGAGGGATCCATTTTCAGCAGCTAGTTTCAGCACCTTGTTGGCAATCAGCGGTTCTACTCCATCAACTCTGCCAAAGATTCGCTCTATCGTTGTCAAATCTCGTTCGCCAATTGCCTCCTCTAGCAATCTTTTCCCCGCTGAGGCCTCGCTCTTCAGTATTAGTGCTGTCATTTCCTCATCTTCGCGAAGTAGAGCCTCCTTGAGCAAACTCTGACCCAGGGATTGCTCTGCCTCTATGCCCTTTTCTAAAACTAGCTGAACCACTTTCCAATTCTCGTTTTCAGCAGCGTCTTTAAGCAATTTCTCGCCAAGTGAAGACTCAACCTCTACTCTATTTTCCAATAGCAATTGAATTATCTCCCAATTTCTCTTCTCCAAGGCAAGGAACAGAAGCCCATTCCCACCGGAACTCTTCTGGTTCACATCGCACTTTGCTGTTGAGAGCAATTCGCTTACCGAGGCTTCACGTTCCTCCTCAATAGCATGCTGCAACGGTGTACGCCCTTCATGATCCTTGATGTCAAGCGTATCACCTTTGGCATACTCCAACATAAGAGATAGGGATTTTGTGCTCCAACACTCTGCTGCAGTGTGTAAAGGTGTCCTGCCATCGCTGCTCCTTGCTTTCAGCGGATCCAGCCCTTTCTTCAAGTATACCTCGACTGTGTCTGGTTGATATCTATCGGCAGCAAGATCCATCAGTGTTAGACCGTCATCATCTACCACATCAGTTTTGGCGCCTGCCTCGATCAGGATAGATGTAACCTCGGCACTGTCGTAGCATGCATGCAATGGCGTCCACCCTCTTGAGCCTCCTCTACGTTCTGGATCGAATTTCCGACCGAGAAAGTCTCGCACCAGGTCTACTCTTCTATAATATGCCGCGGTATAAATAGGTGGCCAACGGAGTCCCTCTAATTCAGGTTCTGCACCTTTTTCGAGTAGTGCCGTCACCAAGTCGTTATTTCCTGAAGATATCGCACGACTTAGGACATTTTTTTGGTCTCCATCCAAGAAGTTGATTTTGGCACCAGCATTTAATAGAGTCTTGACGGCGTCGAACTCGCCGGAATCAGCGGCAAGTGAAATTGGAGTGCATCCTTCGGTGTTGAGGGCCTCAATATCCAAACCGCGCGAGATAAGGTTTTCAACTTCTGCAAGCATTCCTCTTTCTGCTGCAATGTGTAAGAGAGTACTGTTCGATTGGTTGGTCGCCTTCAGATTCTGTGTTTTTGGCTTAAGAAGTTGAATTATCTCTGAACTGTTTCTCTCAAACGCAATGAACAAAGGCGTGCGTCCCAGATTGTCAATCAAATCTGGATCCGCTCCCTCTTCGAGTAAGATTTGCGTAATCTCTGGATGTCCTTTCTTAGATGCCAAGTGTAGTGGTGTCAATTCTTTCACGTCGACGGCGTTTATTTCATTGTCAACTTTGAGGAGAAGCTCCACTATCTTTCTGCTCCCGCTCCTCGAGGCCAGATGGAGGGGAGTGCGTTCCTTCTGCTTGTTCCTGGACTTGACTTGGTCGGAGGCGCTCTGCATATCAAGAAATTTGGTGACTGCGTAGACGAAATCTGCCTCAACAGCTATATGTAGTGGAATTAGACCATTGTCGTCGGGTTTGAGAACGTCACCGCTATTGGCCAAGGCTAAGTCAACGATTTTCACGTTGCCACTTACTGCGGCCGCATGGAGGAAGCTTGAACCTCCGTCATCTAAAATGGACATGTTTGCACCTGCATCCAAGAGCACCTCCACTATATCCGCGTGTCCACGGGCCGCTGCTTGTAGTAAGGCCGTTTTCCCGTTATCTGGATCCGGGCTATCGATATCAGCATTTGCGTTCAGCAGCAGCTCAACGGCGCGGAGGCTCCCTGATTCGACAGCTGGATGTAGTGGTGTAATGTTCTCCGTGGGATCATCACTCAGATTCAATCCTGCCTCTAACAAAGCAGATATCACTTCTACGTCCCCGGATTCTGCGGCGGTATGGAGGGATGAAAAAGCCTCCTCGTCCCTAATTGGCCATGCGCCAGCTTCGACAAGGATCTTGACAATCCTGACATTTCCCCTCACTGCAGCTGCAAGAAGTGGTCCAGCATACATTTCTTCGTCACCGGAGTCGTCATACTGGCGTAAAATGCGCAGTATGGCTTTCGTTGTGCCAAAACTACCATTCGTTGCAGCTGATTGCAATGCAGTCCAAAGAGTTTTGACCCATCCCTCGGATTCATCCATATCAGAATCATGCTCGAGCAGTAGTTGGACGAGAGTCGTATGGCCATAGCGTGTTGCAAGCCCGAGAGGCGTCTCGTCGTTATCATCCACGAGATTCACGTTCGTGTTGTATTCCTCGATGTTGAGAAGCATCTTTGCAATATCCAAGTTCCCATTCCTTGCGATGATATGTAAAGGAGCACCTACATCACGAGCTGTTATATTAACATCTGCGCCTCCAGCCAGCAGTGCTCGCGCAGAATTCGTGTGGCATCCATCTACAGCAACATGAAGTGCCGTCTTCCCCTCATTGTCAATTGAGTTGACAGGTGCATACTGGGACGTAAGAAGTTCTACTGCTTCTACAAGACCAGACGCTGCTGCTTGGTGAAGTGGGCGGAGGGATGATTTATCCTCGGAGTCTATGTCTGCGCCATATTCCAAAAGCATCCGAATAGCCCGGAGCTGCCCAGACAACGTAGCAAGATGCAGAGGTGTCGATCCTTCATCATCTGCAGTTGCGGCATTTATGTCGACATCTCGCTCCGTTAGTAGCCTGCGGCAAATCTTCGTATTTCCGACCTCAGCTGCCCGGTGAAGCGGTGTCAAGCCATTGACCAGAGCACTTGCATTCGCCTTGTTTTTTAGCAGTTCCTCGACCACGATCTCGTACCCGCTCTGGGATGCACCGTGTAAGGCAGATCCTAAAGCATTCACGAGGGCACCTGGATCTCCTCCCACATAACTTCGCAAAAGATGCTCTACGATGTGCAAGTGCCCCTTCTCTGCTGCAAGGCGCAATGGATTTGATTCCGTGGCGACAACACCCCTTTTCTCCAACTCTTTAATAAGCTCTATATCCCCTCTTTTCGCCGCTAAGGCTAGCACATGACCATATGCACTAACATCACCTGAGCAGTCATCTATCATAGATAGAAGTACGTCATTTAAGCCCAGTTCCGCGGCGATCTCAAGTGGGTTTGAAGTGTCTCTTCTGCCAGCGAGCCTGTTTCCTTCAAGCCATTCGACGTGGGCCCACAAGGTTCTGCGTTCCTCGTTCTCTAAAAATTGGCGGACTTTTTCAAGGGGTCGTTGGCTCTTCTCTGCCAGTCTGTAATGAATGTACCAGTACCTGGCTGCGTACGAGAATAGGCTGGAAAGTCCGTCTATGGATGGCAAACTCTCCAGGTTGCTATTCCCAACATCCGCAGCCAACTCCTCCCATTCTGCATTTCTGAGATAATCGAGACAAATACTGGAAATGCGGGCATGGCCATAAAAAGTTTCATCCTTGTATTCAGGATCCGAATCTACCTTATACCCGGGATCCGGCTCTGCCTTATCCCACGTGGTACAATCCCACTCTTTTGCCGACTGTAGCAAAAGATGTCTTGCCGACTCATGAACTAGAGATGCCTCATCTCTGCGAAGGTCAAGGAAAGTCCCAAAAGCTCCCTTCAGATCTTGGCCTAGAGCCTGAGGTCTAGTGCTCTTGTCAAGACGGAACTTGGCCGCAGAATACTCGATAGCCAAAGCCGTCGCCAATTCATTGAAATTCAAGGGTCGAAATGCATGAGTGATCCAGAAAAGTGCCTTAAACTTCCAGTGAGAGGAGGGTGTGGGCGGAATGAAGACTTTCCTGTATAATTCATTCAACGATAGTGGCATGTCAGCCACCACGCTTTGCATTTTGGCTGGAGTAGAGCGAGTTTGATCGTCGTGAAGGTATTTGAAAATCAGTGAAAGAAAGAGAATGCTCGGGTCCTTTTCAATTGCGCCGAGAACCTTCTTGCGTATATCATCGGAGCAGCATTGGTACCCGGGTCTCAGCTTTACCAGCTCCAAGACCTCGCGCTCAACGCGTTCTTCCAACTCCTTCTGCGCACCCGATCGCTTATCAACATCGATGTTGAGCGTGGAAGGATATCTGTTGATATCTCCGATGGTGTTCGTGAAAAATATTTTCAACTGGGCGTCTGGGGATTGTGCTAGTTGTAGGAAGTCGCCTAAGAAATGATCTCTTTCTAGGTCACAATTGTTGATAGCATCAATGATGCAATAAGTCGGACGAACGGTAGGACCTAGGATCATTGACCGGAACAGTACCCAGAGGCTCTCTAGGCTCCAGTCTTTTTTCAATATCCGCTCATATATGTGTCGGATGTACTTGAAATATCCTGGATCAACGCCAAGCAATTGACGAGTGAGGGAAGCAAATAAAGCAGATGTGCAGCAAGTGCTGTAGTCCAGAGAATTAAATGAGAAGCTGATGATAATTGGGTCCAGTAAAGCTTCTTGTCTAAGCTTATCGGAGGTGGATTCGCAGGATTTAATCGAGTCGGCTACGAGCTTAGGGAGAAATGATGATAGAACTGAGAGACCCGATCCGGATTTTCCACGCAACTGGAGGATTCCACATTGATCATTCATGAACTTGATATAGGTCTCATCCTTGAGAATCCAGTTGGGCTCAGAGTACTTGTTGAGGGGTAAGGCTGACGTAAAAGATGTCCCGCTAAGTAAGGAGAGTGTGAGGAGACAGTCAATGTGCAGTGAGTCGGGAGCTTGTGAAATTGCGTTAGTTAGAGATCTAATCACCTCTAGTGCAAGGACATGAGAAATTGATGAGTTACTTAATGATGTGACCATTTTGTCGCAGATAGTGGTGAATAGTTGGTCAGTTTCGTTGATGTTCTGGCACATGCTATTGTGATCTGCTTCCTGGACCAAGACCATTTCGTTGGGAACACCCATTATCGAAGCATCTCTCTCGAAAACCTCAAATTGTCACGTAAATTAGTACATTTGTATAGATAAAACTTTATTCAGAACGTACCCGTTTCCCAAACGATTCAAGCTTTACATTTTCGCAAATGCTAATCGCGTTGTATGTTCTGGCCAACTTCCTATACCTTTCATTGACTTCTCTTAACGTAAACGAGGTCCTCATCATGATTTTAGACTGAGGCCCTTCATTTCTCTGACCTGTAGCATGAATCAGGTTATGGGCCAGCGTTTCCCAACCTACTTGATTCTCTGCTCTCTGGGGAGTTCCGAAGAAGATCTGCATCCGAGGAATCAACCAATATCCCCAGTTCATATCGTTGCAAGTAGTAAATATTTTTATTTTTATACTATGCGAGAGAAAATGAGCGTATAACTCACCAGCAGAGATGTCCTCTTAGCAATATCGGAATAAATTGCCTCTTCGTTTGCCCTTAGCAATGCCTGTTGTTAGACGGTCAGAATTGGGTCGAAGGCAAGAGGACAAAGAACACCTAAAATCGTACTTGTTTTATGATGAGTCCTCCGAGATTGTGGCCGATGAAGACAAATGTTCGCGGATAATACTTCCACTAGCGTCAACGAGCTGTCACCTTGCTCTTGATACTGGGTGGTGAGCTCACTGTATCGGCCAACTTTCCATTGCAAAAAGTATCAAGTAGCTCCTTTGCCTTAGAGTCGATTTCATCGAATAATACACCCTCCTCACTCAACTCATATCCATAAGTTGAAATGCGTGCATGTGCCAAGTAAGCAGGCAGGTGATCTCGTAACCAAGAAGTGTCCGACCCGTCGGACCATGAAGTCTGTCGGTCGCCACACAAGCCATGTACGGCCACAACGCTGAAGATATTGTAAACTTCCGTTGAGAAAAATGATAAGCTCCAGAGACACTTACTCCAAAATACCATTTCTGGTAAGAATATCGGAATCCTTGAGATTCTCTGTCGAGACCGTAATCAAACCTAGGCCCGGATTCTCTGCCATTTTCCTCACGACAATTCACAAGTCAGATCGCGAATGCAATGACTATTCAGCTGTGAAAATACCTAAGAAGTCTGCTTCTGCAATGGTGGGGGCGCTGAGCAGTCTGCTTGTGACTTGTTAGATGGTTTCGAGGTCGAGGCCAACAGGTGCCGTGTTCGCTACAAGAAAAGGATGAGCCTATCCGCCGCGCAACCCGAACTGCAGCCTCACTCCATTGTGGACGTGGAGGAGAGTCTGCGTGACCTTATGGTGTTTCAGCTGAGCGCAGAGGCGAGCTGAAAATAGATCTCGGGCTTACTTACATGAATCTGGATTAGGAATGCCCCGCCCTGGCTTCCGCCCCCACACGGCACATAAGTCACCTACGGCAAGTTTAACCACGACGGCCCCCCAACGTGCTGCTATCCAGTAGAAGACCCTTGACTGTTATTGTTTTACTCCCACACACATTGGAATCAGTCTCAAGCACATAGGTAGACCTCTACTTTTTTTCCCGCTAAGGCTGCCTTAGACTGCCATAGAAACAAAAACATGAATTTTCCATTAGTCTCAAGCACATCAGACTCTGTAACATGGCCGAATGTATCAAAGTAATTCGAACCGCAGATTGGTTACGGTACATCCAATAGAGAATCAAATATAGGTTCAGCATACTCGACTACCTGCTCCCATATGTGAAATTGCTCATAGCGAGTCGCTAGTCATCCGTTTTGACACTGTGTGGGAACATTGTTAGAGACTTCCTAATGATGGCTGTTTGTGGGTGGAATTGAAGAAAAGGATCGTTACTCACAACTGCTCGACCAGCTTCTTTACCTCGTCCCATCCCTTGCCTGCCCTGTATTCAGCTTGATCCCATTGCCATTCTGGAGATGAGAAATCTCGACTGAATTTCAGTGCATCGAAGTATTGAGGATTGTTTACAGAACCAAGTCGTTCGAATGCAAGCTTCATCGTCTTTGGGTTCTTCAACTTATCATAGAGTGTAGCATTGATAAGCTGCGTGATGAAGAGTAACATCGCAGCTGTCCCCGCTGCTAGTGCTGTTGAGATACTGCTGCCACTTTTAGGCTCCCGTGGCAGTGTAGCTATAGGTGGCTCTGCCTCGATGATGATATTCTCCCCGGGGAACAAGAAGTCAACCTGGCTCTTGGGCACTAACGTGCTTGCGTCTCCAGCAGCAGTTGCAGCGCCGATTCTAAAACACTCATCTTTCCATGCGGTAGGAAACGTACCATCAGCCGGGGCACTCATCCCTTGATCAGAAAAGGCACACATCATAGTGATGTTGGCTGATAGGGCTTCATCGATTGCTTTCTTGAAGTTCACGATTCTCGGCTCATTTTTGTTCCCTTCAATCGTCCAGGACATTGAAAGTATTTGCACGCCATTAGTTATAGCCCATCTTACGGCCTTGGGGACATAAAGTGTCAGCACAGCACTAATCGCTTCTCTTGGAAAAGATTGAGGGGGGGGCGGGGGGCACAAACATCTGTGGCGGACTCCGCGGTGATAAACCTTTTCCCGGTGGCAGACGTATATTCCTGGAGACGAGCAACATAGAGCTTTGCTGTGGGACACATCCGAAGAACCAGTCGTGCCATCATCGTCCCATGGCCACCTGATGAAACATAGTAAGATCTGACTAGGTCTGAAGAGTCACGACAAAAGGATACGCCATTTGCAATACTCTGGCTGACGGTAGGGTCGAAGCCATTAATTCCATCATCAATTATGGCGACTTTGATCTCTTCAAGCTGTTTAGTTCTCTTGTGTTTGGGGAGTCTCGCCTTTTCTTCCTTATCTTGCAGCTTTCCCCGCTCCTTCTTTTCATTGTCGAGGTCGATGTTGGTGATAAATTCGGCGAAAGTATCCATATATTCAAGCCACCGCTGCCTACAGAGAACATGCAATTGAGCAAAGATCCCGAAGCAAGTTTTTGGGAGAGGGCATGGCAACCTACTTCTCATTTGGAGCTTTGTCACTTTGGATCCACGAGGTGAGACTTTTCTCCTTGTCGTCCCAGACTACTTCCACCTCAGGTGCGTCCTTGCCAGGCTTTTTATACAACTTCTTCCAATTGTCGTTGAACGTAGTTTTGAAACTCTCCACATCCTTGCGCCTGCGTTCCTCGGTCTCAAAACCCTGAAGTGTAGGTCATTAGCCACACATTTTTTATTCCATCAAAGTGAGAAAAGCACTTACCGGGCGGACAATAAGCCTGATCTTTTCGAGCTGTTATACGGGGTTAGAAAAAACTCTTTGCCCTTGCAAACAGACTTTCATACCATCTTGAGTTTCACCAACCCCTCAGAACAACTCCAACCCTTTAGTACGGCGCAGTTTCCGCTCGCATACAGATTCAGAAACCTAGCCCCAGGTGCCGCTTCCAGTATTGTATCGCTGCAGATATCGACCTTTTTCCAATCCCAAGCCTCGATCTTGAAGCCTTTCAGGCGTTCTTCGATCACTTGGTTGCTATGCGGAGGGTCCACACCATCAATAACAATGACTTTGAAGATCCTGTTAACCCCTCTTTCCCCAAGCCAGTCGAATATAACACCCGCGTCTTTGAGGCCCGCGCAGTCACGTAAAGGAACAGCTTTCGAGTCATTTTTCAAATCCTTGGATTCGTCCTGATGCTCAGATGTGGAGGAAGGCGGGGGAGAAGCTTTTTCTGTGACGGGCTCTTCGACTCGTAGCCTTGGAATTGCGACATACTGAAGTGTGTCTTCGAACGTAAGGTGACGAGCTAGTCTAGCGAGGTCTGATTTTGATATGGACAAATTAGGAAGGCCTGAAAGATCAAACTCGATATGCTTCTCTGTTTTCCGTTACACAAAGGTGTCAGCAAGTTGGAGAGCCGCACGCGTTATGCATTTTTTTTTTTTTTTTGGCACACGAAAATCACGTACCTTTCCCTTTCTCATATAAACTTCTCATCGCATCACCTCGACCCAGGTTTCTTAAGCAGAACTCTTTCATATCGCGGGCCACAAGATCCTCGCTCACTGCACGATTCATTGCATCGTCCTCGACCGTAAGATTTCTTTTCACTGACATCAACTGTAGACGATACTGGTATGGTGTCCTCATGTTGGAGTCTGGCTTCCATAAAGCTTCCCGACCGTACTTCATGAGAGATTGAACGACGTCTTGGAAAGGAAAACTAGCAGACGGAGAAACGATGCGAGCACCACGGTTGCTGCCCGAGTCACTGGGTTTTTGCTCAACTCCACCAACACCAAATCGGACAGCCTCTTTGGCTGCGCCATTTCTGTTTTTGAATTCAGACACAGCATCCTCCTTGTTCACGCCGTTGACATCCCTATTTCTCACATTTATCTCTTTGTCCTTGAGTTCAGGTTTCTCAGACTGAATCTGACCTCTCTGTTCCTTATCCTTACTGATAGACATGCGACGGGCTTCTGCCTGTGCGGCTTTTCTCACGTCGACAACTGCCTGTCTACGAGTGAATTTGGGCGGTTGCTGTTTCGCCCTCGGCGGAACCATTGCCAAGTGCAAAGGTGTTTGCTTGTCGTTGTTTCCATCTGTAAACAAGTGCTTCTCGGACGGCGATTGACATGCTTTGACCAGCTCTAGAGTCCAAGGGGAATTGCGAAGTATTGCATAATGAAGACAATTGTTTCCTCCCACATCTGGCTGCTCTAAAACTTTGAACAGTGTGGATCTCGGACATTCATCGAGCACGAGTTTCAAGAACGCTAGTGCATCTGTAGACTTGCTGTCCAAGGCAGCATGGACAGGTGTTCTGTTGTCTTTATCTATTTCCTTGATCATTCCCGGCCGTTTCGAAAAAAGCCACTTTCCAAACTTTGGCGGTGGTGACTCTGTGGGAGGCGTCTTGGCCCAATAATGGAGAAAAGTGCCGTGGGTCTGATTCTTGATCCCGAAATCCGGCTCGTTTGCGTTCTCGAATCTGATCTTATCCTCCATCCTGTCGAAATTGTAACCGAGTGTTTCCTTCATAAGCCTTTCATACTCGCTTTTCACCCACTCATCATCATCTACGTCCTCGTAAACCTCAGTGCGACGTCCATCGTCGTCAGTCACTAGTTCCTCGGAAACGGACGGCATTTTCGGATTCTCCCGACTGAGTGGTCTAGGCGACGACGACGAAAGACAAATCGTGGAAAGTAGCACTGGTTACAAGGAAAAGTTTGATTTTCGACCGCACACTCGTATATCGTCGTGATTGTGGGATGACAGACGTGCCTCATGCTTGACTGCCCACCGATTGGACACAGCGCTCCACGCGTCCTGTCCACCAGGAAGTCATGCTCAAGTGCTGCGGCTGAATCCCCGACTTTCCATGTGAGCAGCTGATAAATCCACCCAGCCTCACAATGCAATGCACGCTCCGTGAGCTCGCGCGCAACCAATGGCAGGCTGTCTGCTTCCGGATACATAACCCAATCGAGCGAGGCACCGCTGTCAGTTGGGGGCCAAGGGAAGGCGGAACCGAGTATCACCCCACCTCAGTAGATCCCTACCCCGTCCCTTGGATCTCTGAATCCGACAAGCAAAGAACGCTGCTTAAATTTAGAAGTAATTCAATCCAGTAAGGAATATCGGCCTATCCCGTGAACTCGCCTCGAGCCGACTTGTCGTTAGGCAAGATTGGATATAATTGGGCTCATCTTTTCCGCCATCGTATGATTCCTTAATATCAATAGCTCTTGCTGCAACTTCTTTCCCTGGCTTCACTGCTCAGAAGGATAGTATTTGATTATCTTACGTCCGAGGAACTTTACTGCTCCCCTAGGTATCAATAAACAAGCTACAAGATGGCCGATCAGACTGAGTTTGCCTTCTCACTCGTTCCTGGCGGACAAGCTGTTGAGAATAATAACTATCGCACCCGCGATAAATATGTCGGCGAAAAGGAGCGGCCAGATGTCTATGACGAAGGAAAAGTCCTCAATATGCAAATGTCTCTGGTTGAAGTCGTCCACGGGACCATGGACAACACCTTGGGCTCTGCTCCCGCAACTTTGATCATCATCGACTTCAGGTTTATCTCTCACGACCGCTCGCGACGCTTCCAAAAGGCGACCATCGAACTACAATTTCAAGCGACAAACGATCCCCGGGATTTGAATCCTCCCGAGGTACTCAAAATTGCTCCAATGGGGTCGTGGGGGCTGCAAAAGTCAGAGAAGAAACTAGAGGATAAAAAAGCAGCCAAACTTGATGCGGGTGCCACATTCGTGGCGAACGTCAGCGGGGAATTGGAATGGAGTATGACCACGACAAAGACAGAATACGACGAGGCCACACTAGTAGGCATGTCCACGAAGCGAGGACGCAAGATCGAGCCAAAGAATACGGCGGTTTGGAGCATGTCTGAGAATGAGGATATTGAAAGGGGAATTCCAAGCCTGTTGCGGACAGCCATCTTACTCAAGCGGCAAGACTACGCTGACTTCAAGTGTTTCATTACGGTTGAAACAAAAGTGAATTGGCGGCCGCAAGGATTGAGTCCTTCTGTAGAAAGCAGGAAGGCTGGGGGCAATACTGATCATGTTACGTTTAGCCCAATGCTCAAAAGGAGCAAAGTACCTTTGGCTGGTATCGAGCCGTCGGAACTAGACAACGTGGTGATGACCAAATTGATGGCAGTCACAACCAGGGAAAGTATCGCTCCTCCTCCTGCAGCTACCAAATTGACCGAGGGACAAATGTCTGACTTATCGCTGGACAACGTGATGCGCGCGACTCAGAAGCCAAAGGAAAACATCCCGAAGGCAGAAGAATCTATTCCGATGTTGGATGGTGCGCATGCCCTCGGATCTAATATTGAGAAAGGAATTTTATCCCATACTTCGGAGCCGACAGACAAGCTTCTGCATATCTCAGATCCAGCCTTAGGGAACGCAATTGTGGACCCGCTGCAGGGAATTCGAACACATCCGTCGCAGACAGTGGACGATTCGGTGTCGAAATTCGCCGATGTAGCTGGATCTCTTCCGCGTGGATTGAAATTTGAAGAAGGATCCAGCGTCGAAGAGACTTTGCGCTTGCTATTGCACGCTGTAAGAAAAGGTGTGGAGGTCATCGCAGAGGCGGTAAGGATGTTGAGGATTCTTTCTCTGTGCATATTCAGCGACTGATGTGGTGATAGAATCGAATTCGCTTGGAAGCTTGGCCCGAGGAACAGAAAAGAGGATGAAACTCATTGCTAACTAATGGCACATATTTGGCGCTAGGGGTAAATTTTCGGGTATTACTGCCTCAGCAGTACAGTTCTCTGCTTGGGATCACGGAATGAAAGACTGAGATGGCAAAAGCACGTGAGGTTTGAATTCCAAGTGATGTCGCAAATTCTCAATCCCCAAAGTTCTCTGTGTTATGATCCGTGAATGTATCCAACGTACACATTCTTAATTCTGGGCACCAACTGAGGATCTCATCCATATGCTCCTTCTGCCAAACCTGGGGCTGGTGGTAACCCAACGGATGCTCCGCCCACATTGTCTCAACGGAAAACTTCATCGCCTCATCTACACTTGGTAGATTCGCACCTGGACTCCCATCTTCTTTTGCTGGCAACTCCCGCATCTTCAGGGAGAACCATTGATCCTCATAATCCACATTCGCACTGGAGTGATCTCCAAGCCGCTCAGTCTGCCAATCAAATCGCTTTGCGATGTCGAGGGACATGCTCCTATTTCGCAGCGAAAGACCGCCATTGTATCCCATTCCCAGCCCACGATCAGGGTCCACAGGGGCGCCAATGAAATCGTATTTTAAGAAGTCGTCGGCCCTGTGAGAGGAGCGTGAACAGAGCATGCTATCGGCTTGGAAGAGCAGTAGATGTTCGGCTGGCGCCATCGCTTCCCAGAACCACGGTTTTGTGAAGAAAGACGATATCGCGGCGTGAGTTGTCAGGACTGTGTCTGGTGGGAGAGTGCGGACGTGGAAGCGTCCAGCGGTTATTTCGCGATGGAAGGGGAGAGAGGAGGAGAATATCGATGAATGCGCTTCGTCTGTGAAGACATGTACGGGCCAGGAGGGGCCAAGGATGGAAGAGAAGTGGAGGATGATCGGGATGAGGTTATCGAGTGGTCGATTTTCTATGATGACTGCAGCTTTCGTTGTCGAGATGACGGAGTTCGATTGTGAGGCCGAGGGAGAGGAGTACGGGGGACTGTCCTTTCTGATCCTCTGAGATGAATAGAGCACGATCAATGCAACAAAAACAACAGCTCCAACGACGTATAATCGCTTGTTACCCATCATGGGGAAGCGCTTTCGAACTGGAACGTTAGAGGCATTAGCGTCGAACGCGATATAGGCTTGCACCATTGAGCTTCACCGGTATCTCTGAGGGTAAGTAGAGAAATCGCTCAAGATACGTTGAGGACGCATGATTTTTGGATACAGCATTTCAGGAGTAAGCAGAGAAAGATAAAATCGTAGATAGTCTGCGCCGTACACTTGGCTTGGCTTCGCAGGGAATATATTTCGGTATCGGAAGGCTTCCAATCAAAATGGCATTCATGTCAGCCCTTGCTGAAAGCATATCGCACTCGCATACCGTATGTCAAATGAGTATCGCAACACATGCTGCTAATAGCACATAGTAAATCGTGTTTAGAATTTTCTTTTAGACAGAAAGATTAACGTTAAATTTGAGTCGCTCCGCTGTCGTTTGAAATGTGGGGTACTTAGGGGTAGAAACCAATCTGTATTTGGCCTAGTCCAGAGTGTCCCAAGCAAATCACGGTCTTGGAGCTGATACGCACACAACCGAACATCCGTTTGCACCAAGTTGTATTCGTATTCCCACACTCACTATAGATCCAGATACAATCTCTAGTATCGGTCCTAAATGTCGCAAAAACTTGACATGACTTTCGAAATCTCCGAATTTTCCTCATCTCACCATTAAGTTCTCATGTATACTAAAGGAATTGGCATCATGAAAGTACCAACAAAGACCACCAAGTACCTATTTTCCTTGTAGCCTGAGGATAGCCACCCATCACAATCCTCTTACTCAAAGATAGCATCAAAAGAGCCTTAAATCCATCCTCTCCCATCCCAAGCCCTCAAACTTCTTCTCCACGATCTCCCGATCAAAACTGCCATCCTCTTTCTCGTAGATAGGCTTATAGTGGAAGTCCAGAGACAATCGTAGAAATCCGACTCTAACATAGCCTTGGACCCCTCCATTACTCCCGCCCACCTCCTCGCTCCTCTCTATCCCCATCCTCGTCAACACAACACAGTCCACAACTCCCTCTTTTAGTCCTCCACCCCACCAACCTCCCTGAACAAACAACACAGCATGATGCTCCAACTCATCCTTAACCCTCTTCCCTTCTTCTTCCCTCTCTTTCTCAGAAAACCTCTCTTCATGACCACCACAAACACTACAGTCCAATGCCCAAGATTGGTCTAACACTAGTGTAGGATGAAATGTGCTGTCCTCATCTCCTTGCACTGTTTTGAGCAATTTCATGAGCCCGACTACGGTGCCGGAGACCGTGATATTTGCCCCTTCTTTCACTGGTCCGAAGGGCTTTTTCTCATCCTGCAACGTTAGGTCATGTGCGATGAGTTTTGGGCCGTAACGAGAGATGAAAGATAGATGTGGCTCCTTAGTTTGGTCTTCAAGGATAGTTTCAGGCCAGTCCAGGAACACGGAGCTCGTTTCTCCGTCGACACTAGCCCAGCTCCAGGTTGGGGCTCTATATTCGGGTGCAGCAGTCAAGACGGGGTAGACGCGACTCCATGCCAATCCGGCGTTGAGGCTAGAGGTCCAAAGGCCGGCGAAATATGTTCCTAGATTTCGGTCGGAGTTGAGAATCTCTGCTATGCTTGAAGTGGCAAGGAGCTTGTCTGCTGCGCGAGGGAAGGTGTGCTTTGAGAATACGTCGATGATTTGGTGCCAGGCTTCGAGATGTTTGGTGAGCCGCGTCAGTTCAGAGCTGTCGTTGGATTCGAGGGTCGAGGTAATGACGCCCTGTTGTTGCTGTAGATAAGTAGTGATGAAAGGCTGTACGAATGCTTTCTTATAATTCATCCTGACCTGACTCGAACCTGCAACTTTGTCCGGGATCCCGGCAGCCTCGAACTTCACTCCCTCAGAACATTCCCAGATCATCTGTCGCTTTGTATAGTGAACTATTTTAGGCGCGAGAATACGTTCGAGGGCGCTCCAGCCTCGGGGCGCTTGAGATCTGAGGGATAAGTCCCAGTCCCATCGGAGCAGCCTCTGGCGCATGAATCGATCTTTGTTTTTACCTAGTGCAGGGGAATAGAAGACTTTCCGTTCATGTAGGATGTTAGAGTCGAAGTTCTCGGCCGTGGCAGCAGAGATCATGAGTGCTGCTTGACCAAAAATAGTTGCAAATTGCGGTGCCTCTGAGCGGTCGATACAAAGGGCACCAATCCAGAGGTAGCGGTATCCGAGGCGTCGCGTAATAGTCATTGCATCGACGAAGGTCTGAGGCAAAGAGGATTCGCCGCCTTGGGTGGGCTTGGAAAGGTCGCCATCTTCAGAGGGGTAGCTTAGGACGACGTATTCTCCCATCTTCCCCTCGGAAAGGATGACTTCAGAGGCGACTGCAGGATCTGGGGAGACTTCTATAATTCTAGTAGGTAGAGCTACTTCAGTAGATTTTGGACAGTCCTTGTGCTCTGAGCATCCAACAAGCCATGAACGCAGCTGGTCAAAACATGCTTCGTCCTCAGGGTTGGCAGGAATGAGGCGCCGAATATCAGTGTCATCATCTCTGAGCCCTGAAGCAAAGATTTAGCACTGACCAATATCTTCTCCAAGTGTCACTACTGACCTGTATAATCTTCTGCCACAACATAATCAAAGAGAAGATCATCACAGCTGTAAGAACTCTGGTCAACTTCCTCCGGATTCTTCACATCGAGACGTTGGCTGCTGAGGAACACTGTTTTCCCAGGGAGTTTGTCAACTTTGTAACTCCACTGACTAGAGTTCTGCAAGATGTCACAATAAAATTTGCATGCGCCGCAACCTTTGTCTGCTCTTGTGACAAGCTCGGTGTACTCCCCGAGACGACTCCGTCGCTTGTCGAGATCGAGAGCTTCACAGACTTCGCAAAGCACCATACTGCTTGATTGAAGTGAGATGAATTTATATCATGGAGGGAAATGTATGAATTGATTATATCCTAGCCTGCTGCCTACTGGCGGCTAAAGAAACGTGGCGGTTCACTCGATATTACAGTAACAATCTGCTCAGACACTAGCCTTAGTAGGGTTTTGTGGGTCTAGTGGATCATGCAGGAGGACGATGCTGTTCACTGGACTGATGTGGGATAGAATGATCGTCAATCCGGCATTTCTTTGCTCCATTCCCGCTATCAAACAATCAACCAAGAGCAGAAGACGACCACGTCGCCACATGCGCCTATCAAGACAGAAACATCTTAAGTTTTAGACAATTCAATTCAAGACGCGCCATGACGCAAGAAACCTCGCAGGATGCAATCTCAGGGGACGAGATCGCAGGCACAGCACCCACAGCCTCGTCTGCCTCGCCTGCCCGTAACGCATGTAGCACCGCCTCTCCAATCTCTTTGATTGTATACTGACATTCTAACAGTCATAGCTCTCATGGCGCCCAAACGTAAACACTCTCCGTCTGCCCCCGAATCTACGAAGAAACCATACAATAAGAACCTGATCTCGAAGCGCGATGGCCTCGACGGTTACATCCTGCGCCCCGAGAGATACGCCGCTTCGCGCGTGATATACTACGACGACGCGTTTGTTGCCATTCATGATCTATATCCAAAGTCTAACGTACATACCCTACTTCTGCCGCGGTCAGAGCACAAGAATATGCACCCCTTTGACGCTTTCGAAGACGCTGAATTCATAGCTGCCGTACGGGACCAAGTCAAGAAGTTACGGCACATAGTTGCTAAGGAACTGCAGCGGAAATACGGGCCCTTTTCGAAACAGGATATTCCACGAGAAGCGGTGCTCAATGGCGAAGCCGAGCTCGCAGAGAATGGAGAGCTGCCCGTTGGTAGGGATTGGGACAAGGAGGTTGTGGCAGGAGTACATGCACACCCAAGCATGAATCATCTACACGTACATGTTTTGAGCGTGGATAGACATTCGGAATGTATGAAGCATAGAAAGCATTATAATAGCTTTGCTACGGATTTCTTTGTCCCAATCGAGGACTTTCCGCTGGACAAGAATGATAAGAGGAGACACCCGGGACGGGAAGGCTATCTGGAGAGTGATTTGAAGTGTTGGAGGTGTGGGAGGAATTTTGGTAATAAGTTTGCGAGGCTGAAGGAGCATCTGACTGAGGAGTTCAATGCGTGGAAGAGGGAGTGAATGTTGTCCTAGCATTACGGATCGGCGTGTGATGCTAGAGGGAACAATAGGGTCATAAGAGGCACATGGAGGAGCGTTAGATCTACTGGTCAACAGCGTCTTGCCACCAGCATAAGCCAATACTGGTTGGCTATGTAGAAAAGAGCACGTGGAAAGACACTGAACGCCCGTCTCGTACTATTGGGGCAATAATATGCCATACAGCGCCCGAAGGCGCATCAGGTGTCTATTGCATACCATGCCGACTTGGTTGCAAGACATTCGAAATTGGGAAATCATATTCACAGCGAATCATGGGTGATCCTGTCTCCATGTTATTCATGACTCGCATTATCTTACATGCCCCAGATTTTATGACTCGGTAGAAACATCAGCAACCGCGGCTTGGCTGCGAGGTCATCAGTCCCCGTCATTTTTCACCTAACGCGGTCGCATGACCCCTCCATCCTTCCTCCCCCATTCCTTCTCTTCTTCCCCAGATTTCTCCACTGTCTCGCAATTAGACTCTTAGATTTCATATCATGATAGCGTAGCATTAGCATTCGCATTTGCATTCACCCTTTCTATTCTTCATTCCGTTCCTTTTTAACCATGTTGTTCCTGCTCCGCGGGATCGTCGGCTGGTTCCTGTACCTTGCAGCAGCTACCGCAAAGAATTCCGACAGACTGGACTACGAGTTCTTGCCTCGAGATACGATTTTCCCGGGCCCATGGGAGGAAAACATCAGAGCGCCGGTGAATAAGACTCATATCGTGCCTGTCAAGATCTTCAATTTTGAAGGTGCTTCTGTGGGCGCAGAGACGGTGCTGGATGGCGCGAATGCGGATAGTGGATTGACGTGGGTGATCAGCCCTGGTGGCTTGATCACATTTGAGTTCGGTGAGAATATTGCTGGCAAGTATGTGGCGCTCTACTCTGCAGACCTGGGTAGTGCTGATATGGCTCTAGAGTCTGTTTCGAGATCGAGGGCATCAAGAATGACCCCTACCTCGTCCTAGCCTACTCCGAGTCGCCCTTCTTCGCCGGCCGACAATGCGACGCGACGGGCGATCAGCTTGCACAAGATATTCCCCTGAGATATGATGTAAAACACACTGGTATGAATTGCGTGGGTGGCGGGTACAACAGAGGCGCGTTCAAGTACTTGACAGTGTTTATGCCTGAGAACGACTTGCCTACGGAAGGAGGCTACTTGCATGTTGAACATTTAGCACCAGTGAAGAGATCTGCAGACACACAGAAGCCTCTACAAAATAAAAATGGACAGACGTTCTTGAGCGGATCCAAAAACCGGACGGGAGAGCCTGCTGTTGCTATCTCGGCTCTTTGGGTCAACTGCTCGGCCTTCCCTTCCATGCCCAATGGAAGAGCATACACTGGATACTTTGACAGCTCTTCATCTATGCTCAATCGCGTCTGGTACGCTGGAGCATGGACCTTGCAGCTGTCGACGCTGGATCCTCGAGAGGGCGGGTCGATCATTGACTTCAACCGATTCTTCGATCACAACCATGCTCCTCGAGGAGCTTGGTATTCCAACTATACAATTGCGAATGGTACCACTGTCACGACTGATGGGGCTAAGCGCGATCGCATGGTCTGGCCTGGAGACATGACGATTGCTGTTCCGGGGATTGCTGTTACGACTTATGACATGTTGGCTGTACGAAACGCATTAGATACGATTTATGACCATCAGTATGGAGACGGCTCGATGCCCTATGCCGGCCCGCCAATGGGCGCTTTTGGAGAGTTTAGCGATACCTATCACTTACACACGCTGTTTGGAACTTACTATTATGTTCTGTACTCGGGTGACTTGGACTGGTTGAAGTCGAGGTGGGATGCCTATATCATTGCCCTGGCTATCAGTATCAACAAGGTTGACTCGACTGGCCTTTTGCACGTAACGTCAATATTTGACTGGAATCGAGCTGGTATGACTGGCCATAACGTCGAGGCATCGTCAATTATGTGCGAGGTGCTTAGCAACAGCATTAAACTTGCCAAATGGATTGGAAAGGGCACCAAGACCAATGGCGAAGACTGGGGAGTCACTCAAGCCAGATTGCGCAAGGGTATCGCCACTCTCTACTGTGATAAGGATGGTTTGTATTCTGACAACATGGGCCGTCGCGGTTGCAATGGCCCTGAAAAGGTCCTTCCACAAGATGGAAACAGCTGGGTTCTGATTTCAGAAGCCTTGTCTGATAAAGGTCAAGCTTATAATGTCTCTGAGAACCTGCGGAAGCGATGGATCAAGTACGGTGCACCAGCTGTTGAATTCCCGAATGTCATGTCGCCCTTCGCATCGTCATTCGAGCTACTAGGTCATGCTGCCGCTGGCAACCACGATGCCGCAGTCGAGTTGATCGAGCTTATGTGGGGCTACATGCTTGACGGGCCTGGGATGACCAACTCCACACTGATTGAGGGCTACAGAATCGACGGCTATGTTCAATACCCTGCATACTGGTCCGCAGCTCGCAATTCGCACGCACATGGCTGGTCTGCTGGACCTACGACTGTCCTCACGCAAGATATCCTCGGTATCAAGCTCCTCACCCCATTGGGCAAGACATGGGAGATCGAACCGCATCTCACCAAGTGGTTGAGCTACGCACAAGGAGGATTTGCAACCAAGCTTGGGAAATTCGAGGTTGCTGTAACCATGATGCGCAGTCTCAGCACTGGTCGGAAAGTCGAGGCTTTGAATGTCACCTACCCCGCAGGCACGATGGGGCTTGTGAAATGGGGAGGCAAAGCCCAATTTCGCACTGAGGGCATGGGCACAAGCTTCAGCTACTACCGATGCTTGGATGCGATGACACTTGCAGAGGAAGAGTGGCAAACGTGGAGTGTAGAAGATGTCATAGATTTTGTGAAAGATGATACGTGGGTGAAGCCCAAGATAGAAGAGAGGCCGGAAGGCGTTGTAGATTGGGATGCATTAGAGGCCAATTATGTGTTGGCAGAACAGAGGTTCAACCCTTTTGTGCCGAATGGTGGAGCGGGCAGTGTGTATTTGGACGAGAACATGAGGGGGGAGATGCAGCTCGAGATGTTGGCCCAAGCTAAGCAGACGAAGGACAAGGTATTGGGGCGTGCAGAGAGTCATAGAAAGAAGCAGTCGAAAGAGACACAAGACGAAACGCAGCATGGCCGAGAGGAGCTGAGGAGGCGATTTTGAGGAAGGTATGTAGAACGCTCAGAGTATATCGTTAGCCTTTTGGGTATCCATCTGTTGCATTGGTAAGGGAAGACGAAATCTTTACCAGCCGGACAGGGAAGTAGGACCGATCATGTGACTGCACACGTGCCAAAAGCAGACTAGCCTTGCATAAAGTACATGCATACTTTATGCAATCGAATTTCAACCTCGCTCGACCGTTAATCCTTCTCAAAGACTCAAACTCAACAATCTATTCGGAATGTCGAGCAAACAGTTTGCCATTTCATTGCGCCATCATGGAGCTTCGCAGCTGCAAGCAAACTGTACTCTTGCCCGTATATCCGGCAGTGTACAATCCACCGTCAGAATCACCTGATTCTTCCTGACCTGGCCTGATTTCATCCTAAATCTGATATAACACGGCATTCATTCCTCCCTGTCGCCTTGCACTAAGCCGACATACGTAGACCACGTCGCTGCTCCCTTTCCAACAAATATAACATAGAGCATGAGCAGAAGAAGGGTCCTCCTTCTGATTTCCATCTCCCTCTTCATCGGTCTAGCTTCTATGCTCTTACGACACCTCGTATCATCACCAACTACAAAATTTAAGTACATGTCAACGATGTCGACTTCATCCACGATGAAAGAGAAGAGCGTCATAGTCGTAGGGTCAGGTCTTGCTGGGCTGACTGCGGCCTCAACCTTGGTATCTCACGGCATCCCGGTCCATCTCCTCGAACGCGCCGCCAAACCAGGTGGCAATTCCATGAAAGCTTCATCTGGAATCAACGGCGCTCCTACAAAATACCAACCTGGTCCTCCATTCTCGGATACGCTTTTCCATGCCGATACTATCAAGTCAGCTGGTGCCGTCTTCCAGACCATGAGAAACGAACGCGAGAGCCTGATTTCGACATTGACAAATCACAGCGCCGAAGCTATTGAGTGGCTTGTAAACGAAAATGGTGTTGATTTGAGTGTTGTTGCTCAGCTTGGTGGACATAGCTACCCCAGGACGCATAGGGGTGCGGGAAAGACCCCTCCGGGTGCAAGTATGGTCACTACGCTTCTTTCATCCTTGAAGACGTCCCCGCTATTCAAGCTCGATACATCTTGCACTGTTACGAAAGTCGTCAAAGTTTCAACCTCTGTTTCTGGAGTTGAGTATATTTGTGGCGAGGAGAAAGAGCACAAAGAAGCCCATGGTCCCGTGATATTTGCAAGCGGTGGCTTTGCAGGCGATGCCCACGGCATGCTTGCTCAATATAGACCTGACCTCGCTGGCTTTCCATCTACAAATGATCCTAGACCCGGGTCGCAAAGCCTTCTTACCGCTGTCGGAGCACAATTACTTGATATGGAACAAGTACAAGTCCATCCCACCTCCTTCATTGATCTCAAAGATCCCGCCAACCCCGTCAAATTCCTCGCAGCAGAGCTCTTACGAGGAGAAGGCGGTTGTCTGCTTTTTGAAGGCAAGAGATTCATTAACGAAATGGAGACCAGGAAAATCGTCACAGACGCAATCACCCACCTCCCACCTTCAAATCTCAAGAACGGACCCAAGCAATGGGACATCCAACTCGTCCTTGATGAAGGAGTCTATAAGAACGCAAGCTCACACATTGATTTCTACCTCTGGAAAGGTCTCATGCACAAAACCACCATCGGAGAACTCGGTCCCATCGCCCTCTCAACTATCAAAGACTATGCCGCTGCCGCTGCAGGACACGTGACTGATCTCTTCGGAAGAAAATATTTCGGACATTGGGAAGTGCAGGATGTGAGCGAAGAGAGCGCAGTGTATGTGGGGACTGTGACACCAGCTGTGCATTTCACGATGGGCGGTGCGGTTATTAGTGCGAAGGGTGAGGTTTTGGATGCAGATGGGAAGGCCATTGAGGGCCTTTGGGCTGCCGGGGAGATTACGGGCGGTGTGCATGGGGAGAATAGGTTGGGTGGGAGTTCGCTTCTTGAATGTGTCGTTTTCGGTAGGGTGGTGGGAGATGAGGCTGCTAAGTTCGTGAGCGCTGAGCAGTAATTACAAAATTTCCTCCCTTGTTTCTTGTTGAATTCCTTTCTCTGTCTGCATTATTACCTGCACATGTAATTCTGTCATTCTTCACTGCACTGAATATTTTGGACATCGCCACTTGGACCGACCGGGCTCCAAGAGGAACTCGAAACATTTCCGTTTATCTTGTCCTAACTTCGACTCATCCCCCCTACTCTCGATTGTGAGGTTTGGGCCTTCAAGTCCTGTGCCGTTGTCCTCTTCGTTATGGCTCTGCATCGTGAAGTCGCTTTATGAATCATTGATATTGTTTCTTTCTACGTCTTCGGCAATGCTGGAGGATTCTTGCCCTTGCACGCCTGCTTGAACCGATTCGACAGAATCTTCAATGGAAGTTTTGTGTACTGTTGATATGTGCTTCTCGAGAGTCTTCAAATGGTAAATATTTGATCATAGTTGGTGCATGCGTGATACTTTGCCTTGTCTGAATAGATTTTAGCATTGCTCTTCCCCCTAGCTCCATTTTGTGTTGCTTACTCGTCTTCTTTTTTTTTTTGCGTGCGGGCTTTCGGTTACTGTCCAGACGTCGGACTCGTCGAGCACAACCGCCGATGCGTCTCTCTTCCTTTGCTTCTCGTCAACACAAGCAGGCTGGGGGTGTTCAGTCCTCTGGTGTTTTCGAAGCTCGGCTGGCTTCGCGAAAAAGACGCCGCATGCAAGACATTGAGAGCACTCTTCTATGGGTTTGTCACTCTCACATGTCCCTCGCACAAATGAACCAGTGATGAAGGGGTCACTTACTTTCTTTATGGTGTCTATAGAGACTCGCCTTGCGCTTGAAAGGTCTTTGGCAAGTGCTGCATTTGAATAGAGGCTCGTCGTTTGGTTCTTCTGGATTTGGAATGTGACCGGTCGTCATAGATGTAGCTTCTACCTGCTGAGGTCCTGGCCAGTCCCCATGTTCTGCAGCTGCCCCGTTCTCAGTTGAAGTCTCACTTTCGGACCTCGCTTCGAAATCTTAGGCTGACATAATAGAATCTAGATTTTGGATGCGAATCCTCCTAGTGTACATCGGCTTGTCACTTCTAGTGAAGATGGTTCTATCGATGAAGTTGCGAGATTTCAGAAGGGCGTCGGCCATAAGATCGCGAGGGGATGAAGAAGCGGTCGGGTAGACGTTAAACGAAGCCAAGGGTCCAGAACTCTTCCTGGCACTGCCTCGTAGCAAGTATTTGTTTCCCATTCCCTCCTTGGTTTTTCTGCCGAGAACATGCTGTCAGGTGTTCCTGATAGGCTGACAACAAATTCGAATACTTCGTCGGAGATGACCGTAGTTGCTTTGAGCTGAAGAGCGTCCTCAAATATCTCTGCCAGGCGCGACTTCCTATCTTCCCAGACTTCGGGTGCTTCTTCTCCCCAAGTTTCAAGAATGTCGTCTTGAATCGCTGCTGCCATGTTGGGGAACAAAAGTGCGAGCGCACGTGATAGACGGACTGCGAAATCCTCTGCCTTTATGGGAATCACTTTCTTCTGAAAGTTATCATCGTTCAGCAATGCGTTGTATGCAGCATGCTCCAGGTTGTGAAGTCTCGACCACCCATCTACGGACATTAGGATATGTTTTCCTCAAATTGGTAACATCATCATTACCATGTCCGATCACAGCTTTGCGATAAGCTTGCAGCAAGCGTGAATTATTTGGTACGAAGTTGCGGAAGTTTGAGCCGAAAACCCACTCTCCCACCGCAGCGATGCAGAAAGTCCTCAATATAAGCCCGGCCCTAAATTTTGCGGCGCTCTGCTTCAGGCGCATAGTTCGATCGCCCGAGGTGTCAGAGTTCTTCCCCAAGATTGATCGAACAAGACAGCCAAGGTCGCTGCTTTCTTCAATATTCGGTATCAGTAGCTCCTGTGTCAGATCGTGGCCGTTGAGCATAAATTCTAGATTATCTGCAATTCCGTCTAGAGTTTCTTCCACGACCTTGTGCTTGGTGAAGGTTCTGTGAAGCGGGTCTCGTCCAGCGAAGCTATGCAGCTTTTGCATCTTCATCAATCGTTGGGTGAGATCCCAGATGTCGTGGTTCTACCAGAATATTGTAGATTTCAATGGGACTTTGTCTGCCTGCTGTCGTTGCTGATGTGCCATTTTAAGATGCAAGTTCTCAGCACGAAGCTCGGCTTCGATTACTCTCAATCGAGTTTCTCGAAAGTGGGCAGCTTCGGCCTCTGTTTACCACTGTGCACGAAGACTTGCAATGTACACGTCCTTTTGTTTTAAGGCGGCTTAAAGTCGGCCCAAGTGTGTTATCGTAGCTTAGTTTGATGAGCTCTAGATATTTGCCGTCTTCAGTCGTTGTTGATTTGCAGGGGCAGTATGTGTATAATGTTGCGCATCCACATCGCCTTGTGGCCCCGTCAAAGGAATTGGGATAGATTCAAGACGCTGCATCAGTTCCTTTCCCATTTTGCCGTTTGTATTCCGGCGGTTTGGAGTTCGAGGGCGTGTATCCTCGTCCTATCATCTTGCCAGTTCAGTCTCGTCAGTACGTGAGATATGGATAGCTCACTTCTTTTTGTTAGTACGAGGCCACTTCTGTATGGCGAGGATTGGATGCTGGCCTCGACTCTAGTGACTTGAATAAATATCCCCGCTCCGAATGCTTTCCCATTCCGATCTGGCGTGACGCAGCACCGTAGTAGCGAACTGCTTCCTTGAAAGTTTGATGATGCTCAGCGACACAGCTCGGAAAGCAGCTCGAACCTTTTGCCATGATCTAATTGAATCCTAGCTGGTCTGAATCTGGATCTGGGAAGCGAAACAGCTTTGTTTTGATGGCACTTACGGGGAACTCATGCTCGTCCCTAACATGCCCCTCGGACACACTTCTCATCGAGGAAAGCATGATTTGGAAATTCAAGCACAGGCAGGCAGAGGATCCTCGAGATGTGCAGGATATCATCACCAACTTTATGGTTGAGGCCCTGAAGCACACGAAGCAACAAATTATCGAAAATGAAGGCTATATACGAGAGTGCCCCGTGTCATTCATTCTGACTGTCCCCGTCATCTGGTCTTCACGATCGTCACGTGTTCTGCAATATGCACTCGAGACTGCCATTCGAGCAACAGGCTTCGGCACACTTGGTCATGGTAGTGTCGATAACCTTTTCATCATTGCTGAACCAGAAGCTGCGGCTACATACCTCCTAGGAAGCTCTCATGATATGTTGGTGAGTCCAACCGCCTTCTATCTTTTATGCCTATGCTGACGCAGTGGCCATTGCAGGCTGGCGAAACCTTCGTCGTCCTAGACTGCGGTGGCGGGACCTGTAGATTGCGTTACTTACGCGGTTGCCAATGGCTATCCGCTGAGACTTAAGGCTGAATTAGGCAAGCCTACAGGAGACAACTGTAGAGCTAGTTACTTGAATGACAATTTCGAAAAACACCTGCTGAAGCGGCTAGCTGATGAGACGTACGTCGAACGCCACCACGGCGAACCGCTTTAGTCTATTGTGAGGCATCTCGTTCCTAATTTTGAAGATTACGACAAGAGAACCAAAGACATTACTCGCAATCCTAATAATACGATCAAGATCGTGGGTCTTAGAGGAGATCAACAACGTGGCTTGACAGGATTTACAGCGAAGAAGTTCAAAGATAACTGGCTCTTATTGAATTCGTAAGTCATACTAATTTCCCGAGAGAGAACGCAAGAGCTGATGCCTTGAGCCAAGTGATGACTACAAGGAGATCTTCTTACCTCTACTTCGGCGCGCCGGTCATATTATCCGGGGCCAGATTGAGGTGACAATGTCCAAAGGCAAGGATGTCAAAGTGAGTGCCCTATTTGTTTTCAAAAGGATGTGCTGAATATATCGAAACAGATAGTATTCCTGATCGGTGGATTTGGCCCTTGCCCATCCCTTCGAAGTTATCTCAGGGATTTTCTCAAAGACTTCGGGAAAGAATTTATTCTCTCGCATAGAGCGCGGCACGGGTGGGTATGGGCACCCATTTGGCAAAACAAACTACTTATAGGTAAGTAGAGTAATAGGTACAATTTTGAGAGGTCTACCCACTATAGCTATAAATAGAGCGCGGCACGGGTTGCGGCTGACCAAGGGTATCCACATGGGTGGGTGCCCATGGGGAGGGTAATTGATATTTTATTACCCGTTGGGTGGGGAGGG
>QYAJ01000154.1:0-140889 GCA_003988865.1 Phialocephala sp. D728 | reverse complement strand
CACGCTGAATTCAAGTCTACAGGCTTCGAGTTACAGTGGTCTACAGAAGGGTATCGTACGCCGTACGGTTATTAACCGTACGGTTGCTTTCATAGGGCTGGGTGTAAACCTGTCTCTGTGAGAGATCGTAGTCTGGACGGATCTGGTCAGCAATTGATTTTGGCAGAAGCCCAAGTAGCCCATATATCTTATCCTTGGAGTCTTTCACGTTGGCTTTCCTGCCAAGGTCCAGAATTCGATTGATGTTCGTTTCTTGACCATGCATTGAGATCAGGTTCTCTACACGGGAGAATGTCGTCCAGGTACTTCCATAAAATACCCCCGGAATGTCACTCATCGTGCCGAATTTGTTTGCGATAATCCAGTCAATCATGGTAACATCTCGTGTTGATAACTGGCACGCTCGTTGAATCATATTCCGAGACAGCTGTTGTTTTCCGCAAAGGAACAAACTCATGTTGTGATTCAGAGCCAGTTCTTGAATAATCCATAACCTGCGCCAATATTTGCGAAAGAAGAGTTGTAGCAGAGCCTTCCACGGCAATTCTGAGTCAATACATTCGTGATTAGGCAGATCGCTTCCAAAATGCCGATACCACCATTTCTGCCATGTCGTCTCATCACCAAGGACCCAGAGGTTACAGCTTGAAATGAACTCGACTGCTTTGTCACTGTCATCCGCAGCATCTCCGAGCCAGACGATGACGGCAAATGCCTTAGTATATATATCCTTCATGAGCTTAACTTGATGGTTCTTCTCATCCACATTACACTGATCAATGCATAAAGCATCGACCCAGATTCTCATTCCAGCCTTCATTTCTGGAATTTCTTTTAATCTCTGAAGTAAAGCTTCGAGGTTTCGTGGAATGTCGACCAGCGTTTTATTGACAATAACATGCCGTTCCAATTTGTCCGACCCCCAACAATAGGATATTGCTTCGAAATCTCCCCATTTGAAACGTGGGACGTGGGGAAAGTAAGTGTCTTCTCCCGGGATAGGTCCAGAATACAAAGAGACCTCTCCCCTATTTGATGGAGATGTTTCCGGCATTGGTGGACACCGCGAAGAATCTGAGGTGATTGCACCTATCGTGTCTTTCAACCAATCCAACTGCATATATTCGCTTTCTTTGCTATCATCCATCACTCGCCATAAGGGTACTGCAATTAAGGATTGGGCACCTTCGACAATCTTTGTGCGCGCCTTTACCGTAGGACTGCATTCTTTCAGCCATGCTTTTGTGATGTCATGGTGAAACCCTATCAACGGGATGTCCTGTTTCTCGCTGAATCTTTTAAACTCAGGGGTAAACGCATCAAGTGAAATGGTCTCCAATTCGCAATGAACAAGATCCTGGTGTTTGCCATTAACAGGATCCACTATCTTCAACATGCGAACCTCGTTCCTGGCAACGTCTAGTGGCTGGTAAAAAGCCATGGCAGAAGTTATCTAGATAAGCTCATCGAAGGCTATCGGCCAAAAGTAGCTATAAGCAACTGATTCTCAGTAATATAGTCAAAAGTTTTACAAGTTCACTTCGCTCGCTATGGAAATTTTTTGCTTGAAAATGGACGCCTGGTGAAGTGTGCCTCAGGCAGCGCTGCAGAAGCCTATAGGCTGGTGGTGAGCATTAAATCAAAGTCCTGCGACTTCATTTTAATCGGGGGCAAGAATACTATGCATGCGAAATAAAAGAGCAATTATTCAAATACTAGAGGCCGTGAATAGAATATTTGTGGAGGTGAAAACTACGCTTTTGTTTATAGAGGTTTTTTTTTAATAGCGAGGCTGGGCTTCAAATGTTCGGAGGGTCACCACAAACTAGCCTAAACTACCGAAATCGTATAACTTTTAACACATCTATTACTAACCAGAGGAAAGAACTACGCTTTAAAGTTAAAAAGGTTTTCACTGCCCTAGGATAAAGGTTTCGGTATAGCATGTCAAGGCACGGCTCGAGTTATTGCTGTGACTCCCAGGCATACAAGCAAATAAGAAGCAAGTCCCTGCCCCCCTTCCCATTCCATTCATGATAGCTAGGTAGCTTTTCTAATTGGGAAAGTGGGGTGCGAATCACGTGCGTTCGCGCACGGGGATCTGAACCACTTCCAATCTCACAGCCATACTTCTTTCTCCTTCAATTTGCATCCTCCTCCGAGACGTACATCCAAATAATCTCCACGAAAGTCAACCACGATGGCATCCTCTTTTTCTAGGCGCCAATCTTCAACGCGCGACGCGTCAAGCTCGAGGAAACGCGCTCTCGACTCACCCAAAAACGACGACAACGTCGCGAAAAAACAGTGTCCAGATGACAATGACATTCCATCATTTTCCGAGTTACTTCAATTCTACCCTCAATTCTGATTCTATTCATTGCTAACTTTCTAAAGCATGATGGGCACAGAAATGCTTGATATCTACGTTGGCAAAGGGCCTCAGAAGCGACTGTTTCGAGTGTACAAAAAGCGATTGTGCGACAAGGTCCCGTACTTTCAGAAGATGTTCTCTGGAGCATGGAAAGAATCTGTGGACAAGGATATCACTCTCGAGGACGATGATCCAGTTTGTTTCGATATTTTGCTGTTCTGGGTTTACTACAGCGCCATACCTATGTTTCGGTTGGCGAGGGGAATCGACGGAAAGATAGCCGGAAACTGGGAACACCTGGATTTATACATCTTGGCCGACAAACTGTCCTTGATCAGCTTGATGGACGAAATCGCGACTCAGTATATCGAAGCATCCCTTGCTAGGGATTCTTTTCCAACGCCGGCGGCGCTAGCCAGCCTTCACACTGAATTATCTGACCATATGGCCTTTCGGAAATACGCCGCATATTCCCTTCACTATATCTTGCATGGGCTCGAAAAGTCCCCGAGGTATGCTGAAAAATGGCCTGCTGCGGAGTTAAACCATGTCATGACGGAAAACCCGGCCTTGACTCTTGAGTACCTGGAGCTCGTTCTAAAACATCCTCACGGCAAATCTGTTCCAGATGCCAGAAGACTACCCAGGTGCACTTTCCATCAGCATGCGGCTGGTGCGCCATGCAGCTGATGCACCATGCTCACTAGACGCTAGGGGATGAGCAGGAGGACGACGACTCGGCAGAGACCGTTCAGATTGTAAGAGATTAGGAGGCCAGACATCCAGAGGCAAAGACGAACGAATCGATGACGTATATGCCTTTATGGCCTACATTTTAGGACCGAAGTTAGGGCCTGCCCAACACAGACTTGCCGGAAGAGGCTCGTAGCGGTACAGGTACGGAAGGCTGGCCGGGTGAGGTTGCGAAATCAGGGGTGTGCACAGTGGACCGGGGTCCGAGACGATATCAGCTCCGACTACGTCTCTCATCAGCTCCTAATAGTCTTAAAAGTAGACTCTCGGCGACGAGGACAAGCAGTGATTGATGTCACAGGAGCTCCGTTCACGCAACTCAAGTAAGGGTAAATAGAATTGTTCCATCAAGGCAAGAGCATCCCAATGCCCGCCGTTGGGGGTCTGTGGACACCAGACAGCTGTACATGCATGGAATTCTGCAATATAATTTTTGGAAGGGCTTTTGTATCGCATGTTTGACTTTTGTTCTTCGCAAAGAGCTGGCGGCTTCTCAGAGTGACATGCTGGTTATCAAACCCCTCCTCAGCCGCTTTGGACTTCGCTGCCGCTCAACGACCACCATCATCGAACATCTCTAACGAGCATCTACATCTCTTTCGGAACCTTCAATAAGCCTCCTGCTAACTGGGGAAGAAAAATACGTTTCGAAGTCTAAAACGGTTTCCGCTACCCTGGCACAAAAATTTCGGCACGGCACGACACGACACGGCACGACACGGCACGGCACCAGTCGACTCATCGCTGAGACCCCCAGGCATGCAAGCAAACAAGCAGCAAGCAAGCAAAAAGCAAGCCCCCTTTCCCCTTTCCATTCCGCATTCATGATAGCTAAGTACAGTAAGTGGATCTGAGGATTAGATCAGATCAGATAAGATTTTCAGTTCTCTCCCTTTCCAAGCTCCAGGCTCCAAGCTCCAAGCTCCAGACTCTGATATTAGCTGCCGGTAGTGCCTCTCAGCTCGTAATCTCACCAGTGCCGGTACCGGGACAGGGACAAAGCTTTCTCGGAACCCGAAGCAAGACGAGGCATATGACTCGATCGAGAAAAAGCAATGAAACACATCCCGGAAAGCCGATCGAGCCGGGAGAAACTGATTCGTTGGGAAGATCTGATAAGATTTGCTCAAGTAAGAGAACGCACCAACCAACTCACGCTGACTCGCTTTTTTACCCTAAAACAAGGAATCTCTAGAAAAGGAGAGTCCTAGCGAGAATATGGCAGGGCTGGACAGTTAGATGCAGTGATCTGATAAGATTACGATTACGAAGTACAGTACGAGACCCCCGCTCCACCGCGCTCACCAACCAGAACTGAGTCCCAGATCCACATGGATATTCGTGTTTCTTGGCGTGGCTGTTTCAAAGTGTGCTGGGAGCCTTGCTTCGATTTTTTTTTTGGTGAGGCTGCAGGAAATGCTTGTTTGGAGTTGAGTTGCTGGCATGTGGGAGCTGGCGGGATGAGAAAGCGGTGATGGCCGGTGATGGGCGGAAATGTTTTCTCCCACTCCTGCTCGCCCACTTACCGATTCGATAAGCCAACACTGCAGTATCGCTCGGCTGTGCATGCCATCGGAAATCTCCCTTCTCCTTCATCACGAAAAGAAAACCCATCTATCTATCGATAATATCCAGCCATGCAGGCAAACACTCAAGCACTCATCTCTGCATATATCCCGCTAATGCAACGCCGCCGCTTTCGGAGTCGCATCAACATATCCCCTTCTCCTTTTTCCCTTTCTCCTTCTGGGTATTTCAACATTTCAGCCCAATGATGTGGGCAAAGGTCATAGGGGGAGATTAGATCATCAGATAAGATTCCCCACCCATGTCTGCGCCACTGGGATCTGGGCGTTGGGTATCCTTGTGCTCGGTAAGAATCTTACTTGCACAGCAGGGCAGGGCGGGGGCAGGGTAGGGGTATCCCTCCCCAATGGAGAGGAAAAGGAGGTCGACGCGACGATTACTGTGTGACTCGCGCCAACTGGCGAGCACGAGCTGTGCTGATTTGATCAGACCATCTTCAAGGCAGTTCAAAGCGGCACGGGGACTGGGACTGAGGTTGAGAAAGGGTCAAGGGAATTGGTTGAGCCGACCGGAAGAGCAAGCACGGCAACGGAACGGGAAGGGAAGTGAAGAACTGACACTCTTGCGCGATGTTTGGCTGAGATGCGCTCATAGATGGGCTGAGGATCAATTGGCACGATGTTTCCTCGGGAATGCGACTTCAGCCTGTCAGGCCAGCTTGTCAAACCGGGGAGGGGTGTCATTGGCAAGAAATTCATTCCCTTGGATGAATTGCGGTGATAGGAGGAGGTAGCGGCGATCTCGTAGCTTCGTCGTGGTGGTGATCGAAATGCTGTTTTCAGGCATGATCTGAGGGATGATGAGGTGGATGAGGTGCCAGGTGGGGCTGCGTAATTGGATGTGGATGGACGGGAATGACGGCAATTGAACGCTTGGATTGATAATTATGTTGAGCGTTGTCATTTCACGTTCCTAATACAAGCGTAAGCATCACAGCTCCTTCATGTGAGCGCCGTCGTGTTCGGGTCTCTGGATGGTGTCCTGTCCTCATCGTGTTCCCCCACCAGAATTTTCAGCGAGGGCTTGACCAGGGCTCGCCAGGGCCCCGCGCCCGCGACCGTGCAACCACTTCCTCGGCATCGGCCGATTTCGCAAGCGGAACCTTTGCGCCAACTCGACAGGTCAAAACCATTACAGATCCGCCACTTGCATAATACTCTGGTCATCGCTGACTTTTCCATTTCGACTCGACTCCTCCACACCGTCGACGACACAAACAGCAAATAACTCGATGCCATAACAATCAGTGCGCTCGTCGATTTCTCGTTGTGCTATTCACACTCGTACATGCTTCGACGATCAATTCGACCTGTCATCATGATGTCTCGACCGGTCGCCATCCGAACCAACACCACCTCCCACTGCATCCCCAAAGAGCCCTCTCCACGCGACTCCGTCCCCTCCCTCACGTACTCCTCCTCCTCCTCCGCCGACGAAATCGAAGAGCCACCTCGTCCCCGTCGCGCATCGACCAAATTGATCTCGCAAAATGCAGCCGACGTCCAAAGACTCATTGGGGAGCCGGGCACGAGGCTGATCGAGAAATGCTGCGGAGGAGGCTGCTGCATGGCCATCACGAGATCCGACGGTTTCGACTTCGAGCGTGTGCTTCTGCCAGACAACGACGCGTATCGTGCATTGGAATTGAAGATTGAACTAATTCCGACCACGCTGTCCAGTATCCCGGAATTGCCCCCGAAGACGGTACACCTGGAGCAGATCCAGAAGGGAGAGTCGATTCCGTCTCCGACCGATTCGGCGATATCGATGGGTGAGGGCAAGGAGGAATATACGAGGCAGGAGAGGAGTGACTCAATTGATTTCACACCCCACTCTACGACGAGCGAAAGTCACGAAATCGATACGAGGATTCATCCTCCTAATTTCGTTCAGCCGCATCCTCCTTACAATGTCTACTCTGCGAAAATCTTTTCTGCTAGAGGGCTCACTAGACCTGGGGCTGAGAAGAGAACGTTCCATTTTGATCTCGATGTTACAGACTATCCTGAAGAACTGGGCGTGGATTTCAAAGTGGGCGGGGCAATCGGGGTTTCTGCTCCCAACGAGGACTCGGTAGTGGACGAACTCATGGATCTACTCCTCATCCCACGATATCTACGCGACCGTGATATTCTATTAAAGACAGATGGTGGACGCTGGCCTACTGTCTGGGGTGACGAGAAGGCTAGAGAATTGGTCACAACACGCCGAGCACTCTTGACCTGGTGCAGCGACATCCAATCATATCCACCCACCAAGCCTCTCCTTCGACTTCTCGCAGAATACGCCACCGATCCTAACGAGAAGAAGATCCTGATGTTCCTATGCAGTGGAGAGGGACAAGGCGTGTTCTGCGACTTCAGAACTGGTCCACACGTCACCGTCAACCAACTCCTCTACGCTTTCCCATCCTCAAAGCCACCTCTCGACTACCTCCTCTCTAATCTCTCACCTCTTATGCCGAGATTCTATTCCTTGTCCAATGATCCGCACGAATCCTGCGTCCCCGCCGCAGGTTGTTCACGCCTCATCGAAATCGCAGTCACCGTCCATGAAACACCCAACTGGCGCGGTGGTGCACGAACGGGCGTTGGATCAGGCTTCTTCGAACGTCAAGCAATAAAGTACATCGAAGCCGAAGCTCGAGGAGAAGAAATCGACCTCCGAGTCCCCATGTTCAAGGGCTTAATGGCCAATCCGCTAGCTAGAGAATTCGTCTCCGATGGTCCTATGCTCCTGATCGGCGCCGGTGTAGGCGTAGCTCCATTCCGTGGCTTCGTGCAACGACGTCTCCGAAACGCCAACTGTGCAAACAAAGTTTGGGTCTTGCAAGGAGTTCGCGATTCTCTTCTCGACGAACTGTACTCCGGCGAGTGGGGCGTCCACGAAAGCGAAGTCAAGAAAGTGGTGCAGAGCCGGAAGAATAGTGGGAAGGGGAAGTATGTCCAAGATGAGGTGCGGGCGCAGGCGGATCTCGTCTGGTTCATCATCAATAGTCTTGATGGGAGGGTTTTTGTGTGTGGCAGTAGCAAGGGCATGGGTGAGGGAGTGGAGGAGGCGTTGGTTGATGTTGCGATGAAGAAAGGGAATTTGGGCAGGGTGGAGGCGAAGAATTTTTGGGGGTTGAAGAAGGATGCTGGGCAGTATATTGCCGAGACGTGGTAGACACCGACTGGGAGGCACCAACCGGGAAGCATACCAACCAGCAAGGGAAGCAGCATACTGGATCTCTAGTGGAGAGCATTTCTTGTCCATATGCCTACTTCGATGTACAAATTTTTGGCTACGGGATGGATGGGCATGGCGTTGCATTGGCGTTAGACGGGCATTGGGGGCGTTTAGAACCGGTAAACGTGGGAAACACACACCAAGCAATTGTTGGCTGTTGGTGCATGGTTAGACGGGGCGTTATTTTCTTGTTGCTGTTTGAGTCTTGAGTTTTTGATTACATAGTCAGCGGAGACTACCAGTCAGAAGGTAGAAAAGAAACGAATTGAAGCACTGCATTGCATAGACTTACTCTTTTCTTTCTGATCTATATGTGTGCGGATGTGAGGCGTGCGCTAGTAAATGAATGCATGGTTGATTTGCTTATGTCTTGATTCCTTTACTTTTGTTGACTTATTTTAGAGAGATAAAGACATGGAAATATGGAAATATGTACGAGACAGGAGTTAAAGACGTGAATTCGTAGTAACCTTGCCCCTGCACACCTCACCACACCTCTCCTATCTCACCTCAGCTCCCAAGTCGGGAAGTCCTCTCCCGAGCTGCAAGATGCACGATGCACGATGCACGAAAAGCTTACTTCTATCACTTCAGTCTCACGCAGTCTCACTCTCACTCTCACTGTCGCTCTCGCTCTCGCTCTCACCAACACACCAACCAGCTCGCAAGCAAGGCATCTCACCCGCATCCTGCGCTCTTCTCGGCCGCATTCCCACTCCGCCCATTGGCTCCCACCAGCGTCCCGCGCTCGTAGCCCTCTGCACACGTGACCACGCTTCCGGAAGAACTCTCCCCTCCAGGCTCCGGCCGCTCGAAATCACATTATCAAGCTACCGGTAGCTTGCTAATCCATCACAAAGCCTCCCTGCTGGCGCTTTTCAATCTACACGGAGGTCGCATGGCCCCACCACCAATTACCGTACCCAATCCACCAATCCACCCATTCACCAATCCACCAGCGTATTCCCGGATCGGAAGCAAGTAACACAAAGCAAAACAAAGCAGAAAATGTATGAGTGGGGCGGGGCGGCGGGTCGTTTCTAAGCACCACCTCATTTGCTGACATGCGATCTGGTAAGCATGTCTCGCGCGGGCGGTGAGGTGGAGCGTGGTGCGGTTTGGGTGGTGGAGGGGCATTCTGCCAGTTGGGACGAGGGAAGATGCCATGCAAGGGCGACGTGATGCGGAATTACGACACCACATCGAAAACGCCCCACTGCGCGCGGTAATCTACGGGCGGGGATTGGGCGACCGCCATTCCGTCGTGGTTCAAAACGGTCGGTAAGGTCTTGGAAATTCTTCGAATTTTCCAGAGATAAGAGACGAGCGCCAGGAGGGCCGAGGCATGCAAGTCCCGCTCTGGCTCCTCGTCGCTTCTGTCTTGATCGCGTTGGCTGGGAAGGAGATGGCGTCTTTACTGCTCAAGCGTGTAGGCGGCAGTGGGTCGCTCTTGCCGTGGAAGGATATAAGACCTGCTGCCCTCCTCTCTAGTGGTGCTCGTCTTCAATTCACTACTTCGACTTCAGCTTCAGCCTCACCAACTACAAGTATCACACCACTCCGCTCCCAACTCCAATCCCAATCCCAATCCTCTCCACAAACAACCACCATCAACAACCACAAACACTTCTCAACCACCACCCCCCACCTCTCCCAAGAACCATCCTCCAACATGGCATCCAACGTCTCCGCCGCGACCTTCCTGACCCAGATCAAGAACCGCCGCACCTACTACCAGCTCTCGAAATCCTCCCCGATCCCCGACAAGGCGATCACCGACCTGGTGTACGAGGCGCTGAAGCACTCGCCGAGCTCGTTCAATAGTCAGAGCACGAGGGTAGTAGTGCTGTTGAAGGAGGAGCATGACAAGTTGTGGAATATTGCGAAGGAGGCGCTGAAGGCGATTGTGAGTGAGGAGCAGTGGAAGAGTTCGGAGCAGCGGTTGAATGGGTTTCAGGCGGCGTATGGGACTGTGAGTGCTTCTTTTCTTTTCTGCTCCATTATGATTTTACATGGAAGTGTTGGTGATGCAGGTATCAGCCCACCTGTTGACACGATGTGGTTCGAATCTGCCCCTCCATCTCTCCATCTGCTGCTCTATCCAACATTCAACTTCCCCCAACATCCACCACAATCACTAACCCCCCTTCCCCTCACAGGTCCTCTTCTTCGACGACCGTACCGTCATCTCCGGCATGCAATCCAAATTCGCCCTCTACGCTGACAAGTTCCCCGTCTGGGCTATGCAATCCAACGCCATCACCCAATTCGCCGTCTGGACCGCTCTCGAAGCCGAAGGCCTCGGAGCCAACCTCCAGCACTACAACCCGTTGATCGACCAGAAGGTCGCTGCTACGTGGGGCATTAGCAAGGATTGGGAGTTGAATGCGCAGTTGGTGTTTGGGAAGAGGGAGGGTGAGCCGGGAGAGAAGACGTTTATGGAGCAGGGGGAGAGGTTTAAGGTTTTTGGTGCGTAGATGAGGGAATTCGTGGCTGTGGTGGTGGGTTGAGTGATTTTGATACTGAGAGAAAGGGGGGGACGAGACGATAAATTTCTTGCGATGCACTGCACGGTGTTTTTTGGAACGATCGTGGGAGAAAGGGAGAAAGGGAGAAAGAACCGGCACAGAACTGGTACAATAGATAGACGATAAGACTCTCTCTAGACTTGCTTCCTGCTATTGCAATTGCAACTGAGTCCTCTAATCTGTGTCCCTTTCCATTCCTCCTTCTTTCGAAGTTCCAAGTCCGAGTTAATGTCCTGGGGTAAGAAAGAGTCCTTAAAACAACGAATCACTACCGCTTTCATTTGCGACTAGTTTCTTGCCTCGTTGGAAGCACGTTGATTTTAGTAGCGAGTGGAGGTTGATTTAGATAAAGGGAGGGTGTAGTGCCTGAGGCATCACTACGTTTCTAGATTCGTCTGCTCCTGCCACCCCATCACAATACGCCCACACCTACACCTTCTTGATGCCGCACTTGGCTTGCCTTCTAGAATAGTTTCTTCCCTCGACAACTTCGATGCAATTCACTCACTACATGATACAGGCGCGCCACAGAGGATGTGCATTAGTCGTGGATCTTGATTATATCGTCATACGGTATCAGGCGTCGCGATCTCGCGCATACTAGGATCCATGTGCACTTTGGTGGCGGCTCATTTTGCTCCAACCAACGAAAACACAGCGCTTGATGCAGCTCATTGTATCAAGCACAGCCATCATGCCGTTAAAATATCCAATCACGGTCTGGCTCCCAGGACAGCACGACGCGCACAGCCTCACGCAGCCCTCACGAGGCGGATCTGAATTCCTCTCGAGAAGCAATTGATACATCACTTCTAGAAAAAATATTCGCACAACGACTAAATATGCAACAGCGCCGACGGCGAGGGACATTCTTCCAACCCTAACATCGATTACGCAGTCGTCAAAGTCTTGCGCTTTTTCATCATGATTCTACTCCTCAGCCGTAGCCTCGTCTGGCTTTTGCTTCTGCAGTATGTGCAGGCATCTAGTTTCCAGCCCA
This sequence comes from Phialocephala sp. D728, assembly GCA_003988865.1. Classification (NCBI taxonomy): domain Eukaryota; kingdom Fungi; phylum Ascomycota; class Leotiomycetes; order Helotiales; family Mollisiaceae; genus Phialocephala; species Phialocephala sp. D728. Next base: position 129,419 of record QYAJ01000154.1, on the reverse strand, counting down.
ACTGCACTATACCGCCTCCTGGCGCAAACTACGTCTCTGGACCCAACGTCCGCGGTACGACTACGATTCTTTGGAACTGTTTGTCGATCATCTTCCTCTGTACCTGGAACATTCAGCATTTGAATGTGCCGGCAGGACGACCCCAGACGAAAAGCACATTGCAGGCGATGTGGTGGGCTATACTCGACTCCAGAAAGAAGATCAAATGGATGATCTTTGCGATGATTGTCCCCGAGTACCTTGTGGGAAAGGCTTATGAAGAGATGAATGCGGCGAAGAAAGGCGTGGGTTTGATGGCAGAATTTGCTGTTTATGGTATTGATTCTATTGAATGGAGCGAAATTCATGGTTATATGGCGAATATGGGCTATTTTGTGGTTGATTTCAGTGATCTATTGGTTGATGAACAAGGTACGGATGGAGACTGCAAGCGTCTGCAAATTTAGAGCCCAGAAGCTGACTCGCATACTCGTAAAGCTCAGCACTCCTTCAACCTAGCTCATGAAGCCTATGAAGCCAAACACTCCGAAAGTAAGATAAACCTTCGTCGGCTTCGGCACAATTGTTGGGCATTGAATACCTCTCAACTCTGGATAGCTCTAAGGAAAAGTCTAATAGATATGCCTGAGGTCTCAAGCCAGCAATTAGCAAAGCTAGATCGCGGAGATAAATTGGCGAAGGCCTTGGCACTTATCCAGATCACCTACCTTATTGTACAATTAATTGCTCGGAAAGTATCGAATCTGCCGTCAACCCAACTGGAAATAGCAGCACTAGCTTTCTCCGCGTCAAGCGCGATCACTTACATCCTTTATTGGCATCGACCACAAGGTGTCGATAGTGTATATGTTATGAAGGCTAAGAAGCTTCCAGATAGGGATGATTTCATATCTATTGCAACGTATGGCCCAGACTACCTGTGGACACGTGCCAGAACTCTGAATAGGCTTGATGATGAGCTGGATCTTGCTCCGCTTCCGAATGACAGTACAAGCATAACAGTAAGAAGCGGTATTGACGGCTTCATTGCCTTAGTATTCGGCGCTACAATTGGTGGTACCCTTTTTGGTGGGCTTCACTGCCTAGCTTGGGATTTCCAATTTCCCACCTCAGCCGAGAAACTTGTATGGAGGATTTGCTCAGTTCTAACAACCAGTCTACCTATCACGACCATTGTACTAATAATTCTCTACAACTTAGCGCCGATAGTTGATTCAATAGTCAAACTCATTAGCTTCTTGAGTTGCGTCATCCTTTTTGGCGCCTACATTCTCGCACGGCTCTTCCTCATGGTAGAAATCTTTCGAAGCTTGTTTTTCCTCCCGCCGGAAGCCTTTATCGACACTTGGTCTGGATCTCTGCCACATTTTGGTTGAGGAGTACATTTTTACTTCTGGGTTCTGCGCTCCCGATCTCGGCTCTAACCATCAACATCACTACATCTTGATACGAGTGTCGGACATCGATGGCAATGCACTCCACTATCACGATTTATTCATTACGGACTAGATACGCAACTGTTGGAAATAGGACGGAGATATCGCTAGCACGGCAACGCTTGCTTGTTCACGAGCCTCATCATGCAGATTCTGCGATGAGAACTTGAGGAACATCGAGGTAATTCGCTTTCAAGAGGGAATAGCTCGGTGCATCCTTTTCGGTTCAATGACTCGAATTCCGGAGGGTTCTCCTCAGGTTGAGTGTTTCTTGTGGAGAATTTGCAAGGAGGTCATGATACATCAGGCTTGATAGGAAAGTGAGGTAGCTGGGAGGAATGAGATCTTGTTGCCAATTGATTGGGGAGAAAGGATTTATGAAGAGGATGTCTGGAGGGGATCGATCAAGATGATTTATCCCATGAAAGATTTTGAATTCGGGGGTATACTTCTACCATAGTTTTGCTTTTTTTGCGTGAGTGATAATAACGTTACGCTACGAGCATGAAACTGTTGCCCCTCCTTATCTTTTAGCGATATAGCGATATTTTCGTGCCTTTTCAATGCTCTCCATATTCCAAGTGGGTATAAATTCCACCTTTTTCAAAGCCGCTCTCTCGCTCTCTCTCTCTCTCTCTCTACAAATTCAAAATCCAATAATTATATTCTTCACCCTCGAGCCCTAAATCTCCACAGCCCTCATCTTGCGAATTCCCTATAATTCGACACTACGAATATAAAGATTGAATCTTCACACCTGACAAACAAACGGATCAATCCACTCACGATAGCGTTTATCCTCCTCATCTCCTCCTCCTTGCAGAAACCCAAAACCCAAAACCCAAAACGCAAGACTTTATTCCACCTTCTCTTCGAAGAACTTAGAACTCTATACGAATATCACAGCAAGTAGTATATTCTTAACTTCTCATTCTATCAAAATTCCTTCCACGTACGCTCGATGGATGAGAACTCCTCAAGAGCGCATCTCGAATTTCTCTCCTACTTTCAACTCTTGAATCATTGCCGGTGTTCAGATGTGTGTGTAAATCGGACAGGGTCTAGAGTCGGAGGGACTCTTGCGAGGTGGTTGAGGACTAGCTTTCTCTATGATAAACTTAGATGTTTAGGAACGACGGACGGACGGACGGATGTGGCAGAGTAAAGTAAAGGATACTTGCTGCCGTGCATTGCATATTATGCTTGGGGCTCATGGACTGAGAAAACCCAGATTAGTTAGGGGTTTGAGACGCAATCCTTCTAAGCAAGAAAGTCTCCGTTGGTCGAGATAAATGCACGCTTGCCTGGTGGAACCACATGGGATGGAATACAAGCCCATGTTTTTTTTCTCTGAATAGGAATTCGTCGAAGAGGTTGAGATGTGTGTCATTAAAAGACACAGAAGCGAGATCTAGTATATTCGCAATTGCCTTGGTTGCGTAACGTGTCTTGGAATGTAAGGCTTTTCGCGAAGATAAGGTTTATTGGTTTCGTACTCGTCTCTATTCTCTAGGTGGTGACGATTATATCGATCATGAAATACAGAGATGTCGAGATCTGGCCTCGCTAGCAAGTTCAAGTACTCGTACAGGATGGCTTGAAGACCTTCGAGCGTTTCGAATGAACGTTCTCTGCGGAATACATCGAATTGCGATGCGGAGTGAGTGGCGACGTGAATGTAGATTTTGATAAACCGAGCAACGCTGTGGCGTTCTTTTTCAGTTACGATCAGATTAATATAGTCTCTGCAGAATCTGGCTTCTTGCATCTTATCTAGGTTACTGGCTACGCATTCTAGCTTATGACGCGTCAAATCCCAGTGCGTCAGATTCTTTTGTCCTCCTTGCTTGGTGGCGAGATTTGGCAAGCTGCGGTAACTTGAGTTGGAGAATATCTGGATCTCGCGTGCTCTGCTAAAAGCGCTGGGAGAGTTATAGTAGCCTAAATTGGCGATTACCTAGGCATCAATTGTTTTTAGAGCGTGGCACGAGTGGGTATGGGCACCTATTTGGCAAAACAAACTATTTATAAGTGGATAGAGTAATAGATATAATTTTGAAAGGTCTACTTATTATAGCTATAAATATTAATAATATATTTAGCACGTGTATTTCCGTTACGTTTATATTTAATTTAGCTAAATAATTGCTTAATTAAAACTACACGTAATAATATTTGCCTTTTTTAGTTTTACTAAAGTTAATTTAGCTAATAAAAAAGCTTATTTTACATAATATAGTAACTCGCGAGTATTCTACGCATTTTTAAAACTACCCTCTTTACCTAACGAGTAATAAAATATCGATTACACTCCCTATAAGCATCTATTTATATAAATGCCCTTAGTTAGCCGCAACCCGTGCCGCGCTCTAATTGTTTCCAGCTTAGTTGCCCATTCAACGGGCCGGTATAGCTCTTCATGGTCCTCAAATTTGATCTCTTCTTTCTATTTGCTGTCCGGCCTCCTTGTTTAAGATGTTTAGCTGCGAGATGTTAAGAAGCCGTCGGATTGGAGACTTACCATTGTGGTGGGGTGAAAATTCATTTTACTTTCTGTACAGTATTTTACCGTTCTTGCAAGAACTGTCCCTTACCATGGATTCGGCTTAAGCTGAGACTTGGACTTAGTCAAACAGGGGTAGTTTGTGGATAAAAGGGGTCTTCCCCTCTCTCGAAAGCATGCAAAGGCAGCTTTGGAAGTATGAATACAGACGATTGATTTCTAATTATTGTGCCTCCTTACAATTGAGAGTGCCCTTAAGTGATTCTGACGATTATTGATTATTACCTTATTACAATTTTACGGCCTTCTTCGATTATATTCTAATACTGAGAGTTACGGTATAGTATTCGTTTCCTGCCCTAGGAGACAAATGACCTACAGTCGGGCCCTTTACACCTTGGAAACCTCGCCCTTCGACACCATCCTAAAGCCATGGACTCAATTCTCGTGCCGATATTCTTATACCCCTCAAAGGAGTGACTACAGCTACGATCGGAAGAGTTGTTATAATTTGAGATATCTGACAAAGGCTCGTTAAGAGCTCTTGAAGAGGAAGACCTCCAACTGCCGCTTTTTTTCATGCTCGGCTCAGGCCTGGGTCATTTCAGCTCGGGCCTGCTCCCCCTATTTACGCGACACAGCATAGTCAAGACCCATCTCACCTGAAATCATCAACTTTGAAAGAGGGGCCGCGAAGGGCTCTTCTTCTCTTAGCAGGGAGAGATCTTTCCGTTTCCTTGTGCATTCTACTTAAAAAGCTACTTACTTTAGAATTGCTTTTTTATGTTTTCTTTTAAGCACCCAGCGTTAGCGTGGTCATATTCGGTAGCGAAGCCAAGCCACTTTTGTCAAAATGTCTGCCAAGCACGTGATTTTGGCGCTAGCTCAGGGGAACTTAAAACCCCCTGATGTGAGCTCCTGAGCTTTTAAACAATTCAGCCGCTTCATGACCCATTGCCCTGCTCTAAACTACGATTCTGACAGCTTCGGACTAGTCGGAATAGGCCACCTCAGACCTCTAGCTGAAGAAGACTCCATCAGACGTCTGACTTCGGAACAGAAGGGTATGATATACATCGCACCACTTCGTCTCTGCTGCAGACCATCGCCTACCTCAGTACCGTTCTTGTTGGATAAAGCTCTAGCACTTATTTCTAGACGTTACCGATCAGATCCAAGATCCGCTCATCTTCCAGAAAACGGAGATTAGTCAGGAGGGAATTGCTGAGATACTCTAGCAACCAGTTTTCTAAGTCCTGCGCGGCTGGGCTACCCCAAAACGCCTCAATATTGCATTAGAGATGCTTTGTAAAGCATGTCAAGACATCTTCTCGAGTCCACGAAAGCTCTCCTACGGTACTTACTACCCCTGGAAGCAAAATATGGCATCCTTCCAGGCTGCCCTACGAACAGGATGCCATCTTTGCAACATCATCGAGGAGAATCGATCATACGACGGACTCCCAGATGAAGCATTTCCAGAAAGTATCAGCTACGCTTTTAAGGCTCTCAATCCAAACTGGGCGCGCTTTGGGAAAGGCCAAAAGTGGCTTGTCCCTAAGGCCCAAGGTCACGATGAGGATGAGCAACGAGAAATTGACCGCTATTTGCGTCAAATGGAGATGGACCCTACGCCAAATGGATTGGCATCGCTTCTCGCTACGGGCTCGGAGAGGCTGCCTAGTGAGGCCGCAAATTCCTGGCTGGTGCTTGAGTTTTATGGGGAATGTGTTCAGATTGTGCTGCCAATGGAGCTTGCAACTCGTAAGAATTCGCTCCATTGTGTTTTCCCTCGGCTGACAGACACAGGGAACGAAGTCGATGAGCTAGCTCAGAGGAATATCGATGAGCAAAACTCGACAGGTTGCGAAGGGAACCTCCAAATTGGCAGAGAATGGCTTCGCAATTGCCTGGCCAACCATCCTTCCTGCGGACCTCGCCAGCCCGAGCTCTGGTTGCCTACCCGCCTCCTAGATGTCGGATCCAGTGAAAGCCCGACTATTCGCCTTATACTAGGCTCTTCTTTGGATATAGAGACCCAGTACGTAGCCTTGAGCCATCGATGGGGCACAGACATGGGTTCCATTCTCAATTCGGGCAACATTACAGCATACCAAGAAACAATACCTCTCTCTGATATTTCCGCCACCATAAGAGACTCAGTTACAGTTACTCGAGCCTTAGGGTTTCGATATTTGTGGGTGGATTCCATGTGCATCATACAGGACGATCTCGGCGACTGGGCTCAGCAGTCAGCTACTATGTCCAAAGTCTATGGCCTATCGACGTGTACGATCGCGGCAGTAAATAGTGGCAGCTCCCATGGCTACTTTGCCACCAGGAACCAATATCGGATCCGGCCATGCCGCGTGCCGAATCCATTCAGCACGGACACCAAGTATTCCTTCAATATCGGGTCTCAATACCTCCACCATATCCATGATAGGGAAGTCAGGGGTTCACCATGGTACAACCGAGGCTGGGTCTTCCAAGAACGGACGCTTTCGCCTCGCCTCTTGATATTTTCGGGGACGCAGATTCTATGGGCCTGCGAGCAGCTGCAAGCTGCTGAAACGTGGCCATGCGGAAAGACGAGCGAGAACTACATCGACCAATTTGAGTCGTTCATGGTCGAAAAGGCTCGATTCAATTTGCTACTGGACCGTTCGTGCGGCGTGTCAATAAATCATTCTACCTGGATGAGGTTCCTCAAAGACTACATAACATCAGCAGAGTTGACCAATCGATCCGATAGACTCGTTGCTATCCAAGGCATTGCGAATCTCATCCAAGGGCTCACGGGCATTAGTTACTCCGGCGGATTTTGGCTAAACGATAACTTTCCAGTGTCTCTACTTTGGAAAGCGACCCCTGGCAACTTGCCCCGCTCGAATGACTATTGCACGCCATCGTGGTCCTGGGCGGCAGTAAAGGACACCTTAGAACTCAATAATAAAGATTTCCAGAGGACAACAAATCTTATGCGCCTAATTGGGCAAGAGAACCTCACAGACGACCCGGCACGAAGTGGCAGGAATACGCGGGAGGCGCTACGGGTCGAAGGCATGCTTTTACATGCTGTCATTGTAATATCCCGTAAAGGAGATGGTTGTGACAAGGTGGTAACGATTGAGTATTCCAAGACTGTAAGTAGACCACCTAGCAGAGAACGACAAGGCCAATCCTGAGTCCTGACCCCTCCAAGGTCGCCACGCGGATCGGTAACTTCTTCCGAATAATATGGAGCCAATGGATCGTCCCAATTTCTTTATTCCCATGGGAGTACGGTATCAAGTACTGTTGGAAATGGGGTCTGCTAATCATCCACTGTGCAGACCTCAGACATTGGCTTTGCAGTGTGAGGACTTCCGGGACTCTGCACTCTTGGTTCTACAATCAATCAATCAATCCTTCATTGTCTTCAACACCCCTTTTCTATTCTACTACCTACAACAAGTACATCTGCATTGTTGTCGGCGTGTTGCTTCTCGTTGTTCTGTGTCCCGTGGCCATAGCTCTTGTCATAGCGTTATTACTCCTGGCTGTTGGATCGATTCCAGTTCAAATTTATGTCATAGGATTGTTTAGGGCTATCGGCGAACTCCATGAGATTTGCCGGATCGAAGCCTACCCCTGCTTCGCTCGCCGAGCAAAGAAGAAATTGGAAAACCAGAATATGGAAGCGGAACAGCGGCGAGAGGAGACAGTAGCGAGGACAAAGCGTTTTTTTGAAGATTTGGAGAGGGGCACTCCACTGGCCGATTTGCAAGAGGTAAAGGCTATGGAGATTAAGGCCGAAGATAAAGCCACTGTCAAGGCAAGCTGCTTCTTAGATGCTCGTCTGCCTGGAAGCAGTACGATGGACGTCGTTTTCTTCCCAGTTGTTCAAAAGAGGAGCGTGATTTGTGGTCTTCTCCTTCGCTTGATTAACGGGACCGTGGATCGCTATGAGCGCTTAGGAGTATTCAAGACATCGCACCAGCAACTTAAAAAATTGCATCATCCTTCAAAGGACAAGATATTTTTACTAGTTTGATTTGAAGGTAGTAGACCGGTAGTTATAATCGCTTGTAGAATCCATTGAATTGCTTATCGCTTCTTTCATAACTACATGAGTATTTAAGCTTAGTTATTTAATTGTCATTCAAACGTCCAAATCTGATTCTACCGCTCTTTTGTTAATGCGACCATGAACGTAACACTTGCCTTGGAGGACATACTCTTCGCCATTTATAAGCTTTTGTGGCTCAAAAGGTATAGCTCATAAAGCAACCGGGCCAACAAGTTGTTGCTGCCGCGGCAGCATTGAATGAGCATCAAGAACCGACAGGAATATGCGGTTTCAAACCACGATCAACTGTTTCCGCTGTGACATGTTCAATGTTGTCTCCAGATCCAGGCGGTTGCCAACATCCGAGCCACGACACACACCAACTCGTTCATACAACCCCTTGTCTTCATCTACGCAACGCAGTACAAGGCAGTTTGCGGAAACCCATTCTTCTCTATGCTCTAGCTCTGGATCGCTGATACTAGTAGTAGTTCGGCCAAAGGTCAAGCATGCAACTCGTGAACCAGAGGCAATGTGTGTGGGCCCATAGATAGGGTCGTCGAGTAGGTAGTCTGGTTGGAATGTGGTAAACTGATCCCCGACCTTGACGCCGAAGCCAGGCTCCCCTGATTCATGCTGTACGTCGCTGTCTTCTAGGATGGGGGTGGCGTGAATATGCTTCTGCATATCGGTCCACTGCTGCCCGTGATAAATAGTTGCCGGAGCTACCGACCCGCAAAGAGTAATCTTTGCCACTTCTACGTTGCCCATATACGCATCGCCGTGATAAGTGACGTCGCTCCCGAGGAATTCTATATCCTCGAGAGACACTCCCCAACAGGTCACCTTTCCAATGACCGATGCCCATGACCAACTTGGCATTCGGCCAATATCAGGCCGGGCTCTGGGTGGCTCAGTCAAGTACCAGAAAAAACAGCTCTCCAGTTCACCCTCCCACAGGCCGCACAGATATTTCCCAGCGTTCGGCCTTTGCCAGCCAAACGACTTTGCTATACCGGCTAGAGCAGGCAGACTGTCCGATTTAAAAGTCAAGTTGAGTCCGGAGTAATCTGAAATGATCTGGCCCCATTCCTTGGACGCAGTGAGCCATTTATGGTGACTCACGAGGGGTATCGTTGAGTTGTCGCTAGGGCGATACCAGCTGCATTCGCAGTCCAACGTTTCGTTGCATTCCCAGAAAAGCTCATGTTTCGTGAAGTGAAGCACACGCCGCGACAGGAACTGCTCTTGATATACCCAGGCTCGAGTTAAAAGTGGCCATTCTGTTTCTGCGAGCAAGACCTCCTCAGTGTTTTGCACCGTATAATGTGGCCACACCGGACGTAAGAATATAGGGGTGCTATCCACTTCCCTGATATCAACTGCTGTGCTATTGTTTCCGAAGTTGTCCTGGAATAGGCTCTGCCCACTGCCGGCACACCATGTTGCGGCAAGTGTCAGCTCTGCATTGGCATAAACCAACGCCATGGTTGCCGCCTCTCGTCTCCAGTCGTCCTTGTCGTCCTGGATGATGCACATACAGTCGATCCAGACATAGAGGATGCCGAGCCGACGAAGAACTGAGATGGCATCTTGCATCATTGGAGGGAATTCGCTAAGATTGATTCCGTCCTGCTTACGTCGCGCCATGTTGCAGTGTTCGAGTCGCACCTGTTGTGTCTCCTCGCTCCATCGGTGACTGAGTGCCGCATACGGTGCGCATAGAGCTTCATTTTCAACCAGCCGTATAATCTCTGGGTCTTTGTCGCTGAGAGAGAGAAGCCTGGTCGGCTGAAAGTTCGCATCTTTTGCACGACATCCCTCATGACTACATCGACACGCTGCCAGCCACCGCGCGGCTTGGTCCAGAGAAGCGGCGTCTCTAATACTGCTAGGCAGTTTCCTCCCTGTGCAGATACATGGCTGGATGGATGGGATGGCCTCCGAGTAATTTTCTGGGGAAACACAAAGCTCAAATACCTGCTGAGTTTCCCCAAGTACAAGATTTGGACGTTCCCCAGACCGTCCTTGCCACCATTGTGCCTTCACGAAGTCGGTGTGGAAAGCGTTGAAAGCCTCAACGATCTTCTTGCAACTTCGGCATCCGCGCTGAGAAGATCTAACCAGATCTGCATGCCAAATTTCGTGGTAATCAGACGACCAGAATACAGATTCGGCTCCATAGCTCCCGATAATATCGATCTCAAGCGGCCTGATTCCGAAGCCCAACTCGAAAAGGCAGACTCCGCAGCACCATTTACCACTGGCTAGAGACCATAAGGCTTTCAACACGGGCTTCATCGTGGCGTCTAAGCTTCGCTGCCGAAGTTTGAGCAAGTCTTGTGGAAATTCTGATGCAGGGATAAGTCGACGAAAGTTCTTGTCCCATTTTGGGTGCTGACAATTTATAACTCAGCTCGAGTCAGGGCCTGGCTGTTCCCCTTGTTATTCTTCAGCTAGTAGGATTGAGCTAGCTGATATAGTTAATGGATTCAGTCCAAAGCTGAGCCAGAAGCGCACTCGATTCTTAAACAAGGTAAGAATCAATTAATCCTACTTAGATATGGCATAGCTACCAGAAGCGGTGTAGCTTCCTAACTAAGCCTAGTCATTCACGTGACCGTGAATAACACCGTTGCCAGAATAACGAGTCACGTGATCAATTCTTTTTGCAGATTTGGGTCGGTTTCTTTGGCCTTGGTCGGGTCGTGAACTTTGAGAAGACCAGCTGGTTTCTTGTATTGCGGTCAAATATCCCAGGGCCCAACGGTCTGAACAAACTTCCGCATGTCTCCAATGACATAGTTCAAATTATGGCCGCCACCTCTCTACTCTACTCCTCGTTCGCCCGCTAGAGACTCGAAGATTAAAGGTCTGCTCTGAAAATTATGAAGATCCATCTAGAGTGGCATGAAAGGCGTATATAATGCCTTTCATGATAGCATGACGTGGACTCTGGGATCCAAATCAACAGCTTATCGATTTGACAAAGGCCGTGACCGAGGTACACGATGGAAATCAGGGAGATCAAGTAAAAGGTGGGGAATTTAGTTACGAGTAATCTGCTACGCAGAAATATTTCCGTGGGAAAAGTTTGTTCGGCGTTTGACCCTAATTTCTGAATAGACATCGATTAATTAGTGTTGCTTAGTCAGCCAAATAATCTCAGCGATTGCCAGTCTCTTAAATAGATCAAGAGAGACATTTCCACGTCGCAATTAAGTCCTTAAAATTGGGTTTGCTTCAATAATATGCGTTTATTCTTTTCTCTCGTCCACTCCAGGAACTTCAGCTAAAGTCCTGCTGTACGGCCAAAAGAAGCATCGCGCCAAAATTATCAACTCCTTTTGACCAAGAAGACAAACCATCCACTATATCGCTTCCCAAGCAACTCACTTCTATCTTGTTCAGCTTCCTCAAATCTCCACATTGCAACATTCTGCCACCTTTCATATTCGACAGGTACTTCTTGTACTCATCTTCCCATGCGGATTTTGACTCAGCTTCCCACATGGCTTTGCTACATGGCAACGGAAGGTTATCAAGTTGAGAACAAGCTAGACATTTAAAGATGCCCATACTCATGTCTAGAATTAAATTCATAAGATGCAGTAGTATTATGGTCCTGCAGTAACATGGTCAATCAGAAGCTGTTCTCTAAAGAGAGTGTGGAATTGGATTACCGTGTTCGGCTCTCGCTGAGTATCCAGTCCTCCCAAGAAGGAAAAGCGGGGCAAGGAGAAAGCGGACTATTCTCGTTTACTTTGATGCAGATTTCCTTGCGTAAATTCATGTTAGTATCTCTCTCTCCTTGATCGCGATAGAGGCAGTCTGTACTTGCATAGCTATCCCAATAAACACACTGATATTTGCGCAGCGTTGTGGATCTGCAGCAATGACAATTACGTAGATTGCTAAAGCTTGGAGGGCGGATAGCAGAGTTTCCTCGTTATACGTTTGGAACTGGAAAGTGTAAGCTTTTGTTTTACTTTCGCCGATAATAAAATGCGTACTTCGTTATATAGTCTCTGGATTTCGAGAATCAAAGTTTGGAATGCCAGGGCTGAAGTTGTTGATGTTTTACGCACATATAATGGAACGATATTGAAACAATTGGCCAATGGCTCCAAAAGCTTGTCGAAGTCCAGACATCGATCTCCATTTTCGTTCGCGCAGAAGCTCCTGTGAATAAAGGGTGGTAGTGATATCCTGCCTAGTTGAATTGCGTATGATTCGATCGTCGCCCACATGCAATTTCCTATTGTCAACGACGACATTGTCGTAGGCTTTTTTCGATCGAGCAGTGTTGGTAGATCCCCTGTCGCGTCTTTCAAGGCTTGCCAACTTGCTAGTACAAGTTTGGAGGCATTTTTCATGGCGGACGAGACAGATGTAGCATCTCCTTTCTTGGCCGGCACTGAAATGTGCTGGGGTGGAGCCGATGTGCTGTCATTGGCCGAAAGACTAGATTGATCTTCGATCCAGAACATGCTTTCCCCATCCATACTGTGCCCTGGTGCTGAACATGTCGGCCCTTGTGTAGCTTCCGCCAAGTCTGCCGCTGGAAGCTCTTGTCTATCACCCCATTCCATGGTTAGCTGTGCTGAAAGGTCATCTAATACTGCGTCAAACGAGGCTGGAAACTGCTGATATTCGGAATCCCGGGATTCACACGTGAGCTCATTCTGATTGATATCAACGAGCGCACTTCCATTTGCGGTGTTTGTGGAGGCTATCCACGAATGGGACATATTTTTTTGAACCAACGGAGATGTCGAGGGCTCAATCCGATGTTCATACTTGCATTGGAGCCGCTTCTTTCGGCACCGTGAACAGGTTGGCGAATCGAGATTGCAGCGGGCTTTGGCCACTCTGCATTGAGCACACGACCTTTTTCGAGAGAAATCCATGGGGGCTGTCTTCGACAGAAAGTTACTCAACCTGAAATAGGGATGCCACGATGGTGACAGTCGTTGAAGCGACTTGAGTCGCTGACAAATGAGGCTGAACTTCTTCGGAGCGGCCCCACTATACACCTCATGTGGAATAGTTCCGGAAGTCCGCGCCTCCTCATTCGTCTAAACTGCTCAGGGGGTGGAATTCCGTATCATGGAAGTATTCTGACGCTCACCATCTCCGGAGTTGCTTGGGAGTTAACATTGGCTTTATGTCGGATTGATTGTATATAGAGATGAAATTTTCTCGCTCTCAGTTCATTCTTCTTCTTTCATTTCTTCTTCATTCTTTACTCCAAATTCCATGATTTAACACTGAATCTTTCTCTCCGCTCATCATTCTCAGTCTAAAACCTGAAGTCAAAAATTCGCCCAGAATGCCTTCACCAATTCGCGTCGGTATCCTCGGTCTAGGCGCCAAAATTGGTTCCTTCGTTCCCGGTGTTTGGGCTGCACAAGCCCACCTGCCCTACTTGATATCATCTCCCGACTATCTCATCACTGCAGTCTGCAACTCTTCAGTTTCGTCCGCTCAGGCTTCCATTGATTTCCACTCTCTTGGATCACATGTCAAAGCTTACGGCACGCCCGAAGACATTGCCAATGATCCGAACGTCGATCTTGTCGTTGTAACAGTGAAAGTGGGCATGCACTATGCCCTCGCCAAGCCCGCTCTCCTCGCCGGAAAAGACACTTTTGTTGAGTGGCCTTTAGCCGCCAACATGGCTGAAGTCGAAGAGCTGACTCAACTTGCTAGAGACAAAGGGGTCAAAACGATCGTGGGGTTACAAGCTCGCGCCAGCCCCGTCGTCGTTAAAATCAGAGACATTGTGCATTCGGGCAAGCTCGGGAAAATTCTTTCCTCCACCGTCGTAGGATCATTCTCTTTTCCTAATACTGTTTGGTTAGAAGGTGCAGAGTATTACCTCGATGCTCAAGTTGGTGCTGGTCCCTATAAGATATACTTTGGGCATTGTGAGTCTCTCTCCTCTGCCATTCCTCAAATGCTAGACTAATGTGGAGATATAGTCTTGGATAGCTTCACTCATGTTCTTGGTCCTTTTGACACCTTATCATCAATCCTCAAAACAGAATACAAAACCATAAACGTCCTCTCTCCAACCGGCGAAGTGGTTAGCCCAAACCACCCAAAAACAACACCAGACCATGTCCTCATCCAAGGCACTCTCTCGTCCGGCGCTGTAGTATCACTCATCTATCGCACGGTTCCGGATCCTGATCGAGCTATTGATGGAGTTTGTATTCGGTGGCTGATTACTGGTGAGGAAGGAGAGATTGAATTGTGTACACCTGCAGGACATTGGCAGGTCGCTGGGGATGGAATGGTGTTGAAAGCGCGCCTCGGAAAGGGAAAAGAGGTAGAAATAATTGAGGTTGAGGAGACGGGGGGTGACAGTGGAAATACGGGGAGGCAATATGACGCGTTCCTGAAGGGGGAGAGGGAGAAGTTTCCTGATTTCGAGGATGCGGCGGAGACGCATAGATTGCTAGAAAAGATTTTAGAGAGCGCAAAAGGTAATTGAGAAAGCAAGAGGCTTTGTTGTTCGAGTGCTTGAGTTTGGACCTACAAGTTGGTGGATTCTTAAGAATAGATTGGTTTTGGTAAACTCTACGAACATTTCCTTCTAGTTGCCAACTTCGCTTCAAACTTGCGTAACTTGATAGCGCCGCTCAGTTCCATCGCAGGGACTTGGATTGGACTCTTGAACTACAAGGTGCTAATGGTGCGATCCTCTACGTAGCCCGCACCTCGGACGTTCAAACTTTGTCCACTAGCAGTGCATCTCTAAAGTCTGTGTATAAGATCGTGCACCAAGTCTCAAAGGTTGGATTGAAGTGCTTACCAAGGTAATGGAGGTAAAAGCGACCGCGAGCAGGACCAAGATCATGGTGCGTTATTATTGAGAGATATCAATTGGTTTGTTATTGAAATTTGGAGGGCGTGAAGAAATATGTGCGGATCTGCGAAGCTCGAATAGGCGGTCAAAGAGTTGAGACAAACAATGAGGAGTTGTTTCTGTGGGGTTGGTACGTAGAGACTGAGATGGTTAGGAAAGAGAATTTACAGTTGAGACTTGCAGCAGTCTCACTTCTACAGAAGTGAATTTGAATGTAGTTCTTAATTATGATCATCCGGCCGTGGTTACATCCTACTGAGGATCTTGAGATAGAAACCCCCTAATGCAGCACCCGCTCTAGGGCCAAGGCCTCAATCTTTGCAGCGATCACGTGTCGCAGCTTGACTATCTTTTAAAGGATATGAGTCTGAGAGACTTGATACAGATTACCTCCAACTCAAACTACTAACATCATTTATCTGCGTTGGCCACACCCAACACTCACCACGGCAAGCAGTAACCACCTGGGAGTGCTCACCCTCACCATCACTCCTTCTTTAAACCACTCCGTCTGTTCCACTACGGTGACACGTATAGCACACGAGAGACCAAACGTGGCTCTCGCCTCTTGAATACTTATTACCTACCCGGGGCCAATATTATTCCCTCTGCATGCTAGATACAAATCCATGTCATAAGACAAACATCTGATGCGGCCCCTGAAATTTTGCTTGAGCAAATTTCCGAATCGAATACAAGACACTCGACCTTTTAGCATTCACTATCAACCAAAGGTGTGTCAATCCCCAGTTTTTGACTTGAATCATAGACTTATCTAGAATGGCGCCAAGAGAAGCTTCCCGAACCCCCCCAAAAAGCACACAAACGTTCTCACGGAACGGCCAAGACCTCACTATAAAATAAGTTCGAATATCCTCTCGAACATCATTGGCAGACATCACCATGTGCATCCAGAATATCGAGCTCTACAGTTGCGGACACCCCATATTTCAAGACCTCGTGCAGTGCAGATATCCACACCCACATCATGGAACTTGTCACGGAAAGGGAATCAAGAAGAAACTTTCCAAGAAAC
Source organism: Phialocephala sp. D728 (assembly GCA_003988865.1). Classification (NCBI taxonomy): domain Eukaryota; kingdom Fungi; phylum Ascomycota; class Leotiomycetes; order Helotiales; family Mollisiaceae; genus Phialocephala; species Phialocephala sp. D728. The sequence continues at coordinate 113,519 of QYAJ01000154.1, read as the reverse complement.
AAATGGACTGTGGAAGTTGTCTGAAGAAGGACGGTGGTATGGGACGCAGTGTGAATAGGGATAGTGATGTTGGGTACGAGGAAGGGAACGTGGGCGGTAACGGAGAAGCGGGAGGAGAGCATCTATTATCGGAAGTCGGTCGTGCGGAGGAGAAGGTTATAGGGGATATTAAAGTTGCTGAAGTTGAGGATGGGAGTGGAGACGAAAGGTGGAGACATACGTTTATATGGTGGTGGATCTAATTTTCCTTTCGTGCGATGTCAGCATGGACTTTACAGGAAAATGGAGGAATATAAAGGAACGGTTGGCAAGGTCGAGGAAGTGGACAGCTTCTAGCAATGGACGAAAATCATGCGTTGAAATGAATAATTCGTTGTGAACGAGTGAATCACAGAAGGTGATTTCTTTGCCAGATTTGAATCTTGAAGACTTGAAACTTCCTCGCGCTTTGCCACAGAACTCTCTACCGTGCATTCTACTAAGCATTCAGAGGATTGCTTCTCTTTCGTAGAATTAGCTGATACGAAGTCAGTAGCCATCAAACTCTGCATTCTCGCAACTTTGACCACAAAATGTGCCGTTGGCGTGTACTATGTTACGAATGCAACCACGGGAAAGAGCAAAGATCAGTACGATGTGAAGAGGAGCTTCAAAAGCATAAATGCCCATTGCATAAGCCAAGACGGACGAATTTTCAATGTCGAGGATAAGTGTTTTGACCGCAAGGAGAAAGCGATGAAGAAGTACTGGGAGCGGCGGAAGGAGAAAGAGGCAGAGTTGGAATGGGTTGCGTCTGCTGACCAGAATACCAGAGCTGCAGATCCGATCGAGAAGCAATCAGCGGCGTCTCGACCCGGCCAGGTCGATGAAGCGAGAGAGATCAAGCTCGGTAAGGGGAAGTATAGAGGTTAGTGTGTTATTCTGCGCTTGTATGTGTATGTTTCGGACAGGCTGCACCTTCTACTTCCCTGTCGGACCCAAGTGATGCCGCTCTATACAAACTTAAAATATTCTAATACATGGAAACCATAATTGCCCCATCTTTGATTTGAACATTCAAAAGTGGCAAAGTAAATGCTTCAAGTCGTGAGTGCATTATCTCCTGATCCAAAAACGGCGAGTTTTGTAGCAAATTCTAAGAACGCGGTTCCCTTAAATTGAGTTCCCAACACAACTTGAGGAGCGCTCGAAGGAACATTACCAGCATGCATAGTTCCCACATTGGCTAGAACACAAACAGCACAGTCAGCATCCTCCTTCCACCAAAGTGCTCCCGTAAAGCCAAGCACACTTCCATTATGCCCCAGCCATGTACCGTATCCTGAAGGACTTTTGAATCGAATGAGCCCATGTCCCATCTCTGATTCCGGTGTTGCAGGCTGCCATGCTTTCAATACTTTCATGGATGAAGGACTAAGTAACTTTCCATCGCGAAGGGATGTAGCGAACTTGAGGAGGTCTGAAGGAGATGAAATCATACCCCCAGCTACCCATTCGACGGATAAGTTTGAACCAGTAGCGTCAATGAGGTTGCATTGTTTCCATTCGTGCTGAGAGAAGCTGGGACATATTCCGGCAGCGTTGCAGAATGTCTCTGTAGCATAGTGATAGCGATGGGGTACTCTTTCGAGCTGCAACTGTGAAATATGCTCGAAGCCTTCCAGATACGTATCGTTGAGATGCAGAGGCTCGAGAACTCGCCGACGGATCTCGCTCTCTGCTGAGTAGCTTGTGACCTTGTCGATGATCGAACCTAAAAGAGTAAAGTTCGTATTTGCATATGAGAATTTCCCTCGTGTCAGTGAAGATGGCTTTCTGATGTACTCCAAAGTGTCCATCATGCCCCAAATCCGGCTCGGGTCTAGTTTCTTTCCTCTCCCTTCGACAATCCATTTTGGGTCGTCTTCCCAACTTTCTACACCAGCGGTATGACTCAACAAGCCAGCAATTGTCGCCGTGTTTGCGTTTTCAATATCTCGGTAGACTTCTTCGGTTAGATACTGGTCTACCGTGTCAGACAGGCTGATGCGTTTCTCATCAACGAGTTGGAGGATGACTACAGTGATGAAGACTTTGGTGATGCTTCCAATGCCGAATAGTTGTGAAGTATCGATTGATCTGGTCGTCTCTATGTCCGCGACTCCTGCTGAAGATTGCCACACGATGCCTTTGGACGTGCTGATTGCGGCAGAAAGACCCGGGATACCAGCGTCAACGCCAGCCTGCAATGCTGACTGTAGTTCTTCCACTATCTCAGCTCTCGTCGCGCCGTCTCCTCCGCCCATGATTTTACCAAAACCTTAATGATGGGAAGTTGGTTGAGGTTTTGAAATAGATTGATATCGTCGACATATCCGATGGCAAGAGTGGAAGAATTCCCTCCGTGAAATGAGGTTGTGTTAGGTCAGTAAGCGAGCTTTTCCCACGTGACTTCAGCGTATCAAGGTATAGGTACCTGCTTTGGATGCTGTAAATCTAAGTCCTCTTGAAATGCTTAAAGAATCGTATGCAAATCCCTCATCTAGAGGCTCATCGATGAGCGGAAGGTGGATTTGAGAGCTGCATGAGCATCTCACCTAAGTCCCCTGAGCCTCTTGAGCATCCTGAGCAAAGATCTATTAAATGATCACGTGCCTTACTTTTCAGCCAATCACACTTAATTTAGAGCTCGGACTGGTAAATCGGACATTTCACTATTCTTTACGACACAAGATCTCTCCATGCAACACAGAAAACCACGCATCTTCTTGTTCTCCCCATTTTCGCCAGACCTCTGCAATCTTCTCAAGGTCAGCACCGGTCGCAAGTTTGCCATCGATAGCAGTCTTCGCAAATGAAGAAACCATTGTTCTCTCGGCCCATAATCCACTCCACCACGCTATCTCCTCCTTGGTGCTATAACACCAGGTACTAGAACTGTTCTTGATGTCGCGTACTTGGAACCCGGCCTTCCTCGCCCAAGCGTGAACCATACGCCCAGCATTCGGCTCGCCTCTATTCGACTTCGCGACCTTCAGATACAGCGATCGCCATTCCTCCATCCCCTCCACCTCCGGATACCAGACAAAAGACCCATAATCTGACTCTCTCGCGGCTATGATTCCCCCAAGCTTAGCCACACGCCTCATCTCCTTCAAAATGCCGACGGGATCGTGAACATGTTGCAAGACTTGATGGCACATCACTAAATCAAATGTGCCATCTGCATAATCAAGAGCATTAGCATCGCCCTCCACGAAATCAATGTTCGTCACGTTCTTGTCTTTCGCTAGGGCCCGTGCTTGGATTAGAACGTCTCCGACTCGCTCGAGACCGGTGATATGGCCTTGGGGCAAGTAGCTAGCGAGGTCGACGGTGATGGTCCCGGGGCCGCAGCCTATATCTAGAATGGTCATGTTGGGTCTTAGGTAGGGGAGGAGGTAGGCGGCGGAATTGAGAGCTGTGCGCCAGCTGTGGGAGCGGAGAACTGAGGCATGATGCCCGTGAGTGTACGTTGCGGCTTCGGATTTGCGGTCCATTGTGAATAGAGGGAAAACTATATATATAGATAATGATGAGACGTAAGCTAGATTTGGCATGTTTTTGATACTATTATAGAATGTAATGAGACGTTTAGATCGGAAATGATAGGGTCGCACAGAGCGTTATCATAAGTGAAATAGATGTGTGATGTTGCCCGGTCCGTCCGGTATCGGAGGATTGATCAAAATTATAAAGATCGCTTAGCTGTCTCTCAAGAGCATGAGGGGTTCCACTGCATGTTTGTAAACTCTGATTCTCTTGGTGGTGTGCGTGGCCCATGATAGGATACCTTTCTCGGGGAACAATTTACAAGTGGATTTTAAAGCTTCCAACAACTTATATTTACGCCGCACGCCAAGTATTATATGCTAGAATCCGCAAGTTTTAGCAACCAGTGCGCAGAAATATATTCAATATCCTCTCACGTCCGCAGACTAAAACGGTACCAGCGAAAGAAAAAATGAATCCTAAGTCTTGGGCCTGGACGCAGTCCTCGCTTACCCACGTGCACGTCCCCTATCCCTGAATAACATTCGGTCACCTCAGAATTTGTCTTCGTTCTCAGATCTCTGAGGATCATTAATCAAACCGCTGCCACATCATCAGTACTGCCATTGCTTTGAAATCTTTTTCTCGATTACTATTCTTCCCGTAGATATTTCCAAGGCCAGATCATCTTTGGGTGGTAATGTATATCCGCTTAGCCCGAAAGCGCTCCGATTTTCAGCTAATAGAAATCATTAAAGAACGACAGCATCCACTTTATAAGTTTGTAGTCCCCAGTTTTTTTATTCTGAAATCATTGTCTCGTATCATTTTTTTCGATCTCAATCATCTAAATCATGTCTTCACCCAGCAAACCCGTCGTCCTCATCCTCGGAGGAGCCGGCGCCCAGAACGGCGCTGTCACCAAGGTTCTCTCCGCCGCTGGCACATATATTATCCACGTACTCACCCGCTCCACCAGCTCTTCCTACGCAGCAGAGCTCGGTGCTCTACCCAACGTCAAGCTCATCGAAGGCGACTGCTACGATGAAGACACCCTCGTTTCTGCCTTTAAAGGTGTCGATTTCTGCTTCGTCAACACCAACGGCTTCGCTATCGGTGAGAAAAGCGAACTGTTCTGGGGCATTCGGATGTATGAGGTTGCACGATGGGCTGGTGTGAAACACTTTGTGTACGGGGGCCTGCCGTACGTTAGCAAGAACGGTGATTTCGATCCCAAAAGCCGTGTTCCGTTTGTGGATGGCAAGGGAAAGGTTGGGGGTGAGTCTGAAAATCAATCAAACGAAGACAAGTTAGCTAATAATACATTGTAGAATACCTCGCCGCGATGCCAACTAAGCCCATGGCATGGAGTGTTGTCGCCTCAGGGCCTTACGCTGAGCGTCTTTGGGAAAGCAACAATATCCCAATCAAGGATGATAATGGAGTCTATGTCTTCCACTTGCCTCTTGGTCCCACTGGTGCCATGCCGCTCGTTTCACTTGAAGATCTTGGAGAGTACGCAAAATGGATGTTTGAACATCCTGAGCGCTCGGCAAGCTTGAATCTAGGTATTGCTATCGCACATGTGACTGGGGCCGAATATGCTGCCGCATTTGAGAAAGTCACTGGGCAGAAAGCAAGGTACGAAGATATCCCACTGCAGGCGGTTCTTGATCGAATGCCGCAGGGAAAAATTGGAGCAAAGGGCTCGCCTGGGTATGACGATCCGACGTTGAGAACTGCAGCGGAGCATTTTGGGCCTTGGTGGGGTATCTTCCAGGAGAGTGGTGGGAATACGGGCCTTTGGAGTAGGGATTATGGCCTTTTAGATGAGATAATGCCGAATCGAATTCGATCGTTGGAGGAGTGGATGCGGAAGGTCAATTATGATGGGAAACCACAGAAGATTTTGAAGACTGGTTTGAATTAGCAGTGCCAGATTGTATCTAGTATATTCTGAGATCAAGTAGAGCAGCTTCAACACCAGGGACTCTGTTGCCTAGTGCTTTCGTGCCACAAAGCAAGTAGAAGAGACCTTGGAAGTCTAGGAGAATCAGTTTTGTGGACTAAAGACCCGGATCATTCAAGGGATGCGCCAAGCTGGACGTGGGCCTCCTTGCTGGCAGCTTCTGAAGTCAGATGGGACCGCTCACTCGAAACTTACGGCTACGAAACTTTCGACTTTGTCGAGCTAGTAGACCACTACATTCGACCACTAGGGCGTGATATTTTTAGACCGATAATGAAAAACGGTTCTATTACGCTCAAGTACAGACTACTTCCCGCAAAGAACATTGTTGATGAGGATGCTCGCAGCGAACATCAAGTGCTCTTCCTCGTATGGGGCGAAAATCGAGACGACAATGAGCGATGGAAAGTTTACCATGGAATTGTCTTGGAGCTAGACACTGGCACTGGTAAAAAAAAAGGTATCGCCGCGCGGGATCGATCTCAATAGGCAAAGTTGACATTGTAGTTGACATGTTGAAGCGTTTGGAAAGAATAGAGATCAAGATAGTGTAGTGCAACAGATTGGCAGGAATAAGTTTATTTTTGATGTAATGTATGGTTGGCTGCAGGGCTCCTCGGTTCGCTACCTCGGATATAATTGAAGTTGCTTTAGAGCAGAATTTTCAAAACATTCTCAAGTGTTAGCTCCTCGTACTAGCGTCAAATGTCCAACATTAGATGCTAATTCTGACATTTTAGCCATTCAATAAAAGGACCGATACATAGAAACAAGAAACAAAACAAACTCCGGCACCCCCACGGGTCACCGGAGAACAAACCCCATTAGGGGTTTCGCTTTTTAGGAAGGGGATAAAATCCTTGCACTTTTTTACCTGGCGGCTGCTATTAACTTGTTAGTTATAATACTTTTATTTAGATAAAGAGAATTACTTACGTGAATCAGCTTTTCGGGATTGGCGTTGGGTAGTTTTTGCTTATTTAAATCTATATAGACTCAGAAGCGAGGTGGTTGGTGAGTTCACTTTTAAGGCATCGATGGTGGATGGATGTTAAGGTATATACATCGGAATGCTGACATAAGCGTTTTCTGTTCCCGTCTTTGGGCCTGAGCAGTTTGCTGCGATAACCTGAGCTGTGTCCTGAACCCCTAAGCATGCCGATAAATTCGCTGGATCATACTTAAGCCCTAGGGCGTGCATTCCTAGGCCCCTCACGTATCGTTTATGGTTTCCATGTCGTCTAAACATAACTATTGTTAATGCATGTTTGTCTGGGACACAATCACCTCTTTAGACTATCAAGATATTGTGATAGCATCCGTTCTCGCTCCCCTGTCAAACTTATCAAGGGCCTTGCCTCGATTTGAATCCCCTACCATTTCACGTCACGTGCCAACCCTCGCTTCAAGCGACACGCCTTATCAGGTGAGGATGTAAGGTTAATTACGTCAGCAGGTTGGATTTCTAAAACGCTTCGATTGCTGCCTTACCCCTTTTACCCTCTGAAATTCACAGGCTGCTTAAAGAGCACCAATCATCTCGTTCTTCTCTACTTTTAGCATATTAAGACCATCATCCTCGCAATTATATACTCGTGGGTAGCAAACATCCACTTTCGTCGTGCTGAGTTAAGAACCTCCATCCGAAGCCTAATCGATTTACCACTAGAATCTCAGATGCCCAAGGTCGCAAAAGGAAGGAGAAAACGAGCATATCGACCGAAGACTACTACAGGGTGCCTCACTTGTAAAGGTAAGGATTGCAGGCGTAGCTCAGCAACCGATACTGAATGTAATGTAGTACGGCGAGTAAAATGCGACGAGGGACGGCCAGCTTGTCTGAGATGCACATCAGCACGCCGCGTCTGCGACGGCTACAATGACGCCCAACCCCCGCGTTTGTCGCCTTCCAACATAATTTCAATCATTGCAGGCCCATCATCTGACATCCACGCCTCCACTCAATCACTCCGTTCGTTTTCGTTTTTCGTGCAACGGACTAGCCCACAGCTAGCCGGCTTCTTTGGGTCTGACTTTTGGGAAAGACTCGTCCTTCAAACTGCATATCATGAACCAGCCGTGCGACATGCTGTCGTTGCTATAGGCTCACTACATGAGTTGTTTGAACATCAAACAGTAATGACAGATGCCAACAAGGCTTTTGCCCTACAAGAATACAATCTCGCGATCAAGGATCTGCTGATTCCTCTCTCCCCAAACGGGGAGAGGCGCATTGACGTTTGCCTTATCACATGTATTCTTTTCATCTGTTTTGAGGTACATCACATCTTGTACATGGTCTCTATATCATGTTATGGCAGCTCATTAATGCTGATCTTCTTAGAATATGCAATGGCGCCATGCCTCAGCAGGAGCGCATATCCGAAGTGGCGCGAAGCTACTGCGTGAAACCATATATGACAAGCGGAATGGAATACTTCAACATCAAGTTCTTAGTTCCAAAAGCCGTACAAATTCCTATGCTCCACCAGAGGTTCTTGCTAGAATTTTTGCAGGGCTAGGCTCTCAGACTACACTGGTAAGGAGACTCGACCTTTCCCACCCACTTTATTGTGGCTGATGCGTACAGCGTAGGCTGTTGACAGTGATAAGTTCAAGCTTCACGAAAACCTTCTGTCTGGAGCGACGGATGATGATATTCCTTTATCATTCTCTAATATTGAGGAGGCCAAGAACATCTTTGAATATGGTCGCAGCCTCTTCATCAATAGTCACAGCACCCAGGTATCATGCGACCCTGTGGATTCTCTTGCCACTTTTGAAGCTCATATCAATCACTCTGCAACTCTACTATCAAAGTTCTTGCTAGGACTGCAAAAGTTTTCGGAGTCAAAGGGCCCATTCTTGACTCAGAAAGAAGATATTGCCATATCTGTGTTACAGCTTCATGTGCTGAGTGCTCACGTCTCATTACATGTTGAGCAACTACCTCCAAACTTTCCCTCGCAATGGGATAAAGTCATGCCGCAGATGGAAGAAATTCTTGCGCTCGGCGAGAAGATCATCTCTTCAACATCACCTGACGATGATCAAAGAGCACAAATAACTTCCTTCTGTTTGGATATGGGGATTATTATTCCTCTTTACACTGTGGCTAGTCAGTGTCCAGACCCTTTGATCCGGCAGAAAGCGATTGCCCTTCTTCGTTCAACATCGCGCCAAGAGGGTCTCTGGAATAGCTTGCTAGTTGCAAAAGCGGCTGAACGGATCATGGAAATTGAAGAAAGCATGTTGGAAGAAACGAATACTTGCACTAATTGCCCGGATCCAGCGAGATCGCCGAGTGCTAAGCCATTCTTTGAACTAGATGCAAAAGGGGGTCGATTGAGATACTTTCGACGCGGTCAAGGCGCCGATGCGTATCTCAACGTGGTCGAGGAGGTCTTCAGTTGGTGAGGTACATGGGCCCCTTGATACTCTCAGCCAGAGGCAACGAATTCTGATCGCACTTGCTCGTCTTTGAATACAATGAGGCCTAACTTTAAATTGGTAGGCACGACCCTGCAAATTACGTTTTGAAACTATGCAGGCCAAACATACTCATCAGCCAACAGGAAGTCCGTTCTGCCCGTGGAGAAGACCTCGGGAGGGAACGGCCAGGCTTGACCCCGGCACCCCCGCTGACACCGGGATGGAAACCACAGACATTCCGAGAACGTTTACTTCTTTCGCAGGATTTCGATGCGGCTCGTAGGGACCTTGATCTATAATCTAGGCACCGAGGATGCCGGGATCTTTCTTTCGGAATAAAATAGGTTGATGGGTCTTCACGCGGGGATTTGCTGCGGCGCTGTGTCCTGGCCGCTTGCTCGTAGTCGGCTCGTAGGGACCCTGTCATTTTAGCGGCTCCCCAAGGGCATGGACCCCTATATTTGGTTCTGGCAGCCACTCACGCGCACGAATATTGAAGGAGGAGTTGACGCGTCGGGGGGAAGGTGTGGGAGAATGACGCTGCGTTGGTAGAATACAGTTCTTCTGGATACAGAATGCTCGTATCCATTTCTCATGCTCAAGCGCTGGAACGGTTGCGTAGCGGGGGCAGAATGCGTGTACGGTGCCCATTGCAGAAACGATCAAAGGCAGGTGCCCCATATGTGAGCTTTGCCTGCTGATCGTGGTGGAAAGCCGGTCCCGTTGCGTGTATAAGAGTAAACCATCGTCCAGCTACCGTCAGACCCTAATACGCATTAAACTCCCATGTGCATATCTGGACCAGTCTCTTTTCTTCGATTCGCTCGTTCTTGGCCATTTGCACTCGGCTTACTAGTTTTTATAAGCTCACTTCTATGGAGCTTCCATTCCTTCTTGCCCTCATGGGCATTTTGCGCCTTGCACAGGCAACTTCTTCCGAAAATTGCACTTTTGATGGGATATCTCCATCCAAAACACTCACTTGGTGTCCTTGCAACAACGGATTTTTCTGCGCCAAACTTGATGTAAGGCCGCTCTCCCCAATTATTCTGTCTTGTATGCTGATGTTATGGCTTAGGTACCGCTTGATTATCAGAATCCTACTCTTGGTCGAGCTTCTGTTCCCCTGGTCAAATACCCCGCCCAATCCAATTCTTCCGATGGACCTTACCAAGGGCAAATCCTTCTAAATCCTGGTGGACCAGGAGCTTCAGGTATCAGCGAAGCTCTAGACACCGGGATTCTCATTCAAGAAGTGTTAGGATCCAACTGGGATGTCGTCGGATTCGATACTCGAGGAATGTGGCTCAGTCAGCCTGTAGCAAACTGCTCATCCGGTGGCAGTCCGAGTCGAAATACCACACTACGCGCCCGATCGGTTCCGAGAGTATCAGATGAGTTCTACACCAGTGTTATTGACTATGGAAAAGAACTCGGGGAACGATGTGAGAAAACAATTGGAGGACAAAAGGATGTTGGCCCACATATGTCTACCGCAATTAATGCGAGGGACATGCTCAGCATTACCAATGCATTTGCAGAAACAGAAGATGGTAAAAGGGCCTCCAAACCCAGCCATCTTTTAAATTACTATGGGATCAGCTATGGTACATTCCTCGGCCAGACCTTCGCTTCAATGTTTCCTGAAAAAGTAGGCAATATGGTGTTGGATGGTGTGGTGAGCCCTGAGGGCTACTTGACAAACTTCACTTCGGCAAGTGTTTACCACCTGGACGGAGTCATTGCTTCCTTCTTCATATACTGCAACAAGGCCGGACCGTCCTCCTGTTCGTACTATACTGGATCCACTCCAAAAGACATCTACAAGCGGTTCAAACGATCATTCGTACAACTTGATCCTCGAGAAGCGGAAGCTAAACACTGGTCGAACGCGACAGATCTAGAAGCAGCATTGGTCACGTTGAAAGTCGCACTCCTGACCTACGCAGATGCGCCACTCACATACTTTAGCACGTTACCAAATGTTTTTCAAGGCCTCGAAACTGCAATTTCGTCACAGAATATCAGTTCGTGGACACAGCAAATGAGCACAATCTTTGGTGATGCCACCATTGCTAGCTACGAAGCACAAAATCCACAATGGTCTCTCGGCGCGATGTGCTCTGACCAAACTAACGCATTGTACAAGAAAACGCTGCAAGACTTGAGACCTCTGCTCAAAGATCTCGAACAACAAAGCATCATTGGGGAGATTTGGAGCCACGCAGAACTCGGATGTACCGGCTGGTCTATCAAGGCTAGCGAGATATTCCATGGACCTTTTGGTGGCGACACCGCAACACCAATACTGTTTGTCGACAATACTTATGACCCGGTTACACCCATTGAGAAGTGAGTAATTGATCCTCTTCCAAATGAGATCGATACTAACCATAATCAATAGCGGGATCTCATCAGCGCCAAATTATAAGAATGCCCAGGTGCTCACTATTGACGGAATGGGCGTAAGTGCAGTCCTCATTTCTGGTAACTGAGTGCAGTTCTAACTAATTCACAGCACACCATCATCGCAACGCAGAACACGTGCGGCTTCGCGAAATTGAGAGCGTATTTCCAGGCTGGCGTCCTGCCTGGTAACGATTCTTTCTGTCCGCTTGAGGTAGGCCTATTTGGCATTGTCCTGAATGACACTTTGAAGGAGAATATACGACAAGCTGGGTTGTCAGATCTTGTTCACTGATTATACAAAAATTGCTGGTTGAGACGTCACTCTTTTTGGGAAATTGAGAAAACATATTGTAATTTTTATCTATTCATGAATCTGCTTTTATAGCACTTCCATTTTTGATAGCCTTGGGTATACTTTTGTCTGCTTAGAGTAATGTCGAAGAAGATCGATGATTTGCTCGCGGAGAGGACCCCTGCAGAGCTCCTAGCGATCGCTCAAACCTCAGATCCCATTCACCTACTTATGCTGTGTCGTCAAGTCGATTCGCAGACTTCATGAATGAGATAGTCGCTCATTTAATAATTCGGAGAGTTGATATAGTAAGGAGGAATTCAAGCTTTAATGTTACTATAATTGCAATAGAGGAGAGGCAGTCGCAGATAGAGGAATGAGACAGCAGAGTCGACGAAGCAAAGACGATCACAAGAATTTCTGGAAGTGAAGGAACTGGATATGTTCAGAAAATGGTTTGAAATAACGTAGCTAAACAAAATCAAAATCAAAACAGCCCGTGAGACGGTGCATAAGAAGCACTTCCTGCAAAACGCACGCAAGAATGGCATCAATGAGTGGCACATGACAAGCACCCTGTCGATAATACGATCCTCAACCCTTTCTTGAGCAAGTCTGATTTTTATCTTGACGGAGAGGAACTCTTGCACTTCTTTGATTGGCCATGATAGTTGAATAAGGATAAAGACACGCTGAGCTTTCGCCGAAATGCTCGATTTCTTGGGCACAAGTCTGTTTCTACCCGCGAAGTGCTCATACAACCTCATGGCAACATTTTCTCTCATTCAGGCCGTTCATATATGCATGCATGATCTTGATGGTCAAATCGGTTGTCTGTCGGGATCGTCCAATGAGTTATTATTAAACTATGGAGTTATATCTTCTCGCTGAGCGCATTGATCTCCTTCCGGATCTCGTGCAGTCTCTTCTGTTGCTTCTCATACTTGTTGTACATATCCTGGCAGACACTATCGGCTTCGACATACCTATTTCACTTGTCAACAAAGCCCTTGAAGTCCCGAGGAACAGCAGAACATACCTCTTCCAGGCCCCGCCACCATAATGGCCGTATTTTTCATACTCAGAATACGCCTCCTCCTTCGCGATGTATGCCTGCCCGCACTTGAGCTGCTCTTCCTCCTGCAGATCTTTAATGCGCTGATTCTCCTTCTTCAACCATGCAATCTTCTCCGCAGAATTCAGCGCATCAAATTCTAAGCCCTTGAACTCTCCCTTCCAATCATCCTCTCCTTGGTCTCTCTTCCATGCTTCTTTCTCTTCGCCACTCCTCAATGCGAACCTTGCACCTTGTATGGTACCATTCCTCTTTCCCAGCCCAAACAATCCATATCCCAGAGTCAATGAGCCTGCGGTGAGCCCTGCCAGCTCCCACGGATTGAGCTTCTTGTAGTTTGTGTAGACGTACGACGCTATGCCAGCATAGCCAAGGCCTGCGATGAGGCCGTCGATGGCTCGTGGAGGAGTAGGTAGGTCTATAGGGGAAAGGCTTCGGTGCTTCTGCTGGCAGATATGCGTGCGCTTTGCGATAATGGAGGGACGGCGGTGGTTCTCGTCTGCCATAATGGTGTTCGTGTGCTATGGAGCAAGGTCGTGCTGTGCCGATCGAAGAGGTTATCAAGTTGGAAAATGGTGGATATATTGTACGGGAAGGTCGACTAGATGAAAAAGAAGCGACGACATTGTTATAATAAGATTTTGCAGCATTGGTCTTTCTAGTTGCGTGATAGTGCTGCTGGTGGTGAGAAGAAATGTGGTTCAAGATCCACAACTGTATCAAAAAATGGTGGGTCGGGATCCAGCTGCCATGACATCATTGGCACAAGTGCCGGATGCCTATTTCTGCATTATATTTCAAATTGAAACACTCTCAGCAAAAGCCTACTGATATTTTCTGTATGCTATTGAAACCGACCTGAAAAAATTCAGCCGGGCTGAATCGTTTGGGAAGCCTTGCAATAATCATAAAATGGATTCAGGGGCAGTTTCGCTTACTGCGCATCCTCGTCCCCTTTCTCCCGAGCCTTGCTCAACATCAAGTCCACCGTTCTCTCCACTATCTCCATCTTTACGAGAGATTACTCCACATGGAGATCTTCCAAGATTGCGAGTTCAAATATCTATGATCGTGCAAGTTGCAGAGCATAATACATCAAGTTTCACATGGTTTGACGACTCGAGCCAGCTGCTCTGTGAGCGGCTTGCAGCTACAATCAGAAAAATAGCAATTTGACATTTCTTAAAAGAGAGACAAGCATATCTAAAGATATTTGAGACCAGCACATAAATTAAACAAACGCTAGCAGAGATAGTATGTATTTCAAAATAAGGCTTTGCGCCAGCGTGACGCAAAAACTGATCTGAATAGACCATCTTCAAGTCCTGAATTACGGAGGTAAATAGTCACGTGTCAGTGACCTGACCGAAGCGCATCCTCAAAAAAGTTGCTGTGCATTTTTCAAAGCATTTATTATTAGGCTTTAGTCGGTTGTCTGAATTCTCTGTAGCAGAATGTAGGTTCGAGGCACAGCACCTTAAGATGAAGAAGTGCGGTACCTGCAGAAGTGTCAGTCATAAACGAATGAGGAAGGTGCTATCGGTACGCAACTTCTCCTGCAATTATGTGAGTCACTGATATCTCAAACATCGAGAACAAGAGTTTCTCCAAATATATGAACAAAGAAGATTTCAAAGAGTATCCAAACGTTCAGCTCATCCAACAAGACATCGCAAGATATCTCCATCTGGACAATTGAGCAAAAATGGCGACAACATCCCACCTCTCCTTCCCCTCAGCAACAAAATACTTCCTCCAACCCTGGATAATCACCACTCCTTCCCATGCCTCCATAAAATTCTTCCGCGCAACACCTGCTCACTTCGACGTCTGGCTCCCCATCGTCACCAACCCACCTAACAACGCGCTCATGGACGACGTAAAAGATACCATCTGGGACACCACCGCGATCTCACAATGGACGACGTTCACACTTGGCGAGTACGAAAAATCCCTTGTCGAATATCACCACCTCGACATTCTGATCGCTGAAAACGACAAGGTGATCGGATACGCGAATCTCATGAAATTGAAAAGTGGTAGCTTTAATGTCGGGCTCGTACTCGATGTTTCTGTCCAAGGGAGAGGGATTGGGAAGTTGAGTACGGCGGTGCTGATCCAGCTTGCCTTTGAGATTGGGAATCGGAATGTTGAAGCGGGGACTATGAAGGCTAATAAGGCATTTCGGGGCGTGATGAAGAGTTTAGGGGTCGTCGAGGAGGAGAAATTAGTTGTTGTGGAGGGGAGGGGTGTCTTGGCTGAACTGTCATATACGATTGAGAGGGAGAAGTGGAGAGGTATTGAGTTGGTTGTAGTGTGGGGTGAGGATGGAGTCGAAAAGGTGGATGAAGCGAAATAACTGTAGAATAAAGTGTAATATACTTTCACAGTGCAAAACTCATGAGAAGGATTAGGAAATCCTCTTTTCAGCAGAGCCAGGCAGACAGACAATACGCTTAAAGCATCACAGGCTCAGCACTAACATCGAGCAAGACTTTGACTTCGCTTTCAGCTAACTTCGGAAAACACACGCGAAGCATAGCGTTAACTAGATATCTAAGTCGAATCATCATCTAGATCTAATGATCGACAATATGATACAAGTAACTTAATACTCGAAAATAAAAAATCGTCGAAGATTTTGCTTGTCGGAAATGTTAGAGGATGATTCGAACAATGATAAAGAGATAGACTTCGAGCACGTTCTGAATTTCCTTTCTTGTGGTAGAAATTTAATTTAGAAATACCAAAGTCCTGTCTTGATATATACGGTTTAGTAAATATCAAAAACGACCTTGAACAATGCCATACTACATACACAAAGTAGAGAACTCCAATCTACACCATTAGTAAAGAATATTCTTGAATATTGTCTGAGGCACATTAGGACATTAGCTAGGGTAGTTGGAAATGCATTGCATTTGGAAAAATGTTAAAGTAAAAACTACCCTTGAAATCCACGCTATGGAAAGCCGTGCTCAAATATCCCTAACTATGGCACGTTTTGCTCCATCCTCAATTCAGCGGCCCTTGAATATCGTTCCGCACAACTTTGAATTGAACGCTAGAAAAGTTCATCCACCAAATATCTGAGATCTCAGCACCAAATAGAGCCGCTGGGTCATCCGCTGCCTCTGCATCGTCGATTGCATTACATGCATCTTTCCCTTGGCGGAGCGTCTCAACCTTTTCCTGCCACTCCACCAAATCCTCTATTCTTGCAACCTTGGGTTTGATGAATCCGCAAAGCTTCTCGCATGCGTTGCTATTCGCCATCTTACGGACTAAATATACAGCATGTCGCACGGGTTTCGCATGATGGACATGGACCTTCCCAGTCTCGGCATCCGGTTCCTCCTTTGTGGTATATTCCCAGACTTCATAGGTCCTGACTGGTAGTCTCTGTTCCATTCGATCCAGATCCACATCCGAGACATTTTTTACAGCCTTGATCACAGCCTCCACCCAAACCGCAAGCATATGCTCCTGCTTCTTGTCATATGCCACCACACAAGTTAGCAAGCCTTCATCGTCAATCTCTTCCAGAATAGATCTTGTTTGTCGCTGACGAGGTTTCTGGATGCGCTTTCTAGCACTGTCATTCGCTTCCTTGATATTGGCAAAGCGACCAACTTCCTTTTTGACCACATCATCATCTTTCTTGTAGTCTTCTGGTAGGCCTTCGAAAGAGAGCGCTTCTCTGACCGTGTAAATTCTAACATGCTCCTCGGCGTCTAACTGCCTATTCTCCTTCAGCGCCTGTCTCATAGACAATAAGCTAGCAATAGAGCGGTGTGGAGACTTCTGCGATGATGCGCGGCGCATAGAACGGCCCATTCCTAGTCGTGGAGTGGCAGGAGCATCGTGGCCATCAGAATTTGGATTCTCTGCTGAGGCTTCTTCATTTGAGTTGTCCTTTCCACTGTCCTCATCAGACTCCTCGTCATCACCCTGCTCACTTGTGTGACTGGAAGAGTGTGGGATCGTTTCTAATATAGGATCCTCTTCCGACTCGGAGTCAGTCTCGAAGTCTGCAACCGTTCTCTTGGTCGCTGCATTGCTGAAAGCACTTCCTCGCTGTCTTGCAGTTGCTGCTATGCTGTCTTTCATGAATTTTTCGTTCTGTTTCCGAATTTGTTCCTCAAGGGTGATTTCCTCATCCTCGATGCTGGACTGGCGAGGCTCTCGGGATGGCTGTCGCTCCTGCTGATATGGTCGGATGCGGGAGTGTTGGGCAAGTGTATCAGGGGCGAAATCTTGGATCTTCTGATTCTGAATTCTCTTGTCTGCTCGTCGCCGCCTTTCTCGCTTTTCACTTATTAGCTGTATATATTATCTCATCCAAATCATGTTCACGTACCTCTCTCTTCTCCATGTATGCATCAACTTGGGTATTCAAAGCAATCTCACTAAGCTGCGTACCATTCTTCTCTGCCTCATCAAGAAGTTGGGCACGCTTTCTCTTGCGAGCTTTATCATCGTCATACGCCTTGCGATTTGCCTTCTGCTTTTCAGTATGCACTTTCTTCGCAGTAATAGTACTCTTAGCTCGCTTCTCCTTTGTTTCTTTCTCAAGTTGCTCACGCTCCTCAATCGATATGAACTTGACTTTTTGATTGAAGACATTTCGGGCAGCTTCGGGAAATTGATCCCGAACAGACTTCGTACTGGAGAAGGAAGTGTTGGCAGAAGACTTGCCAGAACCTTTACCACTCTGTGATTGGGATATGTCAGGAATATTCTGTTGCTCGCCAAATAGGTCGTCCTCGTCTTCGGCAAGCTCTTCGTCGGTAATCTGCTTTGCTAGAGGCTTTGAAGGAATCTTCGAGAGCTTAGGGCGAAATTGAGCTGGGGGTACAGAAGGCTCCTCTTGCCTTGCTAATTGTGCCCTGACTTTCCATCGAGCATCGATTCGGGCCTTTGCTTCAGCTGCTTGTTGAGCAGCACGATCTCTCTCAGCAGCTTCTCGCTCGAGGCTATACGCGCTTTCACCTGTCTTAGCAGTATGTTGGGCAAAGACCTCAAGTGCACTCAATGGGCCCACAGACTTGGCCCTAGTGCGTTCTCGTTCGGTACTATGCATGTCAGTTTCTTTGTCACGACTTACCATCCAGTTTACGTACATTTCAGGGACAAACAACGACTCTTCCTCTGGCAACTCCGAAGCAGCACCACTGTTGGCCTTCGATGAATCCCTTTTTCCAATATCCTTGCCTTCTCCATCCGGGATTTTCGCAGATTTAAGACTAGCAGCAAATCTCTTTGCCTCTTCTTTCTTCGCCTTGATTTTTGCAATTGCCTCAGGATCAGCTTGTACACCATCTAGCTTCTCCTTTGTTTTCTCTAATGCGGACTTCTCAGCTTCCATGTCGGCTCGTGCTTGCTCAATCCTCTCAGCAGCTAATCGTCTCTTCTCATTTTGCTCTGCAGTTTCGATTGCCTGTTGTTTTATCCTGTCCGCTTCTCTCTTGGCCTTCTTCCTCAAATCTTCTTCCTCCTTAGCGAGTCTCTTCTTCTCAGCTTCTTCTTCCGCCACCCTCTTCTTCTCCATCTCCTCCAGTTTAACTGCTTCTTCTTTTGCCAAGAGCTCAGTCATCTTCTTCTCACGTTTCTCCCTCGCCTCAAGCCTCTCAGCCTCAAGGCGTTTCTCCCTCGCTTCGAGATCCTCATCAACGGCCTCACCGAACAAGTCTTCGTCCAACGCTGCCTCTGCACCCTTGACTTCTTTGTCGATGATACGCTGTGCAGCAAGCTTTTGTCTAATAGCTTCAGAATTCTGTGGTGTCTCATGGGGCTTCTGCTTCGGAGGAGCCTTCTTCACCGTATTTGCTGCAGCTGATTTGGCCATGGTCTTGGCTTTGGTTCTCATCGTTGATTCCCTTTTTGGGGCGGCTTTCGGAGGAGGAGCGATGAGGTCTTTCATCAAGATAGGTCTGACTGGTGTACTTGGCGAGGATTTTGCAGGAGTATCTGGAGAAACGAGATTGATGACCGCTGGGTTATTAGGATTACGTTGAGGTGTGCTCAATCTTCCCACAGAAAGGTGTTGTTTGCGTTTCGAAGTATGAAAGATACTTCCTTGAAAAGGAAGATTATTTGCTATATCGTTGTTCTCGAACTGATTGTGATTAGACATATGCCCAGCTCGTTGCTTCTTCCTAAATAACTGGTTCATTGGCGTAGAGTCCTCTCCGGAGCCATCACTTGTATCATCCTCAACCGTTGGTTTTCGATACATAGATGTCGTTGATGATGCATCTAGATTTCTTGTATCATGAGCGGGAGGAACACTCTTGGTTCTTGTTCGGTTGACTGAAGGCGGCTTGGACTTGCTCCGACCTACGTTCTGTATTGAAGGGGGCCTGGACTTGCTTCTACTTCTGTCTCGTTGCTTGAAAGGAGTACGTGGTACGGGCGCAACAGTCATAGCTCGGCGCCTCGGCTCGTCGGGAGTTATTCTTCCAGGCGGTCTTCCAGACATGACGGCATAATGCCCGGGGATCTTGATGGCATCCGGAAGCGAGCTTCCATAGTGCCCTGGGATCTCAATCGTGTCCGGGAGCGAATCCTGACTCGAAAGCGAGTTGAAGTTTTCTTTTGCCATCTCAAAAGAGCTCATCCCACGACCAGACCTCAAGTCTCCCCAAATAGGACTCCCAAGTCCGAATCGTGGCTTCTTCACAGCAAATGCTTCTGGACGAGGCCCCAACAGAACTCCTCCATCCTCTTCGTACTCTGAATAGAACCGCTTACGATCCGGAGTAACAGTCTGTGCTCGCTGATAAGCACCACGTTCTTGTTGATGGTTGCGACAATTATGCTCAAGTTGATGAAGCTGAGAGACATCTTTTATTTCATAGGAGAAGCCGTCGCTAAGTGGGGGCCTGGGTACAGAATGTTTTTGTGTATGATGATCTTGTGGGGTGTAATATTGTGCCAGCGGAAATTGGGACATTGATCTAGCGTTCGGTGTCTGAGTCACCGGAATCATCATGGAGGCACTGCCGTTGGGCGAATAACGCAGCTTTCCCGAGGTACATTGATCATTGTCGCCATGTTGCAAGTTTCTGCTGTTTGGCGAACGCTGCTCAAATACTGGCGCCTTACATAACCCAGTGCTGGGAATGTAGTGGCGGCTTTGGTGTTGAGAATTGTCAAAGAAAAGTCCACTTTGGTCGTGCTGAAGTGATCGAGAAGGTTTCAATGTAATTGGGGAGTGATTACTTTGATGACGCTTGTTTGAGCCATCAGATTGGACAGAGGGACTTGCAGGGCGTTTGTAGGGCATTCTCTTGGGCGAAAAGTGATTGCGGGGGTCTGGAGGTGTGCTAGAGATAGATATGGGACTTGAATTGCGTCCATGATGCTGATTCCGTAGTGTTTGGTATTGTGGTGTGATGCATTCTGCTTTAACGGGAGATCGGACATTATTTATTGCATGGTCAGGAAGGTGTTGTCCAAAGGTCCAGTCTGTACTGCTAACGAATGTTTGTTGTCTTTGCTGATCCTGCTGATCCTGGGGGGAATAGTGTAAGGATCGTGGTTCGCTGGCATCGGCTCCATGTCTCCTGTTTCTATCTTTGTACATGATGCTCTTGCACCAAATTCAGGACGCAAGTTTAGATAAGTCGGAAAGGAGGACTCGACTTGTGTTTATTCTCGGTCCGTGAACAGTCAGAATGCGGTTGGGCGCCTTTATTCGTCCGTAGCTTCTCCAAAGATGGCACAACTCTCGTTGACCCTCTCCCTCTAGCAACCCTCTGTCGTGCAACAAGGCAGTCCACTTGACAGAAGGACAGACGCGAGTGTGGACAGGAGAGAGTTGCAAGAGCAGAGGCGGGGCAAGATATGTTGAGAAGACACTCGATCTATAAGGAGTGAATGAAGCTGAGACTGTTGTTGGATCGACGTATGCAGAGGGCCGGGTCGAGGTGCAATACATGCGAATATGGGGCTAGAGTTGGTTTGATATCCGTGGTGAATGGACGAGGGTTGACTGGTGCCCAAGAGCATGTATTGGTAAAGGATGTGGAGAGGACAGTTCGGATTGGACCGTGTAGGAATACTAGCAGAGAGTCAGCATTCGATGTAGAATTTATTGAAGATAAACGATGTGAACCGGCTTAGGAACGGGGTGGAAATTTTCGAGTACCGTGAAGTACCCGAGGATTTTGATGGTGAAATCGTGCAGCAGCTCAACTGAAGTAATTTGAAAGTGACCAGAGTAGCGATAGATACCAGCTCAAGGGGTTTGAAATGTAGGTAGAGATTACAACAACCAAGTTGTGGTGTGTTGCCAGGGTAAGAAAGAAATTAGCGAAGTTTAGGATCGAAGATGATGTTGTTAAGTACTTGAAATCTTTAGGCCTTGCAAGGTAGATGTCTCGAGCTGGGAAGGCTAGGGAGAGCGTCAAAGGGGACGCTGTTAAACATCTGAAATAGCCGAAGACTGCAAGTGTTGTTGTGCGAGGCAGGTAGATGCGAACCACAAACGATGCTGCGTCGTGAGTGACAGAGGCAGGAAACACTTTGACTAGAAAGACTTTCGCTAGAAAAGGCGATTAGTTGATAGAGGTCGATTTGCAAAAGCGAGTTCCCACCGACATATTTAGGAGAAGATCGCTATGCAGCCAATGACTGATAGTCGACAATGCACTAGAGCAAGGGATAAATGTATGCTATCGAAATCAGATCATTTGCAAAACAAGAATGTCACAAAGACCCAGGAAGATTCCCGTAGCTAATGATGCTTCACCTCGGCTCTTCTTGGCAAGGAATGTGTGTATGTAGATGATGCTAAAAGATGGAGTGTGGAGCTAAAAAATCTTTGGGCCAGGAGACTTTGATTCCTTCCCAGCACCAAAACGCTTCTCGCTTTCCCAATTCCGCTAACAGCAAATTAGAATGGGCAAACATTGGCTGAATAATATTTATGCAGGTTTGGTGGAGGTCCGGCTGCCATAATTTGAGAAAGCTAGGGATTCTCTCAAGGCCGGAGATCTAAGATGAAAATGAATCTCGTTGCTTGGAGAGAGATGAATGAGAGTAATTGGACACGCAAAGATCAGCTGATTTGAAGCCTGGAAGTGGAGGTACCTAGATGTTGCATGTCGATTGTCGAGCAGGAGATCCTTGACTTAGTTGTTGATTTATTACGTTAAGAACCCGTTGCTAAGATTGTTGTAGGAGATCAATGAAATCCTTAGACAAAAGCGAATATAAATGCGGTCTCAACGTGGCACTTTTATGAGATGGGAGTACGCTAGATGTTCAGGAGAGTGTTGAAGACTCTGGTTCTGGAGAAGATCTCTC
This sequence comes from Phialocephala sp. D728, assembly GCA_003988865.1. Lineage (NCBI taxonomy): Eukaryota > Fungi > Ascomycota > Leotiomycetes > Helotiales > Mollisiaceae > Phialocephala > Phialocephala sp. D728. Next base: position 91,520 of record QYAJ01000154.1, on the reverse strand, counting down.
CCCTTTCGTGTTTAGGCGAGACTCCAACTTAGGCGAGGCGCTTCGACCATGGAAAATACACAATCGATGGCTTCAAAAGGTTGTTGAAAGTGCAAAATACGAGTGCGGCTCCAAGCCGAAACATGAGAGTACATAGCCACTAGGCCTGTTTATGGAGTTTTATGATCAAGTATAAATGACAACATAAGGATACGCACTCGATTTTTCTAGACCCTGTGTTTCAATGGTATCTATGTCAGTCATGCTACCACCTACTTCCTAGATTTTCCTTTGAAAGTCTTTAAAGGATCGACCTTCCTTCCGCTACTCTTCTTTCCTCTTCCTTTATTCGCCATCCTTGCCTTTCTAATTCGATTTTCAGTAGTCTTTCTTAAGCCAACAAAACCGACGTCTCCAGTAAGTGCCTTCTTTCCCTCCTTTGGCAGCAGGTAGTCTGGGACATGCTTCAAATGCGATTGAACCCTCGCTGGTCGAAGTTCTCCATCGTGTCGAAGATGATATAAATCCTCGGGATTTTCCTCGAAATGACGTTTCAGCTTCTCGCTCTTCACCAACTCTTGCCTCAGTTCCCTCGTCCTAGCTTCTCTGATTGCAATTCCGGTAACAGCTCGTAAGGCATCATTCATTCGGTACCTGAAAGATTCCACTTGCTTCATGTCAAAGTTATATGGCTTGACCTCTTTTCCCTTCTTCGTTTGATGCTTGACGATCTTAGCCAGGACCTTTTCATCGTCTTTCGCCGATTCGGTGCTAGTTGGCTTGTGTTTCCGATATTGTTCAGCAGGAATGACAAATGACAATGCCATGCCAGTCTGCCCAGCTCGTGCTGTTCGTCCAATTCGGTGGATATACGATTTCGACGACGTAGGAAGGTCGAAGTTGAGTACGCAGGCAACGTTCTTGAAGTCGATCCCTCGGGACACTCCATATTCTTTGTCCTTCTTCGCAGTCTTTCGCTTCTTCTTCAACGGAGTTTGTGCATCTGCCGGAGCTTCCTTCCCTTCATCTGCCTTTCCGTTCGCCCCGGAAGTTTCCTCTTCTGCCGCGCCTTCCTTCGCTATGTTCTCGTCGCCCAAAACCTCGTGCTCGTCGGATGCAATTATGATGTCGTAGACGTTTTTATTGAATTCCTCCACAACATGGATCCTCGAATTAACCGGTAGCTCTGAATTGAGAATACAACTCCTCGTCCCAAATTGCTCCAAAAACAACTTCAGTCTGTAACACCTGTCGATATCGCCCACAAATATGATGCACTTTCCCTTAATTAACTTGAGTTTAAAGATGACATACACGAGCAAGAATTTTTCGTCCTCAGCACATCTAAATTTTGTTAGCAGAATTCGCAAGCCACAGAATAGAAACTCACTTCACAACATATTGACTCACTCCCTCGCCCGCTTCTTCAGCTTCCTCCAATGTCAGAATCTCCGGGTCCCTGCAGAAAAGTCCTTTCAATGTCTCGACCTCACTGGTCAAAGTCGCGCTCGTCAAGATCGTTTGCACACCCTTCGGCATGATCTTGGCCACATTTTGCAGGTCTTCGTCGTAGCCATAAGACAGCACCAAATCCGCCTCATCAATGACCAAATGTGAAAGATGCTCAAGGGAGAGAGCTGATGAATTAAGATTCGCTGATGCTCGAGCTGGTGTCGCAATCACAATATCTGGGGAGTCGGCGAGTAGAGATCGTTGGACTGCATCAGAAATTTTTTGTGTGAGGTTAATCGCTCGGACATCCTTTGCACAAAACGTCGAGAAGGATTCGACGACCTTGAAGACTTGTTCGGCGAGTTCGCGGGTGGGTACAAGGATCAAGGCAGAAGTGCATGGAGTTGAAGATGTCTGGAAGGGTCAGCTGTATTTGCGGTATGCCGCACATCTAGACACACCTGTTTTTGTTTCAAAATATAATGAAGAATTGGCAGCAGATACGCAGCCGTCTTCCCTGATCCAGTCTTGGCTCTTGCCAGCACGTCGCGGCCCTCCAATGCCAACGGGATGGCTTTTCTCTGCACCAGCGTTGGAGTGTGGAAGTTTTGCTTCGCAATGCCTTGAAGTAGTCGGGTGTCGAGACCTAGGGCTGCAAAGCTCGCCTCGTCCTTCTTCCCATCTGCCTTCTTAATAGGTGCAGGGACATCGTTCTCGTCGAGTTTGCGCTTCATGTCTGCAGTTGTTTTGCGGTCGCTGGTTGTGAAAATTGAAGTCTCTGAACTTTTCTGCAAGAACTGACCTTGACACCGAACTTCAGCCGAGTATCAGGCTAGCGTACTTCCACGTGATCCCCCGCATTTCGGCTCTTTATCAATAACCGCGCTCAATTCGGAAGGAAGCAAGCAACCTAGATTCATGCAACTCTGTGCAACCCTGCTTTCACGTTGCAACCATTATCTGTTCATTATCTGTATTCATCTTAGCAAGTACCTATCTAGGTCGCGTCTGATATCTAGGCATTTGACTGTAACGTTACGCCAAGCCTGGGAAGATCGCGTGACAGCGGTTCTAGAGGGCCTAGGGGTTCAAGGGTGGGATCTACCTCCGTCTCACTTCGGCTTCATGATTTTCCTTAACTTCCTTAACCCATATCAGCGGATAATCAGCTAGATAGACTAATTTTTGACAGATCTCCGACCACTTTCCCCGCAATTAACTATTCTCGCCGCAGTGCAATCCGAGCGTCAGCAGAGGACACCAATCGTGCATCATGGCGCTATCAAATCGATTGATAGTGTTGGTTCCGAGGCCATGGTCGGGAGACAACCGCGGTTGCTGTATGCAATTTAGGAAACTGGTCAGAGGCAAATTGTGAGATAGGCAATCTATCGTTGCCCACTTTCCGGATAAGAGATGGCGCGAAATGCTGTCAGTTAAATTCGCTGATTCCCATTCTGGCATCCTGCCATTCTGCTCTCTGCAGCACCTCTGTCTGTACTTTATTATATATCACATATATATATATTAAGGTCGCTGGGTTCTTTATCCTGGTTCTGAGGCCATGTCTGGCACGGTTGAAATCATTGACGATGGCGTCGAACCGTACTCTTCCGACCCGGAGAAGAATCCCAAGTCCGCTGCCGAAGATTCGCATGAGGCCTGGGGAGATCAGATCACTCATGAGATGCTCGAGGTGTTGGCACCTAACGGCGAAGGGGACCATATCCTGGACATCATCAACAACATGAGTGAGGAAGAGGCGGTAGCGATCATCGAGGAGTCCGTCAAGTTCCATGCCGAGTAAGGACATTCAAATTCCATGAATTTGTCGCTGTCTCCTATCATTGCTCACCTCCTCGCGCGTGCTCGAAATACTATCCGATGGGTTTCATTTATCCTATTTCTTTCTAGGTAATACCGAAGTAGGCGATTGCTGACTAGAAACCATCCAGTGATTGGAATTTCCCCTCCGATATGCGGGAACGCATGGTCCGATTGCTACAGGGCCGAAAACTCTATGGCGACTTCTATGATCGTGACCTAAGAATCGATGCTACTATGATGAGATACTCCTCTCCTTACCCAGGAGTTCGTGCCGTGGCAGAGCCTCTAGACAACACTGATGTTCCGATCGAGACCTTCCGCGCTTACTTTCTGGGCATCGGGTGGGCTGTTATTGGTACATTCATGTCAACTTTTTTCAATAGCAGATTCCCGTCAATCAGTAAGCTCAGACCCAGAACTTCTATTCCCGCCTGGCTTTTCAGTCTTCGAAGCTCCAGCAGTGGCTATGGGGCCGAAAGAGTCTCTGCAATGCTGTGATATTGAAGGTATTGAACAATGGAATCAGCTAACGTCTGTCATAGGTTTGGGAGGCTCCGTAATCCAAATCCTGCTGTTTCCATGCGGCAAGTTCCTCACCTTAGTCTTGCCTGATTGGGGATTCACCGCCTTCGGTGTCCGTCATTCCTTGAATCCAGGTCCTTGGACTTTCAAGGAGCAGATGTTCGCAACGATTACTTACAATATTGCTATCTATACAACAAACAGTTATGGAATGATCTTGGTTCAGAAGATGGATGTCTTCTATGGGGAGAAGTTCGTCACATTCGGATACCAGCTAATGTTAACATTGTTCGTCCAGCTCATGGGTATGGGATTTGCTGGATATCTCAGACGCTTCAGTGTGTATCCGGGTAAGTCGATATTTAGGAGGAAGATCTTTCTTCACTTGTTGTTCCTGGAGCCCTGGGACATTGTTGACTCTGAGATGTGTGAGACCACAATGCTGACTTTGAATTGATGCAGTGAAGGCACTGTGGCCGACGATTCTCCCCACGATTGCGATGAACCGAGCACTCACTCGACCGGAGCCAAGGGAGAATATCAATGGCTGGACAATCTCTCGTTACAAGTTCTTCTTCGTCTGCGCCATCAGCATGTTCTTCTACTATTGGCTTCCTGGGTATCTCTTTACGGCATTATCCACATTCAATTGGATGACTTGGATCAGTCCAAAGAACGTCCCACTAGCAATCCTTACCGGTTCCGAGTCAGGATTGGGCTTGTTTAATCCAATTACCACTTTTGACTGGAACGTGGCTACTTCTTCATATGCTGCACTGGCCCAACCTTTCTTCGCTACGTGCACCATGTACTTTGGCAGTATTCTGGTAAGTCAATCTCGCAAGATTAATATCTCTCTTTGCTCGTTGCTTCCAAGATCCTGAGATACGAGGTCACTTCATATCTTCCAATGTTTTGGCACTTCTGGGTCATTGTTATCTGCTCAAAATATATCCAAGAGATAAACTAACTTCAAGGTTTCGGTGTCCAGGGCGCTTTCATTATTCTGGGGATATTCTACTCGAATATGTATAACACTGCGTACTTGCCTATTAACTCTTCATCAGCATTCGCAAACGATGCTACCAGCTTCAACGTGCAAAAGGTAGTAGTTAATAACAGGCTCGACGAGAGCCTATATCAGCAGTACTCTCCCCCTTTCTACTCGGCTGGCTACATCTTGACAGTAGGGGCGAACTTTGTCTTCTACCCCGTCTATTTTCTGTACATCATGGTCAACCAATGGAAGACCGTAGGAACGGCGTATGTGGATTTCTACAAAGGCCTGCGGCACGGAAAAGGCAACTACGAAGGAGCCATGGACGTACACAGCAGACTCATGTCAAAGTATAAAGAAGTCCCCGACTGGTGGTTCATATTGATCCTAGTCTGCGCGGTTGTTGTTTCAATCATCTGGTATGTCAGCTTCTCGGATTTTATGTTTGAAAATGTCTCTGTCCTTAATGGGCTTGTCCCATGTGAAAGAAGTATACTGATTCCGCGATTCTGACGTTTAGGACCAAGATATATCCGGTTGACACTCCAGTATGGCTTGTATTCTTAATGATCGGCATCAACCTTGTGTTTGCAGTGCCTCTCTCGTTTTTGTCAGCAACCACAGGCACGAACTTGGGATTGGGTGCCTTGATTCAAGTCATCACTGGTTTCGTCCTACCCAACAACCCAAATGCTTTTCTCTTCGCTCAAACTCTTGGCTCCTGGGCATTGGCTGGATACGGAGACAACTACGTCCAAGATCAGAAGATGGCTCACTACTGCAAGATCGCGCCTCGAGCTGTTTTCAGGAGTCAGATTGGCACCATCATCATCACGTGCTTCGTGGCAGTTGGCACACAAGACTTCATCTTGACGAATGTCAAAGGTCTCTGTACACCTGATCAGCCTAGTAGATTTACCTGCGCGAATGACGGTTATCCACTATACGCCAGTTCTCTGATGTGGGGTCTACTAGGATCTGATCGAATGTTCAACTCGCTGTACCCACTTTTCAAGTGGTGCTTCCTCATCGGCTTCGGCATCTCCCTCGTTTTCTTAGTCGGACAAGGCTATGGACCAAAATACCTTCCTGGCATGAAGGAGAAGTTACGATTGAAGCTCCGGCCTCGCACATTTGAAATCTTAGACCAAACTCTGTTCCCCTTCATAGCATCCCTACTCTGGCTGAACCCAATTCTCGTCATTCAAGGAGTTCAGCACTGGGCGCCATCCAATTTGTCGTACAAGACTCCCGGCATGATACTATCCTTCATTTTCATGTACTGGCTACCAAGACATCGCTTAGCGTGGTGGGAGAAGTACAACTATGTACTGTCGGCTGCTTTGACTGCTGGAGTAGCTGTCAGTGGACTGGTAATGTTCTTTGCCATTGGATACAATCCCAGGAGCTTGAAGTGGTGGGGGAATACAGTCAGTGGTGCTGGTGTTGATGGTGCTGGAAAGGGCATCTGGCCACTTCCTGCAAGGGGATACTTTGGCCCTGAGAAGGGAAGCTTCCCTTAGAGATAAAGATGTCCTAGTCTTAGCAGAACGAAACCCAAGTGGGAAAGGAGATGGATGCCTAATTCGCTAATTTTAGAACATAACAATGATTTCGAATGACATCCAATTTACACACCAAACTTTCTTGAGCCATAACAAAGAGTGTGTTATAAGAATCCTTCAGCCGATGGACTCAAATAAGCCAGGATAAACTTCATGAAGGCCTCCTAAAATCTACGGAAACGGATCGTCCCGCACCAGCTCGACTTACCGATATCGAACTTATTTCTGTCCTACAACTTTCCGAGAACCGTATAGACTTGCCGGCTTACTACTTTCTTCATAATGAAAGCACTGAAAGTTCCAAATGTAGAGACAACCAGATGCGAAAGCGAGCTCAACAGAGTACGGATCTTCCTCAAGCCGCTCCATTGATAGCAGACACCAACACAATAAATGAACTAACACAGCTTTATATATGGTTAAAGCCTGCAAGCGCCTCCTATATTAAGAGCCGGGGTCGCATTGCCTCGTGTGATGCCGTAAAATGTTTCGGCGGTAGTGATTGGGGGCAGAATGTGACAGGCTATTTAGCCGCAACTCAGTGTGACGCTTCCTCGAAGCCCAGAAGCGTCCCGCACAGGTGCAGTTGCCTTCTACCATGCGATCCGATATGAAACACTCTGGATAGAAAACCTTAACGGTGCTGGTAGTATCCTGGCTGCAGGTTCGTTTACTTTTCAGGTGTTGGGTCTGACAAAGTTCCTTGAGGATTCTAAATGCGGCTTATTTCACATGCACCTCAACGCATGGTAGTATTTTAACTCAAGATAGGGACATCACTGTAGGTCTTGTCTTGATATTCTTCCTGTCGGTACGCGGATCTGTGAGATGGTGACTCATTGCTGCCAGTCTTGGCCTTTAATTTGGGCTCGACACAGTCGCATTCAATGTCTCCACATTTAGAGCTCGATGGGTGTAATTTTTTAACCATACTTACAAAGTAGTCAATGCATTTCTTCTCTTATAGTTGTCGTTCGTCTCGCTATCTCTTCATGATTCCGTTTTCCTCAACCAGGTTTCCGTTTTGTAGCGTCACGACAACATCCTTTGCAGAATGTCGACAAACTCAAGTGTGTTTACGGGAGTTTGGATAAATCAATCCAAAGGACCTATTCTCGGATCAACTCTCACAATCACACCCAAAAACGGCCTTCTCCTCGTCGCCGTTCTCGCTCTGTTCGTCTCTCTAGCTGGTAGCCAATCATGGAGTATTCTTTCTTTCCTCGTGCACCAAGTCAGGGCAACTCAGCGCCCACAGCCCGGGATCCATTATCAGCAACAAGTCACCTTGCGTAATACAGGTTTCGCCTCATCCGCGATCTGGCAATTTGGGAAAATCGGTTGGTTCTGGCGCTCGCGAGGTGTCAATAGTGTGAGACGATCCATTGGTCTTGTGCTCCTTGGTCTCACACATCTACTTCTCTTTAGTGCAGCTGGTATCTTCGCTTCGATTTTAGCTAAAGTCAGCAATGAGGTTCTGGTCTTCAGTCCTAATTGTGGGATCTGGATCTTGACGGGCGACTATGATTTTCGTGAGGAAGCTGATTTTAACATCCATCAGCGCAACAAGGCGGATTTGAGCAAGGAGTACGTTCGCGATTGTTTGAACGGATATAAATCATCACCGGGCTGCAATGTCTTCAAGCGTCCTGAGTTATCCTTTACGACGAGGACTAATGCTTCCTGTCCCTTCGCTTCGGAGATGTGTCTGGGGCCAGCTAATTCATCTTTGCAACTCGACTCCGGATTCTTGGACTCGAGAGCTCATCTTGGTTTCAATATCAAAGAGCTGGATAACGTACAGTATCGCAAGGTCATGACTTGTTCGCCTATCACCACAGATGGCTACTTGAAAAGTGGGAATTCATCCGTAGACGGTCGAGCGTATAATTATACTGCTGCCTTTTACGGGACGAATAATTACATGGATTCTAGCTATGAGTTCTTTGGAGGAATACCGAATGCTACGTACGTCCACTCTGATTATAAAGATCTTGAGTTGGGGCAAGATCAAAATTTGGGCGACCCAAGATACACGATCACGTAAGTCATTTCCCCAGGCCGGACACTTTTACTTATTGACGTTTGGTGATATAGAACTGTAGTTGGATACGAAATCGAACAGGAGCTGGGCTTCGTTCCTATCCCGGAGTTGTTCTCCAAATATGGGAGCACTACACTCATGTTTCTCTCTTTCGATGGAGTCTACTTGGAGCCTTGCAACGACACATGGTTCTCAGCTCACAAAACGAAAATCATGTCCAGTGTAGAGTTTGGAGAAACCACGAACCACACCCTCTACACGAGCGACAAGCCGGTCTCCGTCTTAGGATGTCTCGAGCAGCATCAAATCTGCAACCGCAATCTTCCAGCAAACTCTTCCCAGTGTACTGCTCTGCTAGGATGGGACGTCCTAGGCAATAAGACGTATGGTGAAGTTCTCAAGACGGACACCCAAGCTCTCGTCTCAACCATCATTTTGGAAGCTTCTCTGGCCGCAGAACTCAGGACAATGGTACCATTCTTGGCTTCTCCGTTGCTGGCAAGCGACTACGTGAGCGGCGTTATGTCCACACCGTTGCCAAGCAATCAATGGGCTCTCGAAGCTACGAATTGGTTCGCTACTGCTATCAACGTTATCCAGCGTACCGTCGCAGAATTTGGGACCGGTCCACCTGGTACTTTCGGCAAATATACATATAACATGTATTCCAACGACACGGAGATGCAATCAATATGCAAGAATTACATCATGCGAGACAATGGGTACACATCTTTCAGTGTGCTTGCTATAAGTCTGATTCTCGGTCTTGGCGGCCTAGTCATCGTCTGCAGTATCTTCCTCGAATATATCGTCGCCTGGATTCAGACACGCTGGAAACGTGGGATTTATGGACAGGTGTATTGGAAATTGGACTCGGGGCTGCAGCTTCAACGCATGGCGTTTGAGGAAGCAGGATTGGGGACGTGGGAACGATGTGCACATGATGTCCCGCTCACCGCAAAGGGGGAGCAGATTCAAGTTGCGACTGAGTGGGATGAGTGGCACCCGAGTATTGCAGGAAAGGAGATGGTGTGGACGGAAGATTTGCATTCGAGGAAAGTAAACGTGGAGAGGAAAGAGACCGGGTTGAGTTCGCCATTAAGTGAAGTGCCGACTATAGTGGGGAGCGCAAGGGACTTTTCGCTCTCTTCATCGGTAGGTGAGATACCAAATGTAGTGCAAAGTGCGAGGGAAGCTTCATCTTCTTCACCGTAGCTCTCGCAAGAACCGTGGGAGGAGAGTTATTAGATATAGCTTTGGGGATCCAGCTAGTAACATTAGGACAAGTTCTTACGGTATTAATGAAACATGCTTCAACTTGCGATGCTGCATCAATAACACCTTTCCTTCGTATGCTGATAGTCCACAAGTGTAAAACTTTGGGCAAGATTTTGACGAGAATATAAAAACAGAGACGTTGACAGCGAGTAAAGCAATATTAAAGCAGTTTGTGATACTTTCACGTTCGTAGCAATATGGCAAAATCCAATTACGACTACGCCCATCTCAACGCCTTTCTGGCAGGTTGCTGGAAAGAAAGGTCAAGTCTAACATTGATCGATTCTCGCGCTAATCAAGGCCTGTGTCTATGCCGGATATCCCTCCTGCGAACTCTTTTAAGCATGGAAGATAGCCCCGTCCTCTTCTCTTTCGGGACGGCTTCATTATTGGCAAGAGGGTCGTTGCTGCTTGAGCTCGATTCCAAAGTCAATCCTCCGAGGCATTCTAAGGTCTCTTCCAAAGCCACTTCGAGAGGTTGTCTTTGAGCCGTCGGAGTCTCGAGACCGGGATTAGGTAAGATTTCATCAATATCAGGACCAGATCCGTCTGAATCCGAATTATGTTGACTGCGAGGGGAAGTGCTTATCGACTCATTTCCTGCTTCAATGGACGTTGAACTAGCTGAGCTAGACATGGAGCTTATGCGCAGAGACGTGTTAGTATCTTTAAGCATAAGTTTATGGCTCTGGCCAGTGTTGACTGTGAATGACTTCGAGGGAGCGCAACACCTCCTTTCTGCGCCATTGCCGAAGATAAAGGCGCCATGGAGATAAGGCTGGATGGCAGCCCGTACCCGTTCGTTAGGCAAAGGCTTTCTCTTCGATTGCAACTTCTGAACATGTTGAATTGATGCATTTCCGGCATTTTCATGTGTTTCCATGAGCCTTAGTGGTGCACACCAGTCCAGGCCTTCAGCGAGTCCATTGTCTCGACAGTCGAGTAGAGCATGTATTGTTGCTCCCATGGCAACCAAGAGATTTTGATCAGGTGGCACGGTTGCCCAAGACTTGCACGGGTTGGAGACCGGCACAATAGGCGGTCGGATATTCCTGCAAAAAAGCACTATTGGGTGCTCAGTTGTTAGATGCGTCCAAGGCTGATTGACTTCGGCACGACGCAACATCATTGGCCGCTTATTATTAATAGCATCTTGAAGATCAACTCCTAAGACATACTTCGGAGCAAGCTCTCTGACCAAGTGAAGCTCGTTCGCTGTTGAGTCCAGACTTTCTGCAATGTCACTTGTTATATGCCAGGCTCTTGCAATCATTTCGGAGAAGTTCTCCTCCTTCATGACGCCAAGAACACCAGTATGTTTTCGGACAGTCAGTCTAAAGCTTTGCTTCAGAGCGGCTAAGGCAGCTGAAGTGCCATCAGAACTCTTCTGCGCGAAGAATGAGGGGTCGTCCTTCGAGACTGGCCGGTTGCCCTCATAGAGCTCATAGTGAGACTTGTGGACAATCGAATAGGCCATCTGCAATACAACGCTAGCCCGAGAGAGAAAATATCCCCGCTTTTGGCCATTATCAAAGACAGTGCAATGCTCATCCGTTGCGGCATTGAGCACATCAAGGAGATCAGAGTGTTGAGACGTCGAAAGCGAATTCGTTATCGAGACTGGCTCTCGGACAAAGGTGCTTTGCAATGTAGCCCAAGACATCGCAGACACACTGGCTGTAAACTCATATCTTCGGATGTGTGCAACTGGGGGGCACGATGTGACCCGAGACGCTCCCAACCCTAGGACATAATCCGATGTGCCCATGACAACATTGGCTTTTTCGACCCACCCCAGAAAACACCTTCGGTTCATTAATCGATCTGGGTCAAGCTCTTGAACTCGTTCACGGATTTCGTGTAACCTCAATATTTGTCCTATTGAGGCAAGCTTTCGTGTTTTTTGCTTGATCTTGCTTTCAAAATGCCATTGAATAGCGTCGTCATCTTTTAGTTCGGCCATAGGGATCAAAACAGACTTCAATCCATGAGCAATCAATCCACCCTCGTACGCTACGAAGCTTAGACATCCACTTGCGCATGCTAGGTTGGCAAGGGATATTTCGAGTCCTCTGCCTTCGACTCTTGATTGGATGGGAGATCCATATGCAATGACGTTGTGGGGAAACAAGGAATGCCAACAGGTCAAAGGGTTTTTGATCCGCTCAAGAGGATCCAATGTGATCTGTATGACTTTGCTCGGATACTCTGGAAGTTTCTGTTTCAGGCTCACGTCTGTACTCGTTGCTTTCACTGAAACACGGGATCTGCAGACTTCTTGATGAAGGGATGCGCGAAGAATGGCGCTAAGCCAGGATGCTGCTGCTGCTATCTGTCCATGTAATCGATATGTTGCACAAGCTGTCATGACAACCCCTGCATAACATGATGGATCTATCGTGTCTTCGACTGGGGACAACTGAACACTAACGCTGCCGACAGACTTTTTAACTGCAGCTAACCTAATTGTCAGTTTCATTCAATCAGACAAAGAGTACGTAATACGCACATTGTTGGTTTGCGAAGAGAAAACTTTCGACAGAGTCAACCAGGCATCGACCAACTTCTGGCCATTGCCTCATAAGGTAGTCTTCACAGCTTATGGCTTCCGCAGCTTCGTCAGTCCCAACGAATGTTAGGATTTCCCCTAAATGATGTCCTTGGGGAAATCGAGACTCAATGAAATGGCCAAGGCCAGGAAATACAAGGTATTTTATCTCCATTGCCTCGGTCAACCGTAAACCTGCTGGCCAGCATTCAAACACAGCTCTCTGAACTTGATCAGATTGGAGAAATATTCTGAAATTCTCACGAAGCATCTTGAACGACAAGCTATCCTCTATGGCGGCTTCAAGCTTCTGGAGATGGTCCTCCTTCTCTTCCTCTTCCTCAAGATCGGCTTCCATTTCATCAACTCCGTCTTCTTCATTCTCATCAATGTCGTCCACAATGTGAGGCTCTGAGAGAACTGTTGACTGCTTCGTACTTTGGTTTGTTGGCCCGTCTGTCTGAAGCGTCTCCTCAAACTTACGGCGAATAAGGTGGGCGGCATTGGTCGAGAATCTGCGGATCAATCTGGGTGCAGACCTGGGGAGAGCCGGAGGTGCCTCAGTTCGAAGATGTTCCGAAAACAGATGCAGACATCGCCTAAAGTTATTCTCGAACTTATCCAGCGACATTTTCCGTATCGCAATCTCAAACCACCCGTACAGGTCAGAATCTTTCAAAACGAGATCTACAAGTCGTTGGAGATACACTGGATCTGATTTTGTTGAAGATGCAGAGGATTGTACGCTTTGGGCGATCGAAAACACCAGGCTCGCAACGGAGTTTAAACTTGAATTTGAGGAGGATCGAGACAGTGTAGGAATCTGGGTATCAGGGAATTGAGTGAATTGCTCTGGTGCCGCTTTGGTCTCAGATAGCATTGTTGCAGTCTTACCATGCTTCTCAGCTCTTCTATCTTGCTCTTCCGGAACTACCATATTGGTGATCGGATAACCTGCCCGCTCGCTTTCAAAGTGTACGTCGCCTTGGTACTTTATATCAAAAGACCATGGATACTCATCCACAGCTACGTAGTCTTGCTCATGTTGCTGGTAGTCGATTGGAGGCTCCAATGAAGATTCGCAGCGATCTGCTTCTTTTGAAATTATGTCAAGAGGGGCTGTAAACGTCGACTGCCATTGAGTCCCCGCTGTTTCCAAACCTATGCCAATAAGATCCGCACTTCGAGATTGCGGCGTGAATGATTGAAGAGACAGACCAGATGGTTCGCCATCATCGGGGAACTGGAGCTCCTTGTAGTATTTCCGAAGAAGCTTCCGGGAGTCTGAGTCCAACTCGCCCAAGTCCTTCACTTTAACGTTCGTATCAACACAGTATGCTCTTCCGTAATTGACGTATAAATTATTGCTTAGCCTTTCGCCATTATTTGCTGGTTTGACTTTCAGAGGCTCTTTGGTGATGCTAGGAACATTAATAGGAACATCGCCGGTATTGTAAATGAGCCCATGTGCGTTAAGATTTATATCTCTCTTTCTATAGCCCCTGCCATCATAGGTAGTTACTGGTAAGCATTGGCACGATCTGTCATTCTGTTTAACGACAACAAAGCGCCTAATCTTAGAGTACACGATTTGGCCAAAAGCAACTTCGAATTTTTGCTCGCTCATGAATTGATCATTCTCACTTTTATTATTGCAGTCCAGCCCTTCGGGATCTGTCCAGCGAGTCTTGAATACCCGGCCACATCTGAAAAAGGTCTTATAATCAGTGTTTCTGGTCTTGAAGCTGGGATCGAGCATCTCGACCGCACCGTCTGTCGTCGATACGATGTACCGTGCGCGGGAAGCTTTTTGAGTCGCTCCTCCCTTGTCCCGATGATCATTAGCGGTCAGTTCAGGAACTGCGGGTGTGGTGTTCCCCTCCTCTTCAGCTCTTCCTTTGAACGACGAATCAAAACCGTGTAGTGGAGGTGAATATATGTAATGTGGTCCTGTTGCGAACTCTGCGACATCGCGCGGGTTTAGAAGCTTGCTTTCGGGAAGGTAGGTCCCTAAGTCGTCGGCAGCTGCCTTTGAATTATCGTCTTCCAATAGAAGCTTTGGCTCTATGTCTCGAGACTGATCTCTGTAACGATGTCGTCTTCGGTGTGGTCTTTCTAGTCTACCAATCAGGAAGGTCAGCTACGGACAATCCACAGAGCAGCTAGTGTACTTACTTGCGAGTTGGACTAGCAAGTTTCTCTTCATATTCTTCTACTTGGTCGTAGTTCTGCTCCAGCTCATCCGCATACCTTCGAACAGTCCTGCCGTCTTCGGGCCGTTAGTAACACTTTCCGAACAGAGAAAGAACGTTGAGAACTCACCGTGTTCCGTGAAATTAACATACCACCTCCCAGTCTCACGCTCTTCTATCCACGCCTCCATGGTATCGGAAAATACTAATTGTGCTCCACGATGAGGCTGCGTATCTAAACACGAAGGAACACCTGCGGGTCACGTGCCGTAGCCTCGGGCTCCGTGGATGGGTAAGATTACTGTCTGCCCAAAGAACAATTGCAAGAAGAATTGAAAGAACTCGGGGTCCAAGTCCCACTAGGGGAGCTGGAGCATGTTTGGAGTGGGCGTGGTGGTGATATTGTATGGGAAGGAGCAGAAAATGTTTGAAGGGGAGATGCGGATAAGGCTCCCAGGAAGAGCCCATCGGAAAGCCTGTGAAAAGTGGCTGGATAAACGCCAGGTCTATTCGCACGCTTAATGCCCACTCGGGCTGGGTGCGAATTATCCACAAGCTTTGGAAGAGGCATGAACATCGGAGCAGTACATAGATGTCGAGGCTGAGCCGCCCTCGGGTGCCGCTGCTGGGTGGCGACGGGAACAACTCGAAGACGACGGGTAGTCCTTCCACAGTCGTGGCAATACGATCCGATCACAATCGGGCTGTTCTCGGCGAGGCTCTGCGATAGGTTGATCTCGTAGCCAATTCCGAATGCCCATTAGGGCCGCAGACACTTGAGTGGACTTCCGAGACATTGGGCTCAATTCCGGGACAAGTCTGATACCTTTGTCTGAAGTATTCGTCCGAGAGACTCGTAAGGAGTCATCGTGAAATGGTATGGTATCTAGAAGTGGCTACATGAAAGTTATGATTTACACGTAAACCACCACCTGTTCCATGTTTTGTTCGATGTACAATTTACAGTGCATACATTACTGCGATGTATAACCCCCGGATCATGTTCGTGAAGTCATCTTCTTCTGGCTCTTCTTCAGCTCTCGCTCCTTCTCCTTCTCGAGATATTTCTTCTGTCCCTTGGCATCAAGTGCTTTCAGCTCGGAGTCTCTCTTCAGCTTTTTGGTTTTCTCTCGTTCCAGGTTTCGCTCCTCTGCCTTTTCCTCCTCGTCTGCTTTTTGTAATCTGCGGACGGTATCCTCGCGAGTAGTGCGGACTTTACGCAGAACTTCGGGACGGAAGTGGGCACCTTGAACCAGAATATCCGTCAGTCGCACGAAGTATTGGAACAGTGGAAGGACTTTAGAGTAGTCGCCTGAAGAAGGAACTCGCATCGAAAGATAAAGGCGCTTCTTTGGAATAGTATCGTCAAGCCTAGAACGGTTAGTCCAACGCTATTCCAAATTTGGAGGAAAACATACTTTAATGGCTGATCAATAGGCTGATCTGTGATGATCAAGTGGTTCAACAGCTCTCCCGCATCTTCAACAGCCTTGATCAGTTCAGGAATGAGCAAAAAATCGGTAATCTCAGCACTCTCGCTCATGACGGTGGCCCAAGCAGGAAGTTTCGGGGTGTCCTTCGTGCTCGTGATTGAGACATCATATCTGTCGTCGCGAAGCTGCTTCATAGTCTCCTTATTTACGATAGCCCAGACAAATCCATCATAGCTGCTCTTGGTATCCTTGCGGAGCTCGTGTGCGCCAGGAAGTTGGCCGGGAACTGTCAAGGCCTCTCGGCCATCAAATGGATATAGGATCGCCTCCATCTGCTCAAATGGTGCAGGCATGCTGTCGAAGAACAAACTCATGCCATACTCGGCCACCAGGCTGAGAGGACTGTAGCGCTTCAACAGCGTAAGCTTAACATCGAGAAACGCGACATTCTGTCGTCCGGTCGCATAAGTAGCAAACTCCTGAGGCGACTTCTCCTTCAAGATATCTCCTGGAAGGTGGAGGTTCTCGGTAGCCAAGCTCTTCGCCAAGCCCTCGCTCTCAACCTCGTCTGCTGTGGGAGGTTTGGGGCCGCCGAATCCAACCAGCGCAAACTCCTTCTGCAATACTGGTGCATGCGCAGAGATCCATTGCTTTGCCTTCTTTCGGTTTGTGCTTGTACCAAATAAGTGGATAGCAACAATGACTAGAATCAAACCAAGGATCACTCCCTCCTGCTTGAAGTCATTCAACGAGTAGCGTTCGTGAATGTTATACCATTTAGTGTATGGGACTGCGCCGCGGCTAGTAGGAACAGCACCTGAACCTGTGAAACTTGCTGGAGTTGGGATGGCAGAGAAGGAAGCTGGGGATGGGTCTGGGACTCCAGCAAAATCTGCGAAATCTGTCATTGCTTGTCAGTAGCTATACCAATTGTAGCGCGCAAGCACTTACCAGAATCACCAGCAGGGATTGGTGAGGCAGATGGTTTGGAGCCTCCAAAGAGACTGTTGAGTAATGCCGCCATCTTGGGTGGTGTACACAAGTCAGTAGTTGACTGTCGTGATTGTCCCAGAGGAGACGGGAGATTGAGCGGCGCCAGAAGTTGGGCTACCGAGCTAAAGTTACAAGGTGCCATTCTGCAAGTCATTCCTGCCTTAGGCATCAGATTTCGGCTATAGCTGCCTTAAAGCCTACCCGAAATTGAGCCTAATTTAGTGCTAGATATTTTCTTTTCTGCCAGCTTTACCGCCCTCGTCACCATCGCCAATGAGCGTTCAGCAACACAACACCATGGCAACCGCGCTCCTTAAGGAGCTTTATTGTCTCTCCCTGTGCTGTTGCTTTACAGAAAGCGACGACGACGATAAGTAAGTAATTGCAAAATTCCGCTCCATCGCGCCGCGGGAATTGAGCACGACTGACCTCCTGCCAGCAGCACCGCCTCCTCCCAGCGGCCCCTCCTGTCCCGGTACGTATTCGTTCCATTGTTTTGTTTTGTCGCTTTCAATGTACGACATTGTTATACCTCGTTTATACATTGCAAAATGGTTTTGGACGTCTCGCATCATCACGGACAATTGCTTTTCTTTGCAATTATTGAGTTTTGCTTCAATCGGAGTTTGATCACGTGCCCCCCTTTTTTGCTCCTCAATCACTTATTTTATTATTCGAAGCGAGCTCCCCCCTTTTCGTTTCGTATACTAAGCTAGTGTTAAATGATATATAAGCGAGTTAGAATGTTCCCAAGATTATTGGACATTATTATGATGTTTCATAACCCATTTACATTCGAACAATGCTAACCAGCAAAATAGGTCTCCCCCGCCCCGCCCCGCCGCCGCCATGCCCAAAAAGTATGGCAGCAAACGCTCCACCGCCGCTCCCGGCGCCTCTGCAATCTTTGGCGAGGCCGCCCGTTCTCCACTGGAGGATGTCACGTCCGCCATCAACAACCTTTCCCTCCAAGAGGAGGAGAAAGAAGAGGATGATGATACAGGTATGATCTCTGAATTCCTTTACGACATTTCTACAGCAATATCACACTATTGCATTCCATACATTGAGATACATTTCTTTCAATTCCTGAAACTTGATCCAGTACGACTTGAACATCTTTAATGTGCAGCTAATAATGTCTGTTTTCATGCAGAGCAAGCCAACATCATTCGTCCACACGCCTCCCTCCTCCCCCTCATCAATGCCTACAAGACCGACTTCAACAAATCTCTCATCGTCCAAGATTGGAATGACGTCCTTGACGATGGAGCAGATATAACCAAGATCGCCGAGGCTTCCTACGCAGAAGTCTACCGAATCAACACTGCTACCGGCTCTTCAATTCTCAAGGTCATGCGAATCAAACTCGACGAGCTCCCCGAACCTCTTGACCGCAATAATGCAGTTGAAGTAAACTCTCTCATCTCCGAAATTCGCATCATGAATGCTCTTACCACCGTCCCTGGGTTCGTTACTTTCAAGGACGCCCATCTAGTTCAAGGCCTTATCCCTCGATGCATCACCAATGCCTACCAGATGCATTCGGACGAACTCAAAAAATTTGGAAAAGAGAGCTACTTCTCACGTCCTAGCACATATGATGACGACACCATATTCTTGGTTATCGAACTTGGTGACGCTGGTTATGTCCTTGACGAGTGTGAGATTGATACTGCTGAGCAGCTCTGGGATACATTTATCGGTGTTAGTATCGCTCTTGCTCGTGCTGAAATCACTAACAAGTTTGAGGTAAATTATCCTCTTTACTCTCTTGCTTTGCCTTTACTGACTCCACCAGCATCGTGATCTTCATGAGAACAACATCTGCATCAAGTACAATCCCGAGTATCCACTGGGCTATGATCGTAACCCTGACACTCCTCTCAAATTCGGATTCTCAGGCTGGGATGTCACGGTCATTGATTACGGACTCTCTCGCGCTACTCTCGCAAATGGAGAAGTCGCATTCTATGATCTAGAACAAGATCTGAATGTCTTCCATGGTCAGGATAAAGGTATTGCTGGATACCAGTATGATGCTTATCGCCGGTATGCATTCCTCTTTATTTCGTATCTCCTCCTTTTGCATGCTTTCTCCAACTTCAACTTCGTTCATTTCCATGCTGCACTCCCTGTCAATCTAATGCTAACTGGTCAAAGCATGCGCACCCATCTCTTCGACGGCACCCGTACCGTGCACCCGAAATCATGGCACACTCCCTCCTCCCGCACCCTCAACAACGGCCACACCTGGTCTGACTACATCCCCTACACCAACGTGCTCTGGCTACGCTACCTCCTCAAGATGCTCTTCTCTAAACTCAGGAAGAACATCCTCGAGTCCGACAAAAGCATCATCAAGAACCTGGAGGCTGAAACCGCAGAGCTGAGACGAAGACTCGATACCAGGACCAAAATTGACAACGGTGCTTTTAGCTCTGCACAGGAAGTTTTGCTTTGGATGAGTGAGCTGGGATGGGTTAGTGAGGAGCAGATTGCTGGGGATGGAGCGGACGGAACTAGTTTTTTGAGCCAAGGATGAGAGAATGTGGGGGATGGCGTTAATGACTTTGGCAGAGAGGTTGTGCATATGCGGGTGGGACACTATGGGCTTTTCTTTGTTCTCAAGCATTGGGATGGAGCGTAGCATGCAAAGATGGAGTTCTTAGAAGTACAGATGCATCTGGACATTCTGGCGTATGGCGTCCAGAATTGATGCAGCATAGCAATGGCGTTTATGAATTGATCAGATCATGATTTCAAAAACTGGATTTCAATATCCGTAACGTGAGAGAACTTTCTTGGCAGTAAAAGTAGTTGAAGCGAAACAGACTTTACAATTGATGTGAGGAGAGCACGTGATGCATCTAGTAGTTAGGAATTAGGGGAAATCTGTCAAATCGAACGACTAGAATTCTGATGGTCAAATTTGGTTACAGATCTGTCTCACAAGGCCGAATCAGACGTGTCAAGATACAATAATCCTAGTAGAAATGAGGACACTTTCTAATACACATAAACCAGAGCAAAGTTGCTGCAGTCGTTGTCTGTTGCTCTTCGAGAGCTTTCTTTCACATTTACAAACTTCACAGGCCCAATGAAAGAAGACGCTCTATCAATGAGTAAAAGTACTGGATTCAAATAACCATATGATGGCAACTATCATCAAGCATCTAGTCCTTAAACAATCATAATTCAAGATCTTGAGAATAGCTCTCTGTCACCAAATGATAAGCTCATTAGTATTATTGGTGATCATTGCCGTAGATCATGGCTATCAATTCCATTTCGAATCTCCATGGCTCGTTTCTTATACTTTCCGTTAGATAGCACCTCCCAAACAGCAGGTCCTAAAAGCCCTAGAGGCAGAGTCCACAAGCTGACGACTGTACTAGACCACTCAATCTGCTCACCAATGTCCCTTTTGTCTACAAAGAGGAGAGCAGCAGCAACACCAAGGCACTTCTCGAGAGTTAGCGTTGAAAGCCCCAATACTCGTCGTTCGTAATCAACACATCGGAAGATGAAAACATGTCATCGAAGAGATCCCAGTCTGCAGCTCGAGAATTTGCGGGAGCGGTGAAGTCTGCAGGGAATCTTGTTTTCTGATTGCTGAGAGTAACGGTAACAAGCAGACCAGGACAATCTTTCAACGCTTCAATTGTCGGAACGACAAGATCTCGTAGTTGATTCTATTTTCCCTCTCTCTGTGCTCAAGGCTATTTGCTCCCGCCACGATATTATCTCGCAGGAACAGCGGGGTGCGGAAAAAGATATCCCTTAGAAGACCTCTTATGAACCGAAGACTGAATGGAAGATCACTGTTTGGATATTTGGGACTTGGAGGCAAAGCTGAAGAGAGATATTGGGCCAAGGAGTGACTGCATTGTGATGACACTGATTGATTTCCCTTTCGCGGCTATCTGGCGACGAGTCTAGATGTATTTCGCAGCCACAACGGACTGAACAACTTCTGATCGAACAAGTATCGTTTTTATGGAGAGCTTCATCTCATCCAAACTTTGCTTAAGCATAAAGGTCTATTGGTGTACCATCCATGTTCTGGCCGAAAGCATCATGGTGGAAGTGCTCCCATCCAGACGGCTCCACGAAATTCGCCCCAATTCCCTCACTCTCGCCACGAAGCTTGCTGCTTGTGATTGAATGTGACTTGGTAGTCGAGATCCATAAGGCGTCGCATAATCGTTCGCATAAGCATGAAATGACTAACAAACGGTATGGAATAGACTATAACATGGCCTTTGATAGTTGCAGCCATGAAGTCGTTGTCGAACACACTGCACCATCCGTTCCTTATAGGTCTTCATTATCCGTCACTCATAGCGTCTGAAATTCGAGTTAACCGAAATATATGAATATTAAAATATCGCACCGGCTGGGCGCACCGTCTATAGTAGAATCCTGATGCTTTCAAAACTGACGGAGAGTGGGATCCTCCGCGACAGCTTTATCGCAATTGAGAACTCTTGCCACTTTCCTCTCATTGACTGATGTCCGGTAACGAGATAGATGACTATTGGTGCTATCGCAACATGAAGAGCATTCCAGTTTAGTGCAGCATGTTCCGTTGCGCATTCATGTTTTGGAGACTTGTCGTGCGACCATAATATGCACCTCAACGGCGCGTGAACGAATCAGTCGACTTGGGTGAGTTCTCAACCACAACTTGATGACAGGGGAGAGACAGACTTTCTCGTCGCCGAAAATGGATTTTCGATGGTTGTCCATCATATGAAGGAGCATTTGCGGCAAGAAATATGCATAACATACGTGCATCGCAGGAGATTCAAGTCATGTTACGCGGTCACCTTTGTACACCAAAATTTGTATGGGAGAAGGTGGCCCGCTAATGTATTTTCAGTGATCCCTGAACAAGAGGGCGTTGAGGGTATTCGGAGCGTGTTTTAGACTATTGTAGATATAAAGTCTGGGCAGACGGGAGTGCCGCTTCGACCCTTGCTCTCGGTCGGGAAGAACATTTGATCCGTGATTCCTTGGCAAGGCCATTCAACGTCAGCGCGCTCTAAGACTGAAGGAATGAATGAAGTTGCTGGTGAATGTTGACCTCGGCAGCCACAGATGTTATCTTGACAGACTTTTCTTTCCTTTTTCTCCTCCTCTAGACTTTACACAAATGCAACCACGATAGCAGAGCCCTTTCCACCTGCTACCCAACTCGCCTCTCACTATGGCCGATGGAAACACAGTCGATCGAGTTCGCTCTCTCTTCACGAAAGACAACGAGCAGGAATATACACGAGTTTACGCCGACGCCGAAGGCGATCAGCATGACCCAATAGTCAGGAGACCGCTCTTAATTCGGGATGGGGACGACGAGGATGGAGATGATGGTGACGAGAGTGATAAGGGCAGCGTTGGCTGGGTTGCTGAACCATTCTCTCGGTTTGAATACTTCGTATTCATGCTTTTAGGAATAGCTATGCTGTGGGCATGGTAAGAAGCATGTGTTTCAAGTATCCTTTCGGTCGTTGACTCCAGTAGGAACATGTTCTTGGCAGCAGCTCCATACTTCCAAGCTCGATTCGCAGACAGCGAGAGGATTCTTTCCTCCTTCCAACCTGCTATCACCTCAGTTAGCTGCGTCACCAACCTTCTCACGATGTCCATTCTCTCAACCATACAAAAAAAAGCATCATACCCTCACCGAATCCTCTCTGCTCTAGGCATCAACATCATCGTGTTCAGCCTCCTCGCTATCTCGACGTCACACTTTCGTGGGGTTTCGTCTACAGGATATCTAGTTTTCACTTTATTGATGGTCTTCTTCACATCTACGGCGACTGGGCTCTGTCAAAACGGTGCGTTTGCTTTTGCAGCAAGCTTCGGGCGGCCAGAATATATAAATGCTGTCTTGACAGGAAACGCGGTCGCAGGGGTGCTTCCATCAGTAGCACAAATTATCTTCGTCCTTTCAGCCCGTTCGCCAAATGCTTGGGATACTGCTGCCGAGTTGGACCTAGTCATGAATGAGGAAAATACAACATCGGCATTTGCGTACTTCTTGACCGCAACTCTCGTCAGTGGCATCACGGCATTATTCTTCATACCCTTAGTACGGAAGCACAACCGCATATTAGAAGCCCAGATGATGAATTCGATGACTAGTGTTGAGGAAGCTGAGCAGGCGAAGCGGAAAGTTGTATCGATGTGGACACTTTGGAAGAAAACTCACTGGCTTGCAGCCTCGTTGTTCTTGTGCTTCGCCGTCACTATGTTCTTCCCGGTTTTCACACAGAAAGTGGTTTCAGTCGTTCCGGAAGACAAGGCCCCTCGTGTTTTCCGCTCAGCAGCTTTCATTCCTCTCGGCTTCCTGGTTTGGAATGTTGGGGATCTTAGTGGTCGACTTCTCACGCTTACCCGGTTCAGAATGCGCCAGCATCCCGTTGTTCTATTCGTCATCTCGATTCTTCGAGTTGGATTCGTTCCCATGTACTTGCTCTGTAACATCCAAGGTCATGGAGCAATCATCAACAGCGATATCTTCTACTTATTCGTTGTACAGTTCGGCTTTGGAATCAGCAATGGCTGGCTTGGAAGCTCTTGCATGATGCAGGCTAATGATTACGTGGAGGAAGGAGAAAGAGAAGCTGCTGGAGGATTCTTGGTACTTATGCTTGTAGCAGGATTGACTACTGGATCTTTGTTGAGCTTTTCTGTTGCCGGTGTATCATGATTTTGATTTGTGTTACTATTGCTTGGCGTTCTGCATTCGTCCGGCGTTGGTTCTTTGTCCACATGCAGAACTGTTGCGGCATAATATGATGGGATGTTAGCAGCGAATGCTATGTAAACGGGCTTCAAAGCTGGAGTAGTAAGGATCGTCGGCATGAGTTTGGAGTTCAGTTGGGACGTTGACAATGCAGATTTTGCTGCTGCGCTATTTCGTTGCTGCCAGTGATATTCTTGCTGAAAACTCTGATTGCTTATGTGTTAAATGCCTACTCACATATTATCACCTTTGACCGATTTGGTCGAGGGATTGCCGGTTCACACGAGATTCTGTAACTTGAACCTCTCACATATTGATTTCATTCTATCTTAAATCTTTACTACAACTCTGCTCAGATAAAACTCAAGTTCAGAGTCGCATCTGTCAAGCAGCATTGCCACTTCCCTTGGATTGAGAATGTTTTCCAATGCTTCATCATTTGGAATCACGTGCCCCCTTTCTTCACTATCGGTTATAAGCGAAGGAGAGGCGGACCTGTGTAGTGATATTGCAAGGTAGTTCTTAGTAGTGAACATCTAGAGACTTCCCTCAAGTGCAGCCTTCTATTAGACAGATTTGAATACATTAGTAGCAGTGAGTGAATCGTTCTTTCCTTTTTCAATCAAGATATTTTGCTAACCCACCTTTGAAAATGCGACATCCGCAACCTTCTTTAGCTTCCGAACCTTTACTGATACTTAGCCTCAGTAGTCCTCACTGGATTCATAGCATAGCAGACACAAAGCACATTCTCATCACCTCAGACTTCCCGTTACATCAACCTAAACTGCTCTCACATCCCTTAACATCTCTGAACAGCCTTAAATGTTGAATGTCGTAGACTGGTTCGACATAACAACTCTCCAAAAGGTTATTGCCATTATCACAACTAGCTTGAGTACGTTGCTGCTTTATGCAATCAGACTTAGTCAAGTCATTTGAAGAATTAAGAAATCCGAACGTAGCTCATTGCTTACTCCTCGCTAGACATCGCATCACAGGAATCACCTATTTCATATGACCCCACTGGTACAAACAATCAGCACTAGCACGAATATTATGCTGAGGTTCAGCAGGCGAGCAGGTCTGTCAGTCAGAAAGATCCAGAATAACTGAGCCTCCTCGACAAGAGGACTGAAGCTTCATCTAGTGCAAAGGGATATGCGAAGGTGCATGTTGCTTTCTCAAGTCCCTTCATTGCACATTGTCTAGTCCTTGGATTAACATCGCCCTTGACACCAACATTTGCATTGTGAGGATGGTCTGTGGCTGACTAGCAGAGTATGAGATCTCCATCGGCCCGAAGTCAAGTGGGACGTTGAGATGTTGAGATGTTGAGTGGTGCAGTCTTTCCTTTCCGAATCATGTGAAGGGCTACAGTTTTCCGATCCCTAAGCAATTAGCCAGCCGTTTCCAAGCCATAAGGCATATAATCGATTTTGACGTTAGGTTTGGTCATTTAGCTTTTCTTGCCTGGCGGGTAGAAGAATTACGCTAGCAGACCACCGCGCAAACACGGTAGGTATCAAATCCTGCCGTCGATCCACTCCATTAACCTCCTCCACATAGAACCAATCAGTGCGATCACTCACAGACATTTGCTGTTGTTAGACTTCTGCTACTCGACGTAAGTCCTCCTTGTCCTATTATATTGGTTTGGCGATATTTTTCCTGGAAATGCTGACAAGTATCAGCAGGAGACTACCTGCCTGACTTGCGCTGTGTTGCTATCGTGCGCACATATCCACCTGCCATAACCTGCACTGGCATTCCCCGCACCAACTTCCACACATGTCATCTAAGAACTACCTGAACGATCGAGCCATGATGGAGGACGCGGTTACCTGCCCTGTTCGAGGATGTGGCAAAGTCTTGACTTCGAATCACGACTTCATCCGCCATTTCGACGAGGCTCATCGAACTCCTGAAGCTGAGAAGATGCAAACATGTCTCCTCAATGGTTGCGACTTCAAATATAAGACAACCCTCGAATACTTTACTCATCGCGATGTTGCTCATCCTAATCATCCCAGAATTCGGGAGTATGCGGAGGTGCTCGGACCTAACTACAACCGCGATCGCCATGTCGAAAAGGGTCTCCAGGCCTCGAAGGACATTCGACTCAAGTGTGGGTATCCAAGCTGTTACGAAAGCTTCATGACACCCAAGGCTCTCGCTGATCATATCAAAGCTATCCACGCCCATGAGCTGAAGGCATTCCCGTGCGACTTCGAAGGCTGTGCTCGATCTTACACCGCCAACAAGGGGCTCAGAGACCACATCAAGGCCACTCATCCAGGTCATGAATTTCCTAAATACACTATTTGTCAATCTTCTGGTTGCGATTTCACTTTCACCACTCTCGTGGAGTATGAAACTCATTGGGAGCAAGTTCATCAGTCAAACACTACTCCCAGCGCCAAGAAGGAACGCAACCATCTATCTATGGCTTCAATTCCTTCCAGTACACCTCGAAGCCACGCCAGCTCTTCCAAGCCAGATAAGATCTTTCCATGCACTCACGAAGGATGTGATCGAGTCTTCGCTTCTAGACAAGGAGTCAAATATCACGTCGGTGCTAAGCATTCTCAATCCTCTTATCCTTGTGGCCATGATGGATGCGACAAAGTCTTTGCCACCCGAACAGGATTAAAGAGCCATGTCGAGTCCAAGCATTCCAAGGAGCGCTCTCATCCTTGTGGTTATGTGGGATGTGGCCAGTCTTTCCCATCTGCAAAGGATCTGAGATATCACTATGATACTCATCATCCTCGCAACGCAATTGGGTACCCCTGTGCGGATTGTGAGTTGAGTTGGTTTGATCCTCGTGCATTGGCTCATCATCGATTAATAGTGCACGGGATGTATCGGTGCAAATCTTCGATATGCAAATTCGAGACCAAAGTCGCCGAAGAGCTCGTTACGCATATGGCTGTAAGTGCTGCCTTCCTGGGAAGTATTGACAAGTTGTTGACATATCTACAGCAGAAGCACAACAAGATCTCATCTGCAACATCTTACAAGCGATATCCACAGGATCCTTCCTACTCCGCTCGTCGTACCGAGCAACAAGATAGTCCTACAACAGGACCTCGATCCGAGCTTCTCCTTGCTGTTCGCAGCCCACAGCCATACCATACTCCTGCTGAGCCAGAGCCAGAGCTCTCTGATGTAGGATCAAGTGGACCGAGCGTCGAAGATCCTAATGACCGCGATTTTGAACACTCTTCTAACGACGACGAGAGTTGGCCGAGAGCTTTCAGATGCCCAGTAAATAATTGCAGATTCGATCACATCAATGCGCGAGGCATTGAGCTACACTGGACTGTGAGTAAAACCACATCCTTTCATTTTCATACCCCGTCCCATCTTTCTTCGCATCTGTTGCCAATTTGGAATTCAATCTTCTTTATATCTCCTTCGATGATCGAGATATCAAAGACTCGAGGAACGTCATTCGACTCAGCTCATACCGACATCTTCTCTTGCCCTTCAAGCATTAGGAATCATAGACCCAAGGACCATCATTTAGAAAAGCTGGGGTTGTCATTCTCTGTTTCCACTTTACACTTGGGAAAGCAAGGAATCCAGGAGCGTCACTGTGCAAAGTTGAGAAATCTCAGGATTTAGTACCGCCATTCTGCAGACCTGAGATTGTCACTTTCTATTAGTCTTCTAAAGTAGAGAAATGACGGAATCCAGGACCGTCATTCTACAGACCCGAGATTGTCATTTTCTGTTAGGCTTCTAAAGTTGAGAAATCACGGAATCCAAAACGGTCATTCTGCAAATCTGAGGATTTTATTTGCTTACGCACTTTTAAAGCTTGAAAATCACGGAATATAGGACGGTCACTTTGCAGAGTAAAGATTATCATCTGCTCTCGCACTTTTACAGTTTAGAAATCTGCTCTCGCACTTTTACAGTTTAGAAATCACGGACTCAAAGACCGTCATTTTGCAGAGTAAAGATTATCATCTGCTCTCGCACTTTTACAGTTTAGMAATCACGGACTCAAAGACCGTCATTTTGCAGATTTAAAAATGTTATCTCCTTTCGCAGTTTTTAAGTTTGAAAATCACGGATTCAAGGACCGTCTTTTTGAAATGCAGAGATTTTCTTTTTGTCTTGCACTTTTACAAATTCAAAATCACGCATTTAAAGATCGTCATTTTGCAGATCTGAGACTGTTATTATGTTTTGCAATTTTATAATCTCAAAATCCCGCATCCAAGGACCGTCATTTTGCATAACAAAGATTACCAATATGTTTTGCACTTTCACAAATTCGAGGGTATGCACTTGAGGACCGTTATTTCACAGAGCATAAATCATTGCCTTAATTATTGCCTTATTTTGTACTTTTACAAATTCAAAATTACGCACTTAAAGACCGACATTTTGCATAGCACACATCATTACTTTGTTTTGCACTTTTATAACTCAAAATTCATGCATTTCATAAGGTCATTATGCGTAGCTGAGACTGTCACTTTCTCCCGCATATTCGTGATTTCAAATCCACAGATTTCAAAATGTTTATTTAACTGCTTATTGAAGTATCATTTTTCCATAGACATTGACAAGTTGAAATTCATGGATTTAAGGATCGTCATCCTACCAAGTTTAGAGCATCATCTTTGCCCGTATAATCAAAGCCTAGCCCGTCACTTTCACTCACATACACACTTGCCAACAAATTTTGTGCATTGCTAACTAGCATTGTCCCAGTCACGCCACAAGTCCAAGCCATTCCCAGGGGCCGTGTCCGTCGGAGATCCCGACATGTCCAATATGGGTGAGCCTCCTACTAACCGACATTGACATCTGAATGCTGATTCCGCGATGCGACATTTAGCTCAGGATCTTGGTAAAGTTCGCGCGAGTGACCGTCATTCTCCAGACTCACCGGCCTTTACATTCAAGCCATCGCATGACCGACATTCTTCGATGGTAATGTTCTTTGCAGCTTCTGGGCAATGTCACACATTGATTGTACTAACATCGGACAGGCCTCCGGACGCGCGGAGTCCCGCCCCCGCCCCGCTGCTGGACGTGCGACATCGAGAGCTCCCGCCCGCGCCCAGTCCCAGAGGCCGCTGGGAGCCCGCTCGTTCGCTAAGCTTGCCCTCTTTGAGCAGAATGACCCGTCGATGGAGCTTAAGCCCATCCATCGTCCGCTCCCCGCGCGGAACCATCGCTGGAGCAGCGATGATGAGGTATGTTTGCATTTCATTGTTCGACATGACGCATCAATTATTGTTTATCTTTTTTGCATCACAATAACGGAATTTTTGTCCGACATTCTCCTCATTATCGTCACTCTACACTTGGACGTACTTTTCATGCTGACATTGTTCGTCCATAGGACAGTGACGATGACGAGAACTCCGAGTTTGATAGTTCGTCTGATGGTGGTACATCTGCGCCACCTCCCAAGAGATTGAGAGTTGCAGCAGCCAATGTCGGTGATGGAAAATACCACAATCCCGACAATAGTGAGTCCGAAATGTCGGACGGCCGCTCCGCAACTCCAGAATCTACAATGTCCGACAACGATTCTCAACCAACCAATGCCCAAGACCCGGATGTCGATGTCGGTCCTGTCCAACTCCCTCCCGAAAATACCCAAGGTGTTCCCTATCATCGTGGTCACATTACTCCAGACCTCGACTTCGATAACATCATGACATTCCCACCGAGACCCGGCTCCGAAGACCCCAATGGCCGAAGACCCAGAAATCCCTTGGTTCGCAAGCCCCTCCCTGAGCCTAAGGAAGTCCCCATGTCCTTCACCGATGACCCCGAGACTCCACACATGTGTTGGGTTATGCGTCGTGCTCAGCAGCTCGCTGAGGATGAGCAGGAGCAGGCAAACCCTGGTCATAAGGTCAAGAGCAGTGCCAAGAAGATTCGTCGTCGTGTCCACGGATACCAGGTCAAGCCGAAGAGAAAGTATGAGTGGAAGTCTGATAGCAAGAACAAGGCCAAGCGTTACCAGGAGAATGGCTTTATGGGTAGAGCTAAGGATCGTGAGAAGGCTCTTGAGAAGGCTTTGGAGGCCGAGCGTGAGGCCAAGGAAGCTGCTAGGGAGTATCGGAAGCTGGAGAAGTTGAATCGGTTGAACAACTTGAATGGCAATGGCAAGCGTGCTAAAGAGGAGTAAGTTGCCTTCGTGGCGACTTTGTGCTCTCTGGTCTTTGCTTTGGTGGTTGATGCAAGGCTGTGAGCATTGGTGGATGGATGGCGACTCGATGATTTCTACGATGGTTTCTGCGATGGTTTCTGCGATGGTTTCTGCGTATTGATCGATCTCTACATTTCCGTAGGGAATATGGGAGAGAAAAGCTTACGGTACGATAGATCATGGTCGGCAACTCTGATTAACTTGCGTTGATCTTACAAGCGTTGATTTGAGCATAGACTATAGAGCTATAGCGCTCTTTTTCAGCGAAAATAAATGCGTTGTCTTCACATGTAGTCTCCTTGGTGGTGTGCTCCTCCAAAGTGAACGTCTTGCATGATTGAGATCGACCTCAGGAGCAATACTTTCTTAATTTCTCGGGCTTAGACCTCGACAACTTGTTGTATCTTTCCAACTCGGACTTATTAGAGCATCTCCTGTTCCATTTAATGAGTCAAGGTCTTGTTATGAATCACAACACCCTCCGATTCTCACTTCTATCAGCTGTACTGTATCATACATTAAACCCTCTCCCCACACTTCTCCTTCCAAATACTAACCACCCGTAACACGACATCACATCATCCATCATTCCATGTTACGTCCAGCAAACTAAACCCCTCAATATCCTCGCCCGAACACAAAGCAAACAAAAACAACCCAGCAGCTCCTCTTGAGAATGGAGAAAGCAGAAAACCCTTCCACAAACAGCTATTACCCCCTCATAGAATGGAAATGCGAGAAGGTCGTTGACGGCGTTCCTATGAGCTCACCCTTTCCCTTCTACTTAAAAAATAACAGAGACTAAAGAAAAATGCGGCAGTGCCGCACATGGAATTACTTCCCGACCATCATCTGTAGTGAGCCGGGTTGCGGTGGGATATACGTTAAGGGAAGGAATAGTGTAAGGAGGGACCTAGAGAGAGTTTTGAGGAAGGGGCAGGGTTAGGATGGACCGCGGGGTTCGGGGTTGAGATTGGGTGAGTCAGATTATATCCAGCAGTGTTTGGTTAAGATTTGGATTTAATGGATGGTGTGAATGTGAGGACTTCAGAAGAACCAAATGAAGAGCTAGTAATCTTACATGAAGCAAGGGAGGTACAACGAAGATTGACACTAGGCCAAATTGTCGAGCCTAAGAAAAGATGACTTTTGATTCCTCCTGCCCGGAAACTATTGAGTATAATAGGTCCTTGAGTCGGTTTCGGGAGTTTAGGAATGTAGAGTGTCAGGTATTTGATGAATCATGCGTGGAGGTTGGAAAAATGTACTGAACCTTGAGGATAATTGCGATGTCTGTGAAGTATGGGAGCATTTTGGAGATGCTTTCTACCTAGGTAAGGGGGAATCCGTGAAAAATTCGTATTATAAGACTTAGAGGAAGGTGTTCGTCGACATTCAAACATCCACTTTGGGATCACCGGATCATGGCCTCCCAAGCGACCAGTCCACAACTAAGTCCTCAGATCAAGTCCCAAGACGCAGTCGTCAACATGCCGCCAGGATCTCGCCAGAGTTCGCGAATAGTGGCAACGATGCTCAACACCGACAAAAATTGTACAAAGAGCGCATGACAACACGAAAGCAAAAATCACTGCTATTAAAGCGTATGGGGGTCTCTGATATCGAGAAAGAAGTTATCGAGCAGCTGAGATCGCTTTCAACCTGATGGACACAGCGACCACAGAATTATGAGAACCTTAAATTACTTTCATTGTCCATCCATTTTGATGCTTCTTGAAGGATCTCTATTGGGAAAAGAGCGTACTTGATGAAGTACGCGAGAGTAACAGGAGAAATATGAAGGTACGAGAAGCATAGGGATATTTTTAAAGTAAAGTGTTTGGAATATAACAATTGTAGAGGTTGAAGAAAAGGCAGATGAAATGTACGGAGAGCATAGGGACATTTTTGGAAGCAAATTGGTATCTTTATTCGCCTCCTGCTCCAACGCCGGATCGCTATGACTACACATGAAGAAACTCCGTATCCTTACTCAACATTCAAATCTCATGAATAGTGTTGAAAGTTCGTCCGAGTCTGCAGATGATCTGCAGTGGTTTAGCAGTGGTCCCCCGCTCCGTCCCCATATACCATCCCTCCTGGATCAGCTCATCCTCCGTCCGCTTCCAATACTCTGCCTTCTCGGCGGACTTCACGTCCAAGTCTCCGATCCTAGCTTCAATATTCTCCTTGTCATCGTCCTTATTCTCTGGAAACCGGACATACACTGTACAGTCTCGAAGAGTCATGGCGACACGGTACTTCCAGTCATTTGGATCTGCGGTAAGAGGTCCGACTTTATCGAGAGACGCTTGTACGTCGCGGAGATGGGTCAGGAGGTCGGTGTTGATGATCCATTTGGCCAAGCGATCAACGTTAGGGTGACAGGGCTCGGGGGCAAGGAGGATTTTGGCCGCGTACACAATGTCTTTCGGGCAACCAGAGACGAGGTCGAGTGGGCAGAATTCCTTCAAGAGTTCTCCAGGCGGGTTTACCGTCGCGAGCTCTTGGTTTCGGCGAGCAGTAATGGCACATTGTCGACAGCGCTTCGCTCCCTTTGGCGCGGATGGAGATTGTGTCAACCATTTTGGCTTGAACTCGATGACTTTTGCATCTCCTGATCCCACTGGAATTGTTAGCATACCTCAAATGTCTGCAAAAAAAAAGCGAGGGAATATACCTGGAGTCATGTCTGTAATCAGGAGACCATGTTCGTCACTGGCCAGGTAAACACCTTGTCGTTTGATGAGTCGAAGATCGGATCTTCCGCCCATTGTAGTATGGTTGATCTCTTGAAGATGGAGTCCCTCATTCAGTTTTTCAATAACCCTGCCTGACCCGAGTTTGACAAGTTGCTGGTGTACGATCTGATCATCCTTGAAAAGTGGTTTCACCCATTTCTCCCATTGGCCTTGAGCGATGACAACATCCAGGGTAGTTGGCAAATCTTTCCTAAGACGGAAGAGCTTTTCTATAAACGATGTTAGTCTTGTCAGAATTCTCAAAATTGGTCAGACGCTCATGTTAGGAGAGACTCTTGATCTAGGAGAGATATTGGCCACAGGAAAACCCCTCAACCTGAAATAAATACTGAACCAAAGAAAGTTGTTTAGTATAGGGGAGATATCCAAGCGAGGACAGACGTTCAGCTTAAGAAACACACTCAGCTCAGTGGAGACGCTCAAGACAAGAAAAAAGCGTAGCCAAGGAGAGACACATAATCTCCCTGGTTTACAATGTCAAAGAAGCTAATGAAGAATACCAGGAGAGTTTGCAATAATGGATATTGGAGATATCATCGACTAAGGAGAGATTTTTAATACAAGAGAAAGGCATAACACACAATAGACATTCAAACTAGAGAAATTCCTCAAGACATTAGAGATGCCCAAGCAACAAGAGGTGCTCAACCCAGGAGAGAGCTCAGCCCACAGAAAATGTAAGCCCCAACAGAGACATTTGATTCAAGAGAGATGCTCGTCCCAAGTAACGTGTGACTCATCTGCTTAAGAAGGAGAAGAGACGAATAAAGTCCGAGATTACTTACTATCAAAGACGTCTAGCTCGGCATCCTCTTCATCATCTTCGTCATCTGTCTCAATAATAGTCGGTGGGGGTGTAGTAGCACTGTATTCTTCTTTGAAAGCTGGTCCAGGAGTAACAGTACGCGACGCGTAACTGGGAAAGATGCGGTAGACGACATTGGCTGCTCCTTCAGCGAGGTAGATTAGTTGAGTGTCTTCAGGAACGACTGGAATGCTGGCAGACATGACTGCGGTTTGTACCCAACGATCGCAGATTTTGAAGTGGCTCTTTGTGATAATGGAGGTTGTAAGACGGCACCATCTTCGTTCTGTAATATTTCCTTTGCCTCAGCCATGGTAGGAACAATAGCCGACCACGTGATGATACTGAGACGATAAACTTTGGAAGGCAAATGCTATTGTGGTTTCGAAGAATGCTGGCACACTAAAAATGCTACAATGTGGTCTCATAACCTTGCATGAACATCACTCGGTGAAGTTTGCCAACGTGATATGCAGTCTGAATTCACACCTGTATTTGTGTAAGTCATGTGCTCGGCAGGAATAACTCGGATCAACTTTGTGCATGGCAGCTTCTCCGCATGCATAAATCGGGTGATGACGCTTGGGGGGCATTAGCGCGAACGCAAAATTCAGTGTGGTCGCTGCTTCGGGATCACAAGCAAGGAAAAGGGATTCCGCTCATCCATAACAATCGTGCCATCGACAACAAACTCACCCCATCTACCCCGACTTCCCTTCAAAAGACTTCGCATCGCCCTCTTTCACATCTTGTATCTTCATTGATACGAATAGACACGTGGGAGTGAAGAGCGCAGCTCTCCTGGATCCGGTGGATTATCCTTATCACCAGGTCAGGTCGGCAGATTCTTCACGCGACAGAAAAAGATACACTATCAGCACCTATATTTTCACGACATCTGCGACAAATCGGTACGCATACCTTTGAGGAGACCGATGCTATCTCAACATGGCTTTCAATTTCAACTGGTCGCCGCTCACGGCAGATGCGGACTTCTACAAGAGAGCTCAAGAGATGCTCACTACGGCGCTCAATAAATCTCCAAAGCCACCGATAATCGTCGACGACATTCTCGTCAACGAGCTGAACCTAGGCAGCGTTCCTCCCGAGTTGGAAATCCTGGAGATTGGAGATTTGGCAGAGGATAGGTTTCGGGGCATCTTCAAGATGTGCTATTCTGGAGATGCCTTCCTCACACTCAAGACTCGAGTCCAAGTACGTCCAATACGACCCTCCCACTTTTGCTGCATCAGAGCCCCCTTGCTCCTCCGGCGCTGAGTGCAAGATTTTCGCGCAAGGATACGCGCGCAAGATATGATCCCTGAGCGTGTTATATCAGATGCTAATATATAAACAATTCAGGCGAACCCCTTGAACACCTATCTATTTTCGAAACCATCATTTACTTCGCCTCAGCCTCTAGCAGCCGCATCTGGATTGACGATACCGTTACAAATTACCTTATCGGAGATCAAGTTATCGGCCTTCATCATACTAGTCTTCTCGCGACAAAAAGGTTTGACCTTGGTTTTCCGAAATGATCCCCTCGAATCACTCAAGGTCTCCTCGACCTTCGACTCCATCCCATTCGTTCGAGATTATCTGCAGAAGGAAATCGAGATGCAGTTGCGTACATTGATGATGGAGGAATTACCTGCGATTATACACAGACTATCATTAAGGTTGTGGTGTCCGGAGTATAGCGCCAAGGAAAATCAAGAGATGGAGACCAAAAAGCCAGAAGAGGACGAGGTTGTAGTGGATCCATTTGGAAGCCCTCCACAGGATGCAGTGGATGCCAGAGGAAATGTGTTGGATGCGAGTGAGATATCTTCCATGTCACTAGATGGTGGCTCTGAGATACATTCGCTTTTCTCCCAAAAGAACCTTCTTCGGTTGGCCGCCCTGACAGACTCTCACCGCACCCTCTCATTGTTCACGCCTTCGATTCGAGACGCTGTCTTCAGAGCATGGGCAGGACCATCGGAACGAAGTGATTCTGCGGGGAGCAGCACCCCTGCAACGCCAAGCCTGATGAGATCACATTCTTCAGTTGGCAGCACCAGCACAACATATACCTTCACCAGATCAGATGATGGACAAGGTCACATTCCATCTCGACCATCACTCGTGAGTATGCATTCAGCAACTACAGGCCTTGGTCTTGGTGCAGGGCGACATTCACGATCGCATTTGCGCAAGAAGAAGACCCGTGTCGTCAACTTGCGCAAGAACAAGACCACGGATGATCTTGTCAGCGAATCTGGTGATAGTGAGAGCTCTTCCGTTGCGCCAGCATCTGAGCCAGTCATCCCTACAAGAGTGGATGAGGAGCCGGAAGACAATATTCTGACGCCTCCTCACTCTCCATCACAGAGGGTCCGTTTTAGGACTAGCAGTATCGACCTTGGCGAATCACCAAGAAAGCTTCGCCTGTCGATCTCAGAACGTCCGTCGGTGAACTTCACTTCTGGTGCTCTGCCCGAACAGGTCATACTTGACTCAGCTCCTGAAGAGAACGAGAAGCCTATCACAATCCGAGAGGAACGTCCAGCCTACTCGCAGTATCCCCAGGAGAAGTATTCGGCACCATTAACATATACGCCAGCGCCAGTTCTGTCAGATACTTCCTCTGCAGCAGGAAGCATTATCGAACAAGCCTGGGTCATGAAGATGGCTAGCGAAATTGCCCGCCGTACACAAGACGAGAAAGCTACAGCCCAAGGGTTCTGGTCCCGGGACGAAAAAGAAGAGACTCCACCACCAGCATATGCACCGAAAGCGAACTAGACTTAACTCTCCTATAGATCCTAGCGATCCTATAAATTTCTTTTGTCTGTCACAAAAAATGGGATCAGGTGCATGGCGTTCTGGAGAGAAGGGCAACTTTGAAAACAATGACTCCCCTCTTGTGCTTTTATTTTGCTGCAATTTAGCGTGTTTTCCTTCACTATTTCTTCATGCTCGTGGGAAGAGCTGGCGGGTCTGGCTGCAACTGGGTCGGACTGAACTGGGCGGATAGGATGGGCAAGACTCTAATCGAGACCCGTGTAAAAATGATAGCTGGGAATTGCCTAGCGTATTTGCGCCGAACTCCGGCACAACGGACGGATGCTGAGACGCATCACGTCGAGAGACCAAATATTTTCTTTTGTCATGGGTCGGAAGAATGAGACGGGGCTGTGATATCCTGGCTACATTGGATAGAAGAGCGAACGAGGGAAGAAGGAAGCACTGTATTGTAATGATAGTGTACTACACCTAAGGTATTCGGATTGAAATTCGACGAGCTTGAAACCTCGCATATTTGATCCATTGTCCACCAATCTCTCCGATGCCTTTGCACCGTGATTGTATGACGACCCTTAAACTTTTCTAAATGAGCCAATGCCTGCCAACTTCTCGGAAATCTTCAAGGCGTCACTGCCTGTCCTCAGTATTACATGGGACCTCCTATTTTAGCCGAGAAAGGCTTTTGCTTACCCATCTATGTTCCACAGCAGACGGGCGCGACCTGACGTATGACTTCTGCTATGGTGAGATGGGATTTGTAAGTCTGTTTCAAGCAGCTCGGTATGCGGTGTACCGCAGCAATAGTTGTGAGAAGAAGAAATTATCTTTACTTAGGTAGATTCGTAGTTTCTTTTTCTCTTGCAGTGTTCATCACGTGCAAAGACGTGATAGTAAAATAACCTTAATCTGAGCGAGCATGAATCTTGTCTTATAACTAGGCTACTACACTCCCTATCCCTACTTATTTTCTACCAACAAGAACTGAACGTCACTAAACCTCCTTACCGCTTCCAATGCCCTTCAAAAGTTCCACCACGTGACACACCGATCCTCCAGCCTCAAAAAAGCGGTGAGCCAACTCTGCCTCAAAGCTCGACTCAGCTGTGTCCGAGTCAGGAACAAGAAACGTGCAGTGCAGTGCAATGCAACGCAATCAAGTACCGGGCGTCGAGCGGCTCGGCAGCCAGCCTTGCCTTGCTTTGCTTAACAATCAAAAAAATCAGATGTGATTACCAATTCAAAAAATAAAAGCTTGCGCTGTTGTGTTTCAGACGCGCTGTAGCCTGTTGAGGCTGTTACCTCGTTGCCGGATTAGGAAAGAGGGGTGCTTGGCTCCCTGGTCCCCTTTGGTGGGGTGAAAAGACAGGTGAGGTGGTGAGGTGGTGAGGTGGGTGGTGGGGGAAGGTTAAAGAGGGTCGTTGTTCCCGCTTTTTAGGAGGGAGGGAGTTTGGTGCTAGTTTAGCTTTGAGTGCATTACTGTTTCTTGAACGCATAACTTGTTCCGTCTCGTCTCAAGTCCCAACATCCTCGCCTGGCTTCATCACTTTCGAGCCTCACCTCTCTCAGCTTCGAGCTTCTCAACGTAAACTACAACACCTCATCCACTCTCACCGCTTACCTTCACCACATCACACCACTTCCACAGCTCAAGAGTCTAGAATAACAACAAACATGGCGATCTCCCTCTACGAAATCACCATCCCAGTCTTCATCAAGAACCTGCAAACCCTCAAGAAGCTCCTCGAGAAGGGAGTTGCTTTCACGAAGGAAGATGACGTCTCCGTTACTGAAGAGAGCCTCGCGGGCGCGAAGCTGATTGCTGATATGGGTGATTTGATTTATCAGAGTGAGTTGGTTGATTCCACCGTCTTTTCGTTCGGTTCGGAGGAGGGCGGGCGTGAGATGGTGGATGGGTAGGGTGTGAGAGTATTGTGAGAGGTGTGAGATGAGAGTACGGGGTCATTTAGTCAAAAAAGAGGCGGCGATGGGATCTGGGTTCAACTTGGCATGAAGCGTGAAGATTCGTGATAAAATAGCATGTTTGGGAAAGGATGAGGATGGGCAGCTAACTATCTCCCAGTCCAGCGCGTATCAGACACCTCAAAGGGTCTCGCGCAACGCATTGGTGGTATTGAGCCCGTCGTGTTGGAGGATAACGAGAAGACGTTCCCGGACATGTTGACCCGGATTGAGAAGACCATTGAGGTGTTGGAGAAAGTCAAGGTTCGTACTCTCCAGCCCTTCTAGTTGTGGGTATTGGTAAAGAGGGAATGAGAAGGGAATGAGAAAATGAGAGGCTAACATGCTGCGCACAACAGAAAGAGGATCTCGATGCCGCAGAGGATGCAGAAGTGGTGCTCAAGAGCAGAAGTGGCGAAATCAAATTTACTGGCAAGAGTGAGTATCTCCAATCTTCTCTCATCTAAACATCGTCAGTTCAGAGAGGGGTTCTGTGTACGTGGGAAGTAGATAAACAGCTGACAACAAGTCAGGTTATGCGATTACTTTTGCGATCCCTAACTTCTTCTTCCATTTCGTCACTGCTTACGCACTGCTGCGCAAGGAAGGTGTCCAGGTC
Source organism: Phialocephala sp. D728 (assembly GCA_003988865.1). NCBI lineage: Eukaryota > Fungi > Ascomycota > Leotiomycetes > Helotiales > Mollisiaceae > Phialocephala > Phialocephala sp. D728. Next base: position 52,811 of record QYAJ01000154.1, on the reverse strand, counting down.
GGAAAGAGCGATTATTTGGGACGAAATTAGGATTTCTCGGCGGGAAGTTCATATAGCGTGAAATTCTGAGAGAATGATGATGAATAGCTTTATTTAAAGAAAAGTCCTATAGCGAAGAATTGAGATTACAAACTCAGCGAATATCCTTTCTGTCTTGCAGTGACTGGCGAAGAAGAATGAGCAGAGATGATTCGGTCACGTTTGTCTCAGATTTCAAGGCGACCTATATGTTGGGTTGAGGTGCATGCAAAGGAACAGATTAAACCTACGCTGCGTATTAACCGCTGCCACTAGTTTTATCTAACTCGTGAAATGGAAGATTTGACTGGAAGATGAGTGCAAGCGTGAAAGGCTGCTGAAGGCTCAAATAGGTATGGTATTAGCAATGGAATATATGTAATAGTTAATAATTTAATTTATATAATGCCTAAACACTGTCGGCATAAGAGTATCACATTTACTGATACTGCAAAATCGTTTACATACTTCTTACATATTAGTTCGAGTAAAGCAAAACGACTCGCTTACGAAGATCAGGCAGCCTTAGAACATCTCTGTGAAATCTCATCGCAACATCCCCTCAAGCATCTACGATTTCACGAAAATCACCTAAACTCTCTCCGTTATGGTTGTCTCAACCCATGGCCTCTTGACCACCTTCCTCCTAATTCTTCTCTTCTCATTAACTTCCGCACAATCTGACGAAGCTTGCAGCACAGTCTCACCATCAGCCTCCGAAGAACAGCTGCAACCACCACCTCAGATCAACACTAACGATTATCTCGTTCATCTCCACCAAACTGGCCAATGCCCAACGTCTCCAAAGCCAGGATGTTCCGATCCTAACTGCCAAGGATCCCGCTTCGTCAGCCCTAAGCAATTCCAATGCGAGGCCACAACAGCGTTCCATATGAATGGCAGAGACGTTACATTCACGGCCTGTCGCTGCTGCCCACTCCCAATCTTTGTGTGGTGCCCTAACTACAATTGTCGTGCTCCGACTAGCACGAGACAGTGTGCATCTGAGGAGCTGGAAGGATGTGCCTGCGAGACCAGCGATGATCGACGGGAGATATTTCATAGAGAGTTTAAAGCCGAAGATGTGCCCGTTCTCACCGAAGGAGAGGTCCAGGAGGATTTGATCGAGATCAATGACGACGGTCTCTTGGATAACGGGTCAATGAGGCAGAGCCGGCCAGTCACGGCAAGGTCTAGCATATCTGCTCGCCTATCTCAGTCTATGCAAGAGCAAGAGAGGCATCGCACTAGTGTAATGGCGTTGCTAACATTAGGATTTATCTCGACTTAATAGGGCGACCTCATTGCCCAAGGCAGCATTCGGGCTTCATCGAGGCGTTCCTATAGACGAGGCTCTACTGCTGCGTCCACAATCTTGACAAATTCGTGCATATGCAAGGGAGCTGGAATATGAAAATGATTGGTCGCTGTTACAAGCCAGAATTTTTTCCGCACCACAAAATATCGTGACTAGGCTATATTCATTGAGCAGCAGATTCACAATCCCAAATACCACGGATTTGAAGATATTTTCCACAATGTCAGAGGAAGAAGCAAAGACACCCCGAGTTTTCCTTGCTCGCCATGGTAGGTAGCGGCAACCCGTCGCTTCCCGTTCGGCTATATCAAACTCAAACTAAGAGCGCGATACGCTCTATTACTCGGAAGCCTCAAAGAGTCTCGTACAATATGATGAAACGAGGCTAATAGTATCGCATCCATAGGAGAAACTGAATGGGCCAAGATTGGCCGCTTTACGGGAATCTCAGAGATCCCACTTACACCCTATGGAGAGCAACAAGTAGCTGGAACAGCCAAGATACTCGTCGGCCCTGGCAAGCTTGTAGACGTAGCTAAGCTTGCCTGTGTCTTCGTCAGTCCTCGCACTCGTGCACAGTCAACCTTCGAGTTGCTCTTTGACGAGAGTGAAAAACAGACACTTCGGGCAGCCGGCAAGGTGATGACAACGGAAAAATTAGCAGAGTGGGGATATGGGATCTATGAGGGGTTAAAGGACGGCGAAATCAGAGCCTTGAGGAAGGAACGAGGACTGGATAGGGAAAGGCCTTGGGATATTTGGAGAGATGGATGTGAGGAAGGAGAGTAAGTTTTGCTCCTCGTCTCACCCCGATTTGCATAGATTTTTATTCCCCAGTATACAGGCCGCATGTATGATGACAACTTTTAATACATTCTAATTCATCTTTCCAGGATGCCAGATGATGTTACAATCCGCCTTGATAGTCTTATTGACGAGATCCACGCGCTTCAATCACCAAATATGCGCTCCGAGTCTCCAAGCGATGTGATGCTAGTTGCACATGGCCACCTTCTTCGGGCTTTCGTCAAAAGATGGTTGAAATACCCTATGGACTTCTCTTTATCAATGATGTTGGAGCCTGGCGGGGTCGGAATACTTAGTTATCAAGAGCATGATATCTACCAGCCAGCTTTCTTTGTTGGCATGGGGTTTCCGCTTATTACGACGAGTTAAGAGCTTAGAAGGGTAGTCCTTTGCGAAGATCCGTTTATTAGAAGAGCCAAAAACAAGATTCTTCGTTTGTTACTTAAGAAGTTAAGATAAATTACCACTGGACTTTTGCCAGTTTGTCTAAATTTCATAATAAGTCGTCGTTTTATAGCCTGTGTTTTTACTTAGTTTGGTTTTACTGATAAACTAGGAATCTTACAAAGTTATAGAAAAACCCAAATATCACGGATTTGAGGCAGAATAAGCAATTGGCAAAGACTATATAATCGAAACTAAGTTAGGAGGTCTTAACCCCTCACTTTACCCCTCCTCTCTCCCAAGGTTCTTCCGCACTACTATCTTGATATTGTTGACTAGAATTACTCCCTCGCTACCTACATCTCCCCATATGTATGAAAGAGCTTCCCATTTGGGAGCATGCAAAAGAGTGACCTCAAGTTCCTCAACAAGGCTGCACCGGATCGGTTCCCAGGTATTTCCGGAGGCAGGGAGTAGATCTAGTCTGATGTAACTCTCCTGTAGAGTAGGTCCATAAAGCAAGTCATCGTCCAAGGGTTATGTTGTTGGCCAGGAGGCTTGGCGGCAGCGAAAAACCGCTCTTCTCTATACTATAACGTGATTCGTCGACTAATCTTTTTTTGTCAAGTGAAAAAGGCTCAAATCGACATTGCGTGTAAAATTTCAAAACATGACTTCCTAAACTACCGGATAACCATTACCAGCTGATAGATTTTCTCGGCTAGAAGAGAAGAAGAATTTTTGCTTGGACAGTTCATGATGTGTGACGCCTGCCTGAACACAGCCGTCTGCCTTGACGAATCAAACGATCACCGACCACCGCCATTGCCGCTGTCGATGTCAATGCGCGCAAGACGAACAGGAGCCACAAAATGAGTCCTAAATCGTTGGAACGAAGAATAAGGTGAGAAAATAGCACGCACTTGCGCTATCCCGCTGGGTAAGGATAATGATCGGAGTCAAAGCGCAGCAGATTCGAGCTTTCCTATCAAGTATTGCACACCATATACCCTGGGCGGAATGGTATATCGCTGATCTAAATAGCAACGAGTAAAGTCGAGATTGCAATGTGCTTTGTATTGCTGGTCACCTAAGCTTGGTATGCAAATAGCCAGTGACGTAGAGTATCTTCAGATCTCCTGCTTGCACGAACTCTGCTTCAACAGCGCAGAATTATTGGTACTCCGCAGGGAGACCTATCAGCCATTGTAAGAATTACTTCTGCTTCTTGCCAACAGTCCTCGATCCCGTCCGATGGGACTACGATATTTGACGGCCCTTGCTTTGGCCATTCTGGTCCTCTTGTCTGGAATCCCAAGAAAAATCGTTCATCTATCACGTTGCGCTAGGAGTCCTGCCTGATATTCCTTCCGCAGTTTCTCCAGCTCAGCCTCCTTCTCCTTCAACTCCTCTTTGAGCTCCTCCGTCAAGTCCCTGACCTTGACTTGTGCTTCCTCTAATCGCTTTATTTCCAATTTCTCCGTCTCGCGACTAAACGGTTGATCCGGTCTTGTCGTTAGAGGTATCGCCGCAGTTCGTTCGCCAACACTACCAACCATGCCACCCTTCATGACTCTTGTGCCCTTTCCAGCTCCCTTCCCTCGATCCATCGGACTCGTCAATATGTCGTAAAATTCATTATAAGGTTCATTAAAAAGTTGCTCTTCGTAGATCCAGCTCTTGATATCTGGGCCTTTTCGCATAACTTCCTTTGCTTCTTCGGTTTCACCATATGGATGAAGGCGCAGATGGTGGTACAGCGTTTGAGGTTTCTCGAGGGATTCGGGAACATAATAGACTTTGATAGTGATTTCGAATTCTCCCCAACCTGTTTCGTGAACTTCAAATGCGCCACCTGGCGGGACATCGTCGATCACTGAGCGTTTTGTTAGCGGTTACCGCCGCATCATTTCCAGTCTTCGAGTGTGGATTCATTAGGAGGGGAAAGAATTGGCATACTTCGTAAAGGGTTTGGAATTGACTCGTGCAGCTTGAACTGCACCTTCTTACACCAGTATGTGATGTCCGTGTCATCAACGCCTTTGACGAATACCGTCCATGAATGCGTATGATCTGGTGGCGTACCCGGTGGCTTAGGGTTATCCTCGCTAAAGAGCTTTGCAGTCGATCCGTATATGAAGGGCCGATGTATTTGTACGCCCTTGACGCGCTTCTGGTTGTTTGGAGGGGCCATTTTGTGTGATGTTGAAGATTGAAGTGATGGGCGACGCGTTTTTGACGCAGATCAGCAGCAAGACAGAATTAAGGTTCAGTGGCACAAATTAGTCCCACGCTAGTGCTGCAGGTTGGTCAATGCTTCTGAATTAGTTGACCTCATCAGATGTTTTTGGCGGAGCTCCTGAGATGCTCCAAAGAATCAATTGATTCCCTGACGTAGCTTCTAGTGACAGATGTATATCACTTCCTTACCTTGACAAGCTAAATCAAAGACAAGAATTTGCCACCCAAAGAATTAATTCACGATGTCTGCGGCCAAGAGACTTGTCGTATGCGGTGGAAATGGGTTCCTAGGCTCGCGGATATGTAAGTCTGCTGTAGCAAGAGGATGGGACGTCACCTCGATTAGGTACGTACTCACAAGAGCTCTGGAAGGTTGGGCTTTCCGCGAATGCCGTTTGCTAATGGGCGATTACAGCCGATCAGGAGAGCCAACATGGTCCTCCGTCACTGCATCCTCCACTCCTCCGCCATGGGCACATAAAGTCACCTGGGAACGAGCCGATATCCTCAAGCCCACAACCTATGCGCCTCTTCTTAAGAACGCCGACTATGTAGTGCACAGTATGGGCATTCTTCTTGAAGCCGACTACAAAGGTGTAATATCAGGGAAAGAATCGCCAATTTCAGGGCTGCAACGGGCATTTTCTTCTACCAAGGGCGGTTCGCAGAATCCATTAACACTGAAATCCGGAGAGGACCTCAAGCCGCAGGAGAAAGACGGACAATTGACCTACGAGCTTATGAACCGGGACTCGGCAATCACGTTGGCACAAGAAGCGAATAGTGAAAAGGTTCCCGCATTTGTGTACATCTCAGCAGCTGGTGGAGCGCCAGTATTGCCAAAGAGGTATATTGAGACGAAGCGGCAGGCAGAGAGCACAATTAGCAGCGAATTTCCTACAATGCGAGGCATTTTCATCAGGCCTGGCTTCTTGTACGATAGTTCGAGAGCGTTCACAGTACCGTTAGCTGCTATGACCGGCATGGGTGCGGCTTTCAATAACGTCACTGGTGGTATATTTGGTGGTATCATGGGTGCTGCTGGTGTGAAGCCTTTGAAGGCAGATGTGGTCGCTGAAGCTGTGGTGGAGGCTCTGAGCGACGAAAATGTTAAGGGACCGGTGGAGACAAAAGAAATCGAGGAACTGGCCCAAAAGTCCTGGAGGAAAGGAATGTTGTAGAGTGTGCAGAGAAGTGTAAGATGTAGGATCCCGGCTCAAAGCTTTGTATTATAGTCTATGCTCCAGAGACCACTCCTCCTAGCCGGCTACCAAACCTATATCATGGTACCACGTTCAAAGCTATCCCGAATCTCTGCTGTGTACTACGAGTTGTTAGCATGGGTTCAATATTCATTCGCTGGGCTGAATATACCTTATTGTAAAACCTCGAGAGCTTCTGGTTGAACTGTTTATTCTTCTCGTTGATGTACGTAACATCTCCATCCTCGCCATTTTGTCCCATCCTCTCTTTCCTCTTCTTCAGTCTAGCTTCCTCCGCCTGTTGCAAATCCTTGACAAGTCTGTCAACAGCATCTTTCGGCGGCTTGTGTTCCACGAATCCTGTGGAGTCTGCCGTAGAATAGAATGTGCCATCTTTATCCACGGCAACCAGTTCCCCATCGTCTGTTTCCACGATTTCCAGTCCTCCACTGGCAGCAGCTTTTTCGACAGCAGCCATCTTCTCCTTTTCGTAGTGGTCCATATTGGGCTTCAAATCCCGGATTTGTCGCTTATACACCTTCCGACTATCCTGTCTGTAATCTTGGAAGGCCTGATCGTCTCTGTGAGCCTCTTTCTTCTTCAAGCGCTTGTCCCATCTCTCGCTCTCCTCGATCGTCCAGTCCCAGGCTCTCTTCCGTTCAAAGTCCCCACCAGCAGCCTCAACGTCTGCCTTGAGAAGGTTGTGGGACGCGATCGCGGACTTGCGATTTAATGATGTGAGGAGATTTGGATCAGTTGCTAGTCGTTGTGATTCTAGTGTCGCCTCTTTTAGATTCTTCTGGGCACCTGTTTTGGCACGCGCTTGGAGCGCTTTGAATCTCTCCATCCGCTCTTTGGCTTTGGCTGCAGCGTCCGAACTCGAAGCCGTAGTGGGCTCGCTCTCTACTTGGTCTTGCGCATTTTCTTGTTGGTCCCTCGATGCTTCTGGTGTCGCACTTGTGACCTTAGCAGATTCCTCCGACACATCGACCCTCGCCTTGGTCTTCCGTTTCTTTGCTGGAGGCATTGTTAATCGTTGGGGATTTGTGATTTCTGGGAAGGCTGATATGAAGGGGCGCCGGATTAAGCAGTTGGGGTTTCTAACCTGATTTGGACTAGTAGCTTGTTATCGGAAGATTATCGGGAGAAGTTCACCCCATGTACATGTTTTTGACTTCCAACAACAATATGATGCTCGAATGCTCATGAACCAGACATCATGCGAGGCAATGGGGGCATGTGTCTCTTATGTCGGCATGCGCTCAGCTTACGCAACTCCCCTCGCGGTCTGAAACGATCTGCTTCGACCCATCACCGCGAACCATACGTGCTCCCTCGTCTTGTTATCGATCTCGATGCTGCAGACAGCAAGTATGTACGGAAAGCCGAAGAGCTCGAAGAGTGGTATCCCAATTCGTCAAAGAAACCCTCTACCTCTCCACGCCCACGGCTGGTGAAACGGTCAATTAAAGCTCCACTCCCTTTGAATACGAATCATGTCACTCCGCCAGACTTACTCACTTTTGCACTCATGGGGGACCCAGGCCGCGTCTGGAATTCGAACACACAATATCTGCGTGATATATATCGATATCGAAGACTTCAACCTGGGGATGGAGTCAACGCGAAGGCACTCCAGTTAACTTCCGAATATACTCACGACGCAATAAAACGCCTTGACCGGGCTGGATTCAGACAAGACAAGGAGAAAGGATTTATTTGGCAATTGGCGAATTGTTGGCAGAGAGGTGGCTTTCTCGAAGTAGCGCGCATGGTATCGATGCTCTCCTCCACGGCAGAAGGTTGTTCATTCTTGGCATCAAAGGGTAACTTGGTCTTGAGCGCGATTCAGTCTTGTAGGAAGAATCAGAACTATGAAGACCGCCGGACGACTGTCTCCTCCGAAATGGCGCTGCTCTTGTTCAACGATCTGCGCATCAACATGGAATCGAAAGGTGTAGACATCGGCCCTGACATTTGCTACTCAGCACTTTACTACGCTTCAAAATCATGGAATGTGCCTGCTGTTCGCACTTACTTGAAGATTCTGTTCGAAAAGTCCTATCGAGTAAGCGACTCCCATCGACCAAACCACTCCCACAGATCTCTTGCGTTCCTTATTTTACGATTCTTGTACGAACCGGAAAAGGCTACCGGGCCAATGGGCCTAGAAACAGTGAAGCTTATTACGGGATGGGACGGTAGCAGATCACCGGCCATACACGGAATCAGGAATATCTCCTTCGTTTCTGTGTTTAATGGACACCAGGAAGACAGTAGATTCTTTTCTACATACTTGACGGGCTTGGCTGAAATGGGGTTAAGGGACATGCTTCAGGCAGAGTGGCAAGCCGACCCAAAGTACTCACTTAAGTTATGGAAAGAGGATGCGAGACTCAAAGCACACGCTTTTGCATTCGCCTTCCTCCTCGCTGGGGATAAAGCTCATGCATTATCGATCCTTCAATCTGTTCCCAAGGACCATACGGAAAAGACAGTCCCCAGTGACACTCTCCCTTCCAAATCGCAGTCAAGACAAGAGTCTCTCACCGATCAAGCTACCGAAAACGATCGGGTTACACCGCATATGCTAACCTTCATATCGATGTTCGAGCGTCACTACTTCTATCACAACCTCCATCCAGACCCTCACCTTTCCAAGGCTTTGAATCACGCCTTACAGCATCTACCCGACGATCCTGAACAAATCCTCAATACATTCGAGAAATTCCTCGTCCGTGATTACCGAGCCCCGATTCTCGGAAGCAAGAGCTCTACAAAGACGCTGCGCTGGCTGGATGAAGATGGAGTGCAAGGGCTCGTGGTAATGGGGGAAGAGGGCCGTGCCAATCCTCTGTATTGGAAGTCAGCTAGCTACTAGTAGTCAAGCTCCTGCATAAAAGATGTACTGTACGCTATAAATACACTGTACAGAAGTTTGCTGGTCATCAGATATTGTACTGTACAGTACCAACAGATCATTAGCGCCAAAGAGAGAAGAAGAAGAAGAAGAAGAAGAAGAAGAAGAAAAGAAAAAAATGCAAAATTATTCAAAGTATAAATTTTGCCCACGATAGACTCGTCGGCTGAATGAAAAAACACCCGTGTTTTGGCCTCCGCGCTATAGCTGAGCGTAGCTGACGAGTACTGCTTGATTGAGCCTTGTCTTCGTCAAACACATGCATTCGCATTTTTATTTATTTTCATATGTCTGTTAAGATGGCAAGCAAGCACCATTGATCATTGGTTAGTAGCTACAAGCACATAAGACTGATCGATCGATCTCCAGAGAGTTCTGCGGCGATCAACTATAGCTAGCGTGCCAACTCTCTCTCTCTCTCTCTCTCTCTCTCTCAATCAATATCTCAATCAATATCTGAATCAATATCTGAATCAATATCTGAATCTCCATGCCAAGTGCCAAGTGCCAAGTGCCAAGGTTCTAATATCTGCTATCTAGTCCCTTTAAACGCGCGCGCTCTCTCTCTCTCTCTCTCACTCACACACGCACTCTCTCACCCTCTCTCTCTCACACACACACCCACATAAAACCGAGATCCACTTGACAAAATCACCAGAGCTTCAGTTATTTGGCATTATTTATTTGTAATATTTGTAATATATATATTAAGATAATTAATTACCGGCGACGACATTGGGGAATCTTCGACCTGCCTGTGTGCCTGTTTGCCTGTTTGCCTGTTTGTTCAACAAAGCCAGTGCATCATGTCGCGCTTTTCATTCCGAGGCTGCTCCCACTTTCCAGCTGAGCTGGGCACGTCCTTCATTATGGAGGTGCTTTAGCAACTATTCATTCATTCCTTCATTCCTTCCTTCCTTCCTTCCTTTCGGTTTCATGACGGACAATCGGCTTTGACTTGTCGAGACGCTCGCCGTCGCGCGTTGGGTGTTGGTGTTGGTCTGGTTTTCGGTGGTGCTTGTTTGAAATCTATCATGAAACATTAGTCCCAGTCTTCACTTCAACCCCTCCCTCCCTCTCTCCCTCCAAGGATTGGAGATGGGATGGGGATGGGGATGGGGATAGGGATAGGGATGGGGATAGGGATAGGGAAACATACCAGCTCTAATACTCTCCAACGTCTCACTCTTCACCACCACCACCCCACTCGCCACCAACCCCACCCGATCACTCAACACAATACTCCCACTCATCGCCAATTTCTCAAACGCCCCCACGCGATTCTTCAACAGATCGACCTCGCCGCCCAACCTCTCCGTCGTGTTCTCTAAATGTTTGATGTACTCCAGCGCTCTCGTCAGGATCGCTGCTTTTCCATGTTTCTGTTTTCCGATCTTGCTATCCTCTGCTTCCATATCTTCATCCTCATCCTCATCCTCTTCTCCTCCTCCGCCTCCCCCTCCCCCTCCCCCATCACCAGATTTCGAATCAGAGCTCTCGCGTCTAGGGAACGCGGGAACGCACTGCCGTAAACAATCAATCCTCTCGTTCAGATTAGTGCGGTACCGTTTCTCGATCGCGTTGTGGCCTGACTTGCGGGATTGGCAGAGCGCGGTGCGGATGTCGAGGTCGTCTTCTAACGAGGGTTTCCGCTTCTTGTTCTTGCGACCCCGAGCCAGGGGCTCGGGCGAGGGCGAGGAGTAGGAGCGTGTGGGCGAAGGGAGTTCGTCCGAGGAGGCGTTGTGGTTTTGGGTCTGGTGAGTGGTAAGGTGGTACGGCATGGCGATGTCGGTGAGGCTTCTTTCTTCGGCGGCGGTGAGGGAGGAGAAGTTGTGGAAGGGGCGGGGGGCGGATCGTGGTGTTTGGATGTCTTTTAAGGAGGGTGAGGTGGAGGCTGAGAGGCTGCTGCTGTTGGGCCCGAGTGGTCGCCCGTAGCCGGGTGGTGGTTGTGCTGGGGCGTCTATGTCGAGCAGGGCGTCTTCAAAGGAGAACTCGTTATCGTTTGAGAAGGGCGCGAAGATCGCTTCTTTCTCGACACGTTCGAGGTTGGCCGAGGTGCTCTCGAGCCAGGATACGGTGCTCTCCATGCTCTCTCTTCGGTTGGTGATGGGGGAATCGAGCTGTGTGGTGTTGTTGGCTTCACGTCGCATCCAGTCGTTCCAGTCTTTCATGTCCAGATCGGCAGCGAAATCGTTGTCGAACACATTGGTTGTGTTGGCATAACTCAAGTCTCTGAGTGTCACCACATCCGAATTGCCCCGCGAGGGTTGAAATGAAACGTTTCTCGTCAGCATGGTGGTAGTAGCTCAGACGCCCGCGAGCGAGTGGGTTGAATTGAGGGGTGGCTGAGGCGCGAGGGAGCTCGATCGGCAGTGCTTGGTAGGGCTGACTGATGCGGAATGAGGGTTGCTGCCGCGGTCGAGAGACTATGATCGGCAGGTACGACTCCGTACTGTCGAGATGATGATCTCTGGTCAGATGAGCCTTGACAAGTTTGGAAGATAAGTGCAAGAGGGCGGGGGTATCCAGGGCTCGGAGAGGGGTTGCAGCGGAGTACTTGTATTGGGCCACGTCTGATGCTCTCAACCTCAGATCCGAGGCCGATGGGATTCAGAGCAAAGACCCTGAGCTCTCGGTTCAGCACTGCTCTAGCTCTTCGAGCCTGGCCCCCAGACTATCGCCATCGGAGCGTGGCCAGGCCCGGATTACCGGATTGGCGACGATGCAGGGAGCGTAGCGTGGATGCCTCTGCTGTCCAGGCCGGTTTGCACGCACAGTGCCGTCTACTATCGTAGGGTGATGGGGATATGGGGATATGGGATATAGGATATACTCGTAGTAGGATGTAGGATACGCTCGTGCGGCATGTGGCGACCCATATTCTGCGGAAACTTGCTTGCGCTGCAGCCAGCAGCAGCCAGTGGCAGCCAGGCAGGAGGAGAGCCACGGTCCCTCTGCGTGGCGGTCGTCCATCCATATTGGCCAGCATGTGCGGGGGAGGAAAAAGCAGTAGAATGTTGGCGGGGCGTCCCCGCTGGTGCGTCACCGTACCGCAGTCCGCGACCCTGCGCAGACCCTGCGCAGACCCTGAGCAGACCCCTAAAGGAGACCCCTAGAGGACCCCTAAAGAGACCCTGGAATTGTCCCGTGCGGTGCTGCGTCGCTGTGGACGCGCTTCGCGTGGCGTCGATAACAGCCCACGAAATCAGCCCACCACCACACCACACCACGCTGCGACCACAACCATCCCACCTCCGCAGCAGTGCTGCAAGTGTTCTCATCACGGCCTTCTCGTGGCATTCTCGATCCAGCGGGCAAGAGCTGGCAAAGGCGAGGAAACAGGCTGTGGGCCAACGCCACACCGTCATGCGCTCCGCAGCTGGACCCTGCGTGTGGGCATGTGGGCATGTGGACCTACCTGGTGGACCATCGCAAGATGCCGGCGAGGGGCCTCATGTCCGTCACGTGCGCCGTATGCTGCCGATGGGCCCTTGTTTCCATCACAGCCCGGGAGCTTCTCTGCTGGAGGATGCCCGTCTCACGTGGAAAGCGGACAGGTGGGCTGTGGAATCCTCCCGTCCACGTTTGCTGTGAAGCACGTTGTATAAGGGATAAATAGAGCGAACCGAAGAAAACACGGTACCAGCCCAAGGATAAGTCAGGGAAATGACAACGGGCGGATAGATATGTGATCCACCCCCCCCCCCATCCCACCAACTCCAGCAATTCCAGCTCCGGCTCGGCCACCCAACCAACCTACCCACCTCCCCAAAGATCACTTTGGGGCTTCGTGGTGACGCCGGTCAACCACTTCTTTTAGCCCCGGTCATCGCTTCATCCAGTTTCCTCTTCTCGTTATCGCCCTGCCCTAGGAGCTCGTTCACTGCCTGATCTTCCCTTTCCCGACTCTTCATCCAGCCGTCCAAGATTCGGCCCACCTCTCGGAACCGAACTGCAACAGGTCAGCACCGTGTTTTCGGCAGAGAGCAAGACGCGAGAGTTATGAAACGCGGGGTAAGAGCCCAGCATGGCGACATCAAGCAGTAAGAACATAGGAATAGACGACGTACCAGGCTTGGTCATAAACACATCCACTCCGCTCTCAAACGCCGTTTCTTGGTCTTGTTGGCTACTGAAACCCGTGAGCGCAATGATGAGAGCTGGGCGCGTACGGTATATCGTTGGGACCTTGAGGTCAAAATCGAATGTCTGGGTTCTGCTAAAGCTGCCGCCAGGGCTTGGAAAGGGAAAGAATGGCGTTTCTCGAGATGATGTAGGTGATAGTCGAGCAGGTGTTTGCGTTTCCAATCGTAGATCTTCAGCCAGCCGGCGTTCAGTTTCGACATTGCGAATTGCGCGTGAAGATTCGTAGCCTGTCATTATAGGCATAGAGACATCTATTCAGATAAGAATTCGAGGTGATGATAGCGCGGGCAGAAGTTGTATCACGTTGAGGGAAAGGATGGTGGAGACTCACCCATAAAAATAACATCGAAGCCTTGGGGCCGGTTCTGGAAAGCCTGCAGGGCGATCAATCCATTCGCGGCCGTTTCGTAGTCCCATTTATTCTTCTTCATATAAGCAGCCAGGAGCATCATGTTGACCGGGTTGTCCTAAGACAATGTCAGCAATTTGCTTCGTTTTTCATGAAAGCACTGTGGATACTGACCTCAACCAGCAGCATCTTCAGCGGTTGTGAAACAGTCGATCTCGGATCATAACCTAGCTCAGCATTGGAAGTTACTTTCTTGGGAAGGCTGGAACTGCTCCTTGAAGTAGCTGAAGTAGACGAGCTTTCTGACGTTATACTGCTGCTCACAGTCGTACTTTCCGAGTTCAGCTTTCTATTTTCACTTGACATCTTATGAGTCAACGTCGGTAAGTGGTTGTGACTCGTTTGGCCCTTGGGCTGGAGTATCGGCATCCTATCAAGATTGGTGGTTGTTGGCGAGAACCCGATCGAGGACTGCAAATCTCCGATCAGCCTCAGATTACTTATACCCGCAGTAGCCACTCTTGTATCTTCTGCCGAAGTTCGAGGCGGAGTCCCTCCGATATGGGGTCTTTCATGGCTTACCCTTGCTGCGTTGGCCTTTTCGAAGGCATCTTCTTTATCGAGACAGTTTAACAGTCCTTTCGAGAGTCGATGAGGCCCACAAGGCTTGCTGACGAACTCGACATGTTGGGCGAGACCAGAGTGGTTGGCGTAGATGTCTCTCCGAGCTCTGTTGCTGCAGAGAATGAGCAGCAACTTGGGCTTGCTTCTGAAGACTTCGGTCGCACCAAAAAAAGCAGATTCGTCTAAGATAGCGATGTCAACAACTTCGTTGCCAGAAACAATTGTTAGGTTGAACCACTCAGTGATATATTTCTGAATGGAAGCCTTAAAAGCGTCCACAGCAGCAAGTTGGAGTTTCGATTTCCCAGACGTGCTGTCGAATCCGCGGATGGTGACCGTTCGGCCCTGAGCACGGCGACGGATGGCATGAATGGGATTCTCATCCGGGTATAGTGGATCGACATGGTCTGGCGATGTGTCCGAATCTCTGAGGCAATTCTGCAGAGGCAGACTGAGCTTGATCTCAGTCCCCTTACCCAACTCACTGCGAATATCAATTGTTCCACCAGACAGATCTACAATCTGCTTCACCATACTCATACCCAACCCCGTACCAGGCGCTGTCACGTCCTCCTTGACGAGCAGTTAGCATTGATATCAAAAACCTAGAATGTATAGGCCGGATGTAAGAATCAAACCTGTGAGAAAGGAATGAACAGTTTCGTCTTCATAAATTCATTTGACATCCCTCGTCCGGAATCTGTTATCGTTAAGGTTACTAGCGTTGTTTCGGCGTTGTTGTTCTTGGGATTCGGGTTCAGATTAGAGACGCTCCGAGCTTCGAGCTTTACGTTGATGTAGCCGTTGGGAGTATATTTCAACGAATTGCCAAACAAATTCATAGCGAGCCTACGCCAAGCTACAAAACAAGTTAGTACTTTGTCTTCTCGAAGATAGTGAGAGCCGAAAGCGGTGAACCGTGCGTCGGGAGCCCGATACAGCAAAATCAGCGAGGCTAAACAAAGAAAAGGGTTGTTTACTCCCTGGTACCGTAGGGAATTTCCACTGATCCCTGTAGTCTATGTCTAGAATAACCGTAAGTTGGTTCTTAGCATGGCTAGATTGTAACCCATCCGCGGCTTTTGTCGTCTCTGTCATCTCCAGGTTTTCTCGCACTAGTCGTGTTCGACTCTGCGTTGTATCTGCCAACCCCTGAGAAGAGAGACCATTGAATTCAAATCCAGCGAATACGCCTTCCAGCACTTCTTCGATGACGGCGGAAACATCGAGATCTGCAACGACGCCCATTGGCTGCGAACTTTGATGACCAAACTTCTTAATCTTGCTAAAATCCAGGACGTGTTCAATCGTGTCTAGCAACGTACGACCACAGATATCCACTGTATCGACTAGATTTCTTTGGAATCCATCCAATGGGGTATCTGCTAAGAATTCTACACTTGCTAGGATTCCATGCAGTGGGCTCCTCAGCTCGTGACTAACGTTACTGATGAAGTCGCCTTTTGCGCGATCTGCACTTAGTGTATTCAGTCGACTAACTTCCGACATCACGCTGTGGCCAAAAGCAATAAGATATGACAAATGATTCTCGGCAGAAAATATCCGAGTCGTTGAAGTTGACCAAGTGAAGGATCCGATGAAACACCCAGATGTTGAATCATATAATGGGACGAAGAATATTTGTCGTGCGCCAGGAAAGGCGATCAAGAGACGTAGTATCTCGGCTCTTTTGCGGGCTCTTTGACGAGCAAATTTGTCGACGATGACCGGATTCATAATTGTCATTTGCGAATTATCAGGTGAGAGACCAGGAGAGATTGGCCCATTCCCATCGAAGACAAAGAGCTCGCCCTGAGGATAGCGCCTGACAAGTGAGGTCAGAAGGCTTTGGTCAATTGCAGTGAAATTGGTAGTGGTCCTCATGTCGTGGTTGTCCCATGAAGAAAATCCACGAGTGGAAAATCCTAATACATCGGACTTCAGGCCCATGGCAACTCCCCTACGGGGCACATCTGGATGCTTGATATGGTACTCTGAGGGCGAGACATGAGGTCGGGGTCCTGGCCTGGCATCGGTATCAGCATCGGCATGATCTTCGGCATCGCTCTCACTCGAGCTTCCGGATTCCTTATCCTGTGAGCGACGAGGGTCTGTCTCAAGCGTGCTTCGTCCTTGATAGAATCTGAAAGGTGCGTCGAAAAAAACTGCTCCATCAACTTCCATGCCCTCCCTAACAAGGTTCGACGCGCGGGAAAACGTCGCATGGAGGAGATTCTCAAATCCATCGTTAGTGAATTCAGCATCTTTCCCGCCCGTGAGCTTCGCAGCGGCTTCATCAAATCCTTCAAAAACAGATTTGAATGTCGGAATTTGGGGGACTTCCGAGGTAGAGCTCCAAGGCGAATTGTTAAAGTTAAAGCGAGCGTCCGAACTACCACTGCTGTGCTGCAGAGGAGATTGCCCGCAGTTGATAGGCACTTCTAGCTCGCCAGAAGTTGGAACCGCTCGAGCAGAAACAGAAGCACCTTGCTCTCTCGTGTTGTTGATGTAACTTCTCACCTGATCCTTCCTGTTGCTTTCCCAAGCAAAGCCGACGCCAGCACCTGCTGGAAGATTGTAACGCTTCAGTCGCTGCCAATCACCATCCATGCTGCCTTCACCCTCGATGAACGCATGTAAAGCTTGGCTCATCCTCGTCATCCTGACAACATCCTCTTTCGCTCTGATGTTTTCCAGGTGATCCATTACAGTAGCAGCCATTCTAGTCAAGAATTGAGCTTGATCAAGACTAAAGTCGGCACGCGGCCTGTCATCAACAACATAAACACAGCCGATATTAATGCCTTGCTTGTTCGTCAAAGCTACCCCGCAGTAAAATCTCAGGTGTGGTGCTCCTTTGACGCAGTCGAGTTGGCTCATTTTCTCGTCGTGAAGCAGATCTGGAACCAAGAACACAGGAGTCATCTCTGCTGCCGTATCTTGGTTCGGGACAAGGCCTAGCGTTTGCTCGCACAGGGAGGCTGCACGCGGGACCCTCGCGCCGCTGATTGATAGCGAGGCATTCTGCGCAGATGAATCATCGTCAATGAGACTCAATGTACTTGTAGATTCGGCCAAGAAGTATTCGTTTTCGTGGTCGATAAGGGAGACGATGGCTCTTTGAGCAGCCAGCCGGAGAGCAGTAAGCTGCGCAAACGCAGTGAGTGCGGTGTCCGAGAATGATTGCTGAGTGTTGAAATTGGTTGGATTGTGTGTACGCGAAGCGTGGGAATGTATCGAAAATGCTTCGGACGCATCTAGTGAGTCTTTGAGGGTCCTAGGTTGGTAGTATCTATTCTCTGTAAGATAAATGTTTGCAGCCGCCTTGAATGATGCACCCACTTGTACACCTCTCTCGCACGGAAAGTCTCCGCAGCAGATGCCATGACTTGGGGTTGGTGCACAGTTTCACTAGTTCTATCAGGATATCAATATATTCTTACACATTTGTGATGGGAAACTTAAATGCGATGCGTTGGTAAACTGCAGTTGGAAAACATCCGATGCGGGAGGCAAGAAATTCCTGGCCCATTGAAATCTAGACCCTACCTACCCTTGCAGAGCTGAGAAGACATCACCTTCGCCCAATTGAGGTCCAAATTGAGCATCTTGGGACTGAGCCGTTGAGCTCCAAACATGTGAATAGTACTTGGATGTGGCGAATATAGATACCATTGAGTGAGGGCAGAATAATGAGGATCTCGATGTACGGGGCCGTGGGAATATCAATTTCAGGGTCCGCACTAGTCCTGACCATCACCTCAGCTCGCTCAGGTCAGCACAAAGAGACTTCACGTGATCGCTCTCTCCACCTGAACCGAATAGAATGACCTTGCCTGCTTACTCGTTACTAGTGGGTTTATCGCCTTATAGGCCTCCTCATGCATCAGCGAACTCGCACTTCGTAGCAGTCTTAGAACGGTCAAAAGGTGACGGTGGTCTTCACATCCTTGCGAAGGTCTCAAAATCAGATTTCGCCGCGCTTTTACTTGAGTCGTAAATTGTTCACCACTCGAAAAGCTCGATTCATCTCGGCAGACCTGTTGGACTGTACTAGGTATCCTCATCAACATCAACGCTTTACATCGTAATACTTGCCGTTTTATTCCCACTTCAGAAGCCACTTGAAAGCTCAAAAGATCTGACCGCAGACAAAGTCACACCACATCCAGCACCTGCACGGATGTCCGGATGTTCGATTGGATCGACGTCCTGCTGCACGTGCAAAGGCCCGGTCACCCAAGCTCTGGATCTCGATTCGGTTTAACCTGAACACTCATATCAGATGATATGTATACCTTACAAGCTATATATACAGGTCACCAACCCTAGGAGGTTCCACATCTTCACTCGTAAAACAGCAATGTCCCGGGGTTCCATCCTCAAGCTGATGATGGAGCGCCCCCCATTTCACTCTCTTCAGCTCAGCACCAACATCATTCGTACTCCTATGACAAGCAGCCGAGATAGCAAGACTGTTATTTCCAACCAACACACCACCCTTAAGTTTCCTGAAACCATTCAAAATCATGGCCAATACCATCCCAGAACCAAACAGCAGGGATACCAAGATAGCAAGTGGCGAAAAACCAACTTCCATGTAAGAGATAGGTTCAGGGTTTCCATAGGTGTCCAGGATTTCAGTCCGAGCCACGAATAGAGATTGTGAGATAAGCCAATGCAACACCGAACTCGCAATGGCCAATGGCAATGCATAGGTCCATGGCAAACTAAGCCAATACGTACTCCGCTGTTCGCCCATCGGGTCGGTAGTTCTGAGAGCTTTCCGATGAAGCGAGAATCGAGACCACTCATCTGCGGACACCATACTCGTATATACAGTATTATATGCAAAATACAAGCAGGAGACAAGGACTTGCGGTAAGTTAGCGATGGCAACCATGCCAATGAGGATACTGTTTGATGAAAAGTCGGAGGAGGTGAGCGTTTGAGCGTTTGAGGTGGAAAAGATGTTGAGTGTTGCGGCAGAGTTATAGGTACCAAAGCCGATGGAATAGGGGGAAGTAACGTCCCCGTTAGCCGTCACGCTGTCGTTACCGCTTCCGAGGAGAATACCGACGGTTATGATTGCTATTGTGCAGCTAGCAAGGTCAGTAACTAAGATGAGGAAAGGAGGAAATGACGTACAGAGTCAAGGTCAGACTCCAGCGCGTGGTACTTGGTGCGTGCCACCATCTTCGTGCACGTTTCGGCGGGTAATATCGCACAGGTACCTTTTTTGCTGCTAGTTTAAACCTCCTGGCGTGATTCCGGTCTAGAAATGGTCGATATACTGTGATGACATCTGGACGTTCTAGAAACGAGGCGATCCCGTCACCTATTGTAGCCAGAATGGGTTCCAGGTGAGTGCTCAAGAGGAAGACAATGCAGGAAAACTTGATGGTATTTGCAATAAGGACGATGATCATGATGACGAGACTGTACTGTAACTGACAGACTCCACTCAATTCGGTCTTTTGAGCCAGACAGTAGTCAATAGGCCATTGCTGCGTTGGAATAAAGGCGAAATCGTTTTTAGGGCCAGTTTCGGGTAGTCCTAGAGTCCATCCGCTGGCGTTGGCAGCGATGTCTTTGTATTTGCATTTGTAGTTGTTGGCAATGAGGTGCTCGGGATCGCAAACCCATCCATTGCCCGTATAGTTAGAAACGTATTCCTCATATCTAAACTGCATCAAGATAGTGGCATTCGACTTTGCAGGTTGTTCTTTTGTAACCACAAGTAGATTTCCATACCCTTTCAGAAGGTCATCGCCTCGGCCGTAAGTATTGATACAATCCTCGTTGCTTAAGCGAGCCAGTAGACCTTGAGTGGAGTTCGCCAGAAGAGCTTTGGAGATGTTGCAAGTATCAAGTTGATACCAAAACGTGTCAGTGTAATCAAGAGGCGTGGGAAGGCTGTAGTCACTAGCAAAGGCAAAGCCACTGTCATGGCTGACGGAGACGTTTTGTGAACAGTCAACAGTCGAGTTTTTGAAGAAGTTTGGTGTGACAACATAAACATTGTAATCGAGTTGTTGGGTAGTCGTGAAGACTGCCGAGTTCCATCTGCTCGCTTATCAGTAACTGGAGGTGTAAATGGAGGGCAGTAGAAAGCTTGTTGTAGATCCAAGCGAAAACAAAGTTTAGAAAGCCGTTTCACCAGTCATTTATCAATCACTTACAAGAAATGCAGTGGCACTGTTGACAACACAAGCAGCGTAAACACGATTTTCTTCCTCCAACCGTTCAAGTTCTTCGGACTCGGCAGTCCAATATCAAGATATCGTCCACGCGAGTGTGCAGCGTCCACTTCTTTCCGGGTAGGAGAACTCAGACACTGCATCGAAAAGTTGCTTGCGCCAAGCAGGATGGTACCCATCACGTTGATAGCAATATGTAATCCCGAATCAGCTTTCCTCACTGCGCTGCATTCTCCTGCATATATAGTTCCAACCCGTAGTGCGGTGTGTGTTGTAGCTGCAGCCCAGATAGTGAAGATCAAGTTAATCAGAAGAACAGTTCCAGAGCTGACAGCTGCTGCCAGAACACCTCCACGCCAGCCGCTAAATCTTCGAGGTTCGTTTGAAGGATTGGGATTTGTGCGTTCATAGGAGACGTGCGAGGCATATCGGCCAGATCGACGAATAAATGCGAGGAATCCGTAGAAGCCATTTGTGGCAGCTGGCTTGGTTGTGGAATTGAACGTCGAAGACCGGTCCTGTAGACTTCGTGAATATCTGGCAGATGTCAGTATCGTGCAGATCGCTTAGGCTTCTTGCCTCACTCATTGGAGGACTTGGTGTCATCTCCAAGATCTCGTTCCCACGTCGACGAGTACGCTGGTGGATATTGCGACGCGACGGGGCTTTTCTGAGTACCGATATCCGAAGTGTCAAAATCTATCATCTCATGTATCCAACGTGAATCTGCCTCTACCGGCGAGCTTTTCGACATCCTCGAGACATGATCGAGGAGATGCTGCTGATCGCTATTCCTCTCTCCAGCCATTATCACACGGCTTCTCGTATGTCGAGTCTTTCCATTCCCCAGTATATACAGAAGATTAGAAAGAGGAAAACAAGGTTATCGCAAAGGAATACCAGCACGGACAGTACCTCGAAGTAGTCCTTATCCGGCGAGCACCCGGGATGGTCTGTTTGCAAGATTCAAGTTACCGGCAAGGCTGCAGAATCCATCCCACCTAAGGGCATTGCGTATTTGTTGAGCTATCACTGGAACTGACTTTAAATATAGACTTGCGGCTGGTGATGAAGGGGGAAGATCCGCTGTTCTGCAACAAGAAGGATGCCTACGTGCTTGGACGGACAAGATCGGCATGCGCCGTCGACTGCGCCGCACCTCAATGTTAGGACCTGGTGGACCTCCTCTTCACACCTATTCAGGGGAACGCGAAACGCGAAAACTCGCTCTTCCTTCATCTCATCACACTCTCATCACAGCTGATGCCAGAATTATCAAAGCACGGCATGGAAAGTTGCCCCGCGCCTCAGCCTTGGAGGTGAAGCCACCACAAGGCTGGTGAGATTTGGCGATCCGTCTTCCGAGTCCAATGGTTTCAGATCGAGCATGAGTTCCTTTTGCTGCATGCAGATCCAGTGATCGAAATCGTGTCTCCCATGAGGAGTCACATCTCGCAGCCAATGCAGCCGCCATGCAATGCGGGGAGGTGCAAGGATGAAAGAAAGTTGGGAATCTCAACTCCCCTCGCCGACTCTTTACGACTCCTCACGCTCGGGAGACTGCCGAAAGTTGACGCAAGAAGAGAGAGATATCGTTTGCAAAAGTGTTGCAAGAGAATGGTATAGCATGGGAAGTCCTGGCTAATCTACACGTGGCAGATGTCGTGGAAATGTCAGAACCGGTTTTGTGCGGGAATATGCCCGTTGTTATCTTCACGAGCGGTCAAATCACGGTTTCTGAATTGTTTGCTCGATTGTCTATTGGCCAGTAGAGCCTCTGTTTCTTTTGCGCAAGGCGGTGAATGTTGTCTGGTGATCAATAAGAGGCCCGAGGTGTGGTTGCACAACTGAAGGCAAACCGGACTCTCCTCGAGAGCAAACTTTTGAGTTCTGAAACGGGACGGACCGCTTCGGGTGCGACGATGGTACAAGAATCCGAGGTGTCATTTTAGGGTGCGTCGTTTGTACTTGTTCGAATTCTTGCTCTCCTCCCGAAAGCAGTGGAAGAATCTGGAGATATCCATTTCGTGGCTGCGGCAGCAACCCAATTCTCGGGAACGATGTCTTAGGAGAATCCGAGAAATTGAGCGGATGACCCCAATTTACAGAACGCGTGGAGGTGTGGGACAAGGATTGTGCAGCATGCAGAAGCTTCGCTGCTTTAATTCTTGGCTCCAGATTCAACGTATTGTTTTAACAAGGCTGTATGGTCTCTAGATAACGTCTTATCTGAAGCAGCAAACCTTGCTGTGCAAATCTTCGTTGCTTTAATAGATGATCCTCTACGTGTGCTGTACAACAGAGCTGGAAATTAATTTATTATCCTGATTGTGATTTTCTTCCCAAACACCTTGTGAAAATAGATATGAAGTTTCCCAGACAGGACTGTAAACAATGATAGAATGTGCCTTGGAGTGATGGTGGCTCACCCTCCTGTCGTAAATCACGCGAAGCTGGGCGAGAATTGGAATGAGAGTGTGGTGAAGGAACTGGTGTAGGTGATGCTAGTCTGCTGACTTTTGTATTATTGAAAATGTTGGTTGTTTTATCACGATCGGATTTTGCTTGGTTGATGTTGTCCCCTGGAGATATATTTGATGATGTCTGCAGCCGAGCTTCGTTCGCCATTGACGTTCCCTTCTCGTTATGTTCCGCGCTTTCGATTTTAACAAGTTTTGGAATGTCGATGATAATCTTCTGTCGCTGAGTATCTTCCTTTACTTCGACTGATCTTGGAATTGAAGCCCCGTCAAGTTCCCAGTACGCGATAACCAGCTGTGACCAATTCGACGGCACTTTCTGGTCTTCCACTTCAAGAATATCCTGCAAAACGGAGAAAAGTGTATCAACTTCAAGACGAGATTCGAGTATGGTATTTTCCAGCCATCTATTGATCCTGGCCCTTCGTGTTGAGAAGCCCTCTGCAACACCTGGGCGAAGAAGTCTTGGGAGTGCTTGCGGCGGGCCATACATGTTGGCTGGTAGCTTTTCTCCAATAACAGAGTCGACATCTGCTACTCTCAATGGTGACATTTTGAGGACTGAATCGAGATCTCCAATGCCAGAGTCTAAACTCGACCCTAAAAAAGCACTTTCAAGTTCTTGGGTATCTGCATCTACAGGTATCGACTCCTGTGGTTCTGGGCCGTGGGGCTCAATGACCGAAGGAGAGTCGGCCTCCATTTGTACCGTC
Source organism: Phialocephala sp. D728 (assembly GCA_003988865.1). Classification (NCBI taxonomy): domain Eukaryota; kingdom Fungi; phylum Ascomycota; class Leotiomycetes; order Helotiales; family Mollisiaceae; genus Phialocephala; species Phialocephala sp. D728. Next base: position 29,409 of record QYAJ01000154.1, on the reverse strand, counting down.
TGTTCCTCTAGAGCTTCGACATGAGAAGGTTGGCTTCCAGAATCAGACGGTGACGGATGAGAGCTCATTACTTCGCCACCATGAGCCGCAGCATACTCTTCAGCATCCGTAAACTCGTCCACAAATTCTGTGTACAGGTCCTCTTCAGCCTCTTTGAGCTTCCATATTTCTCCTTGCCAACGAGATTCTGCCTCGATATTATCTTGCTCCAGCGGACCTAGCAGATCGCGTGCAGCCTGACATTCGACAGCTAGCCGTGATAATTCTTCGAATCCTCCGAGGTGGCTTTGTGCATTAAGTCGCTGAATCTCTCCCATAAATTTGGCATCACAGATCCACACATCATCTCGTTTGAACGAGGCTTCCCGTCTTTTCTGGCGGGTCTCGATTAGTGCCCGCGTTGCCGCTCTCTGTAGCTTTGCGATGCTTTGCAACGAGTACATCAAGTCGGCCCAGCGGGTCTTGTCGATAGTCTGAAAGCCTTCCATCCTCGGTTCATCATGAAGATCGTCTTCGGGTGAATGTTTGCCCCCATTTCCGTCTTGACCCTGGCTTCCCTTCGTCGCGGCAGCTGAGCCCATTCTGAGGGGTGGTAGTCTCAATTGAAGGCCAACTCTGAGTTCTCGATCGATTTGCCAGCACTCTCAGGGGCTTGCCTATACGCCAGACTGCAATATGCATGTCAGTTGACTCGGATTATCAGGTCGTCGTCAAACACGTAGCAACACTGCTGACTTGCGAGAAATGGAGCCACGGAGCTGCCTCATTGTTAACTCATGGTCCAATGTACGGCTGACACAATTCTAGATCACCTTTTGGGCACAATTCACGATGTTCGTGCTATCGCAGAACTGGGTTGACAGTGGATTTTAATGTGGAATGGAAAGAGCGGGCGTGACAGCCAACGACTCGCAGATTTGGATTAAACCCCCTTATAGTAATCCGGTTCCGTAGTGGTTGAAGAGCACACGCGCACACGGATCATCTGGGCTGTGTGGTGCTATAACGCGGGATGGTGAGACCCATCCGAGGGTGAGGCAACCGACAGGAGCTCTTTCCTAAAAGCGGCGCCTCTCTCTCTCTCTCCGTGATTGCCACCAAGGGTTATCATTTGAGAACATCCTCCGGGGATGCCAATGACAGCCGTGGGGCAAGGCATTACTGATCCTAGACGTGCAACCACTACCTCCCTCTCAAGCGACGGCTGCAGAAATCAGGCCAATTGCTGCACCACTGCACTTGCATGTCGAGCAGGAGGAGGTCCCGCTGTAGAACTCCACACGATGGCTTGAGTATCTCCAACGCACAGATATATCGTTCCTTCGGGCTAATGCTCCTTCAGTTTGCGGCTCTGCGTGTGAATGCGGAGGGAGTGCAGTGGCTGCAACCATAAAAGGACTTATCGGCCCTGTATTACAGCGTCAGCATGCAACGGATATTCGGTCCCCCAGAAGCGCAAAATGTCTGGCAAGCAACCCGATCTTTCGACTGACTGGACACCGTGGGTCTGGAGCGAAGAATTAGGCTGCGATTATTCCACCCGGTGTGGCCCTACGGGCGAAATTGAGTACGATTATTTCAGACCGGAGGAAACCCCGCGTTATACACCAGAACCAGAATGGCGCGCTCAAGACACTACCGACCACGAAAATGTCCCTTCAGAGATACCTCAATACACTACCTCGATTCCAGCCAGCTCTAACAAGGTTGCTACCTCGAAATTGAATATACCCCATGGATATGAACAGCAAACCTCTACTAATCCTTCGACATCCATGGGCCAGCAGACGCGAACATCTACAGGTAGACACCCGAATTCTCGTACCCATACCGGTTCTAGGAGCCGATATGATAATCCCAAAGGCGATGTCGCGCAATCTTTCCAAAGAATGTCGCTTAGTCCACAGGGTAATGGAGAGTTGTCCCATGCCGCAATAGAGCAATTGCTGATTTCTCAATAGAAGCCCAAATTGAAGAGCTACCCCTGATCCAAGTGGAAGCGCCTGGAGGAGAACTTAAAATGGCAAGACAGATAACTAGCAGTGGTTCCAACAAGGCGCTCGACGATCGTAAGTAGTGACTTGCTTCTGCCTTTTTTATGATACTAATCCCAGCGAGGATACACGGTCATTGATGAGCGAAAAAACAAGAAGTTCTGGAAGCCAGGGCGTGTGTTCATGAGTAAGTGAAGTTTACGTCTTCAGTTAATCTTTAGCTATTACGCTTCGAGCTACCACCTCCTATGGCATGCGACATCGCTTGATCCAATGAACACCTCGAATATTTCTTACGATGATCTCGTTGTTCCAACTAACTTAATAAAGTGTTGTGGACAGAACCTGCCAGACAAGGGGGAGGAGATACAATGGGGTCTCACTTTGCGAATGTATTGTTTGGTGAGCGTGTATTCAGCGAAATTCGACGCTTCGTCATCATTGGGGAAGGATACGGAAACGTTATCTGCTCGTAAGTTATGACGGATGTCTACTCTCTGGAACATGTTGTCTAACTTCCACGTCAGACCTATCCATACCTATAACGGGCAAGCCACCCTTAAGAATAATCTACCGGATCCTCAGCAACATGCGATCATCCATACGAGTAAACGACCACCACCCGAACGATGTGGGTATGATAGCGAGGGAAACGTTGTGGAACGGGAGGCGCTCAGCAAAGATCCCATTCGAGTTTTATCAGAACTTGACGATGAAAACGGGGACCTGGGCATATTCTCCAGGATCAACTATGCCAAGATATACACAGTGGAGAAATACGTGCGGGTTCTCAACATTGGCAAGGTTCATGATGACTCTATGGAGTCTCTCCTATCCAGCTGCTTCTTTGCTCGACCCGAAGATCAGCCTCCGCGAGGACCCAGAAAGTCCAGACAACCAAAAGACAGTCAAGAGAGGGAAGTAGACAGAAGCCAAAGCTCGAAGACCACTCACCATAGGAGAAAGCATTGAGAGCGGATGGCGAGTGCTGGGACCATGATTGGTTCCCCTCAACACGTCCATGCGTGTACACAATTTACGTTCCGCTTCGACATTGAAGTGCTTCCTTTGGCCAACGGATCTCTCTTGGCCAGCCATACGCTACATGTTTCTAAATTCAGTATCATAGCACTGGAGGTCTTTTCTTATTCTTATGATTACTACATCCCCTGTCAACTTCATACTTGGGAGGGTGTTACGAATTTCCTTACGTTTGGCTACGCTTGTCTATGATCGCGACTATACCCTTGGAGACTATTAAGTCTTGTTTATAGGAGGTGGAGCAATTTGTTCAAATAAAGTTGCCATCTTGGAAACTTCAACTCAGAATAAATATGTACAGATTGAGAAAGAGAGATTTCCTTACGTCCGACTTAGTAAAGGGCATTATTATCATCATAGCTGGAAGCTCTTCACAGAAACAACAGAAACAATTGAATATACATATATATTATGCATTTCTTCTCCAGTCCACACATCCTCTCTCGCCGCTCTAAACACATTCATCGCCCCAGTACGTGTTCCTATTGATTTCGACGTACATCTATCTGTTATATCAGCTCTATTCTATTACCTTCCCGTCCTCGCTTCTCCTCTGCTGAGGCGAAACGTGCTTTTGAGTCACCGCCACTTAGCATGACTCTCTTCTCACGAGTCACAACTCAACCTGCCGTCTCCGACCTTCACCGCTACCTCGACGTGCATTTTTCGCTAGCCACTTTCATGCCGTTCGCTTTGAAGTTTTCGTTTCTCACGCACGCACCCGCACTGCTCTTATTTACTTACCAACTTTTCACTTCTATTTGTTTCTTTTCTTTTCTTTTCTTTTTGGAATTACAATACATATACGGGGAAGAAAAACGTTTTGGATAATTCTAATCGGATCATTTTAAGGGTGGAAACACGGATGAACGTTAGTCTACTGACCAAATTCACCTCTAGTTAACTTCGACAGACTCCAGCCTTCCCGCTTGAAGCAAATCCAGAATAAGACTGTTTCTACCCAAGACGTCTCCACCCCAAAATCTAAACCATGTAATCCAGACTAGATATCAAAACTTTCCTTATAATTACTAAACCAAGATCCATGCCACTCGATATTTACCCAGATATCAGACATCTCATCCCTCAGCCTCGTCTCGCGCTGTACAACAAGGCCTCCACGTCCCTCTCTAACAAGCCGGGCGTAGGCACTAATTCCACGGCCCGAGCCAGCCTTACCCTGCCCAGGACCCATACAATAAACTCATACAGCAAGTCCGTCCGGGCCCGCCCTCCCCTGCGTCCGGAATCAGGATCCCAGCACAGAATCCGAAAATCCCACGTCGTTGTTTGTCGTGTCTTGGCGAGGCGTCGCTTGAAGTGAGTCATGTACGTACGTCTCGCGCTCTCTTCTTTGTCGGGGCTCGGACAGCGATTGAGACGAGTCTTATATCACGAGACTGGGCTGGGCGAAACAAAAGCACCTAGTAGATACGTATGTTGTCGTTGCATGGACTCCTACGATACGGTGCGGTACGGTGCGGGCTTCTGTGCCCGTAATCAGGTATTGTTAGAGTAATTTCGTTGTGTCACGTTACACACGTTTGGTCACACGCCGGAGGGGATCATCGGCACATACGGCAGAAAACTCAATACGGCGGGGAGGATACTTGTTGCTATAAATACCCCTGTACTATACTTCGTATGGATTCCACACACCTGAAGAATATATAAAGTATGACACTACATATATAAGTGCCAAGGATCGGTTTGATTCGATCGAGCTTCGGAATGCCGAGGGGAACCGAACCGAACCGAACCGAACCGACCAAAAAAGAAGGAAAGGGTTCTGGGCAACGCACGTGGACATGACTGCAGCATGGGGTGCAGCGCACTCACTCATGATGACTGCGTCCCGCCGCGTCCGGAATGCACCATCGGTGCTAGTCTCGTTGCCTTGCCTTGTGGCTGGTCACACAGTTCGGCTGGTTCGTATGGTTGGTTAGCTTGCGTTGGTTGCCTTGTGGCTGCTTTACGCCACCCCACGCTTCTTGCTTACACTTGGTTGCCTTGCGGGAATAACAATTGTTAGAATGGTCATTTTGAGAAGAGTGCGCGCCCGGCGAAGCGCTGAATGGCTAGTTGTAAGGTAGATCATCGTTCGTGTTATCGAGCGAAGTCTGAATGTTGGCTGTTGGGAAATGATTGGTGAAAGGGGGAAAGTGGAAGTTGGAATGATTGGTGAAGTGGATGGTGGAAGAGTGGCAGTGTCAGTGGTGATGGGCAAAAGGATTGGCCTGCCGTCCCGAGCAAAAAAAGTTCATTAGACCTATCAGAGTTCCGATAGAGACGCCTTGCGATATTGAAATTTGAAATCTGAAATCTGAAATCGAAAAGGAGAAGATAGGCATGAGCAGAAGCAAGAAAACGAGGAAGGGTATCATTCAAGCCGCTCCAAGAACCAAAGCAGATCGGTTTTCTATCCTAATCCTACAGGTAGTGCCCCGTGTGTCTGTCTCACGAGGCTACAATACCAAATATTTGCTTATATCTTTCGCATCGCATCCCGTCCCATCCGGAGTCTCCGAGCCGAACACCTTCGCTCAAGTCGCTTGAAGTAGGAGAGAAAATAAAATTTTTATCTATTATTTATGTTTGTGGCAAAAGAAAGGTGTGGCCGTGTGAGATTAGAAGAAGTGACGGTTAGGTCCAGCCTGGACTAGAAGTGATGTCAGGTGTTTAGGTGTCTCTCCAAGGCGGTCTTCCTCGTAATGAGAAGGGTGATATGTCGAGCTTGCTCATGCCAAATGCGCGTTCTGTTTCGTCCGAGATTTCGGATGCAGGCCGACCTGAGGATGCCAGAATAACGTGAACAGAGCCTCGCATGTGTTCTTGTGACATGCCTGAAGAGTGTGATGCTTCGTCCGGATGTTTCGTGCTCATGCTCGAGCTCTGATTTGAGGGTGGTACACGTCCGGGACTGGACGTCGTCCCAGTAGTCCCATCTTCGTACCAGACACTGAGAACGCGGACTTCCCAACCTTTGAAAATCCTCCCGTGTCGACTCTCGAAAGTGCTAGCCAAGAGATTGACATCGAGAGGCGAGATCCGCAACTTGTCCAATATCCACTCATTAATTCGCATCGTTGCTGTCTCTGACGCCACGTCAGGTCTCGGCTCGTACTTCTCAGTGTCTTCGTGCTTCTGCCCCGGATGAGGAAGTAGTAGGGGGTACTTGACATACTCTGATATGTGATCACGTGGATCCATGTCTTCCTCCTCCACGAAGTAGGACTCCTCCAGGCTCTGGAAATCGGTAGGTTCTCCGTCCTCGTCGATCAGATTCTTGGATAAGCACAATCGCTTTAGCCCTTCCAATTCGTTCTCTAATGAGCGGATTTTGTCCATTATTTCGCCGTACTCGACTTCTGCATCATCAAGCCAGTCTTGGTCGTCTTCATCGAGCGTGAGGCCAAAGCGGTGTCGTGATTGCTTTTCTGCTTCCAAGGCTGCCTTTTCATCCCGAAACTCGTCGAGACGTTCTTTCATGAGATCAAGGTCGCCAAGCTTGGATAGATAATCATTGACCAAGGGATGATATTCCGATGTTTCAAAGTCGTCATCATCAGAAGTAACAGAGGATGATGCAGAATGCTCAATATCTAGTAGTGACGGATCTGGTAGTCTTTGCGCAGACAACTGGCTTTCCTTCAGGCGAGCGAAAAACTGATCTTCGAGGCGAGCAAGCTTGAACTCTTGTTGAGAAAGGCGATCTTCAAGGTGATTGCAATCGTCTTCTAATGGCCCATACTCGTTCCTAGCGTTCTGGCAGTCATCCCTCAGTTGCGTTAAGCTCTTCTGACCCGGGAATGGGCTACTTTCTGGAGTCGAAAGGCCTGCAGATGTGGAGCCGTTGAGACTGAGACCTCGTGCTGTCATGTATGTAATGCGTCGGATTAATAGATCGTCAGCAGCTGCCTTCACCTCCTGCTTCACTCTCAGGCTAGCGCGCATCTGAAGTATCTGTGAGCGAAGATCCCATACATCCGCCCGTATCTTCTGGATCTCCTGCCACTCTGGTCTGAGCTCTGCCTTCGGAGCTCCCTGGCCTGGAGATAGTCCGACTGTGGCGGCCGGAAGGGTCACGAGATCCTGACTCGAAGTCGGCGCCCAGCTTACCGGCGGCGGACTGGGCAAGCCCATTGCCTGTGCTGGCCGTGGCCGTGGCTGCTGCGATGAAGTTGAGGTCGAGTAGCTCTGCGGTGATACGGGAGCCGTTCGAGGGGGAGGTCGTCTGTCAGGTGACATGGTGAAGTTGGTGCTTGCAGTCCGGTCTGGCGGTTGTCTTTCATCTTTTCGACGCACCGGGCTAGGCAGCGCTTTTGGAGTCTGTTCGCTCTCCCTCGGCCGGGTGACGGCTTCCCCTGCCGTCCGCGGTCTCTCGTCCTGGTCGGAAAGGCCCCCAACCCCTTCCCTGGGCGCGTGCTTGGGGCTGAACAACCTCAACTGCAATCTCTGGTCTTGCTTCGCCATAGATATAGGTCTCGCGGCGCCGGCGGTGCGGCGCGCTGCTGGTGTGCACTCGAGCACCTGGCCTCCACGATGGTGTGACGAGCGAAGAGACATGTCAGTGTGACCATGAGCGCCGACGACAGTCGTGTCGATACATGATATGAGGCCCGTCGCACCCAGACTTCTACCACCTTCTCTGGACAAGGCTGACGACGATCGAAGGACGAAGGTTGGATTGTGGTGCAAGGCGAGCAAGAGCCGCACGCGCGTTGGCGACTGGTGGTTGCGGTGGGTGGGTTGCTCGAGGGTGTTCTGGGAGGGACGCTCTGCTCCGTCGGCGCGACGTGGGGGGTTCGCGTCACAGACTTGGTGACCCCGGCGGACACACAGATTGGGACCCGGGCAGGGCTGAGGTGGCGTGGGGGGCGGGGCGGGATTGGCGGGATGGGCGGGAGTGGGTCAGCGTCGCTTTTGCCGCCAGCCGAGCAAATCGATGCCTCGTCCCTCGTCGCTCGTCCCCCTTGGTCCCCTTTCTGCGCCTCTGCGCTCCTCCTGGCTGCTCCTGGCTCTTCTTGGCTCCTGCTGGCTCGATCATGGCTCAATCATGGCTCCATGCTGGCGCAACAAAAGCAGCGCCCTCCTCGTCACAAGCACCGATGCCCATCCCACGAATCGCAGGCCATCAGCAGGCAGAGCCTTGCTAAACGGCGTCTGCACCCATCTCAGAGCGGACATTTGGGCCCTCACGGTCCAGTCAAGATGCCCTCGGCTGCATGTACACGCTGTCAATCCAGCATCGTGGGCATCGATCTGGCCGAGGTGTGGACCAGAAGGTCACGACGTTGCTGCAAGTTGCGGCTCAAGTCTTGCCAATTCTGCCGCCGAATCGCTGATAAAGACGTGTGGCCGTTGAGAAACGTCTTTGCTGTCCATCGAAGAAAATGCATTTCTCTCCCATTGTTGGTAACGCAATGCCACAATGTCGTCCTCCTCCCGCGCAAAACATCGATCAAAGCGATCATCAACCTCCTCGAGCTCATCGTCCTATTATCCGACACAGTGGAGCAATTGGGAGTGGGATACCGAGCGCAGTGATTGGAAGCGTTATCGCTTGACAGCCCCCGGTATGACAAAAAAGCAAGTGCAGGAGCGACCTCTAACGAAGCCATCCTAGAGCAGTATGAGTTCCAATATGAGTCGACAATCGCAGCAGCAGATCCGGCAGAGCCCAGGACTTCCCAGACCTCGCTAGGTCCAATTCCAGAGGGATCGTACTCATCTCCAGCGAATTATGTCCTGTCATCAGGTCCATCGGTCGAAGGAATCACGGAAAATCTGGCACAAACATCACTGCATGCGGAAATCACTTCAGTTCCGCCAAGACAACAGACACCAGCAGGTGCGAGTGATTTGACTCATATTACAACGATCAATCCTCACACCGATAAAGAAGAATTTGACCCTCGTAAGTGGAATTCGGCACTGGTACGGTACCTATCACATGCCTAACGTTTTACAGACTACAAGGTGCACAAAACCTTTGAATTCAAGCAAGGACGAGTGAGAGTTTGTGGCCTGTATTTATGTGCTTTGCTGATTTTCGAAGGTTTTCAAAGTCCTTTGGTCTGAACCTCAAGGTACGGGAGGAGCAGGTCGTGGCGATGGAAGTAGCAACCCTGAGACGTACACAGAAGGAGTCAACAAGTTTGGCGAGCCTTCTTTCCAAAAGGTCCGACGTTTCGTCATTATCAGACCTCTGGCCGGCCATTGCATTTGCCTGTGAGTAGCAAGTTCTATCTCGCAACTAGAAGTTCCCACTTGCTGATTCAGACAGCCCAATCAACACATACTCCAGACAGGGAGTAACCAAGAACGGAGTTCATGCGGGCGATCACACCATTGCTTACAGTGGTAGCAAGCCAGTCTTTTTCAAAGGCGAAAAGGCCAAAGGGCTCACGAAGCAACCACTCAAGATTGTGACGAAAAGCCCTCGTCACAAGTTGGCGGATACTTCTCGTCTAAACTATGCTAAGACTTATACCGTTGAGTACAATGTTAAAGTATGGTTTATCGGAGTCGTTGACAAGGACTCGATGTGGCATTTGATCACGGATTTCAATCAGGTCCATCCGCCTCTAGGAACTCAGGGCCTAACAGAGCCTTCTCCATACCAGGATGGGGAGACCGCCTACGCGGATGGAGGTATGGACGATCAAATTTATGCTGCACCCGCTCCACAATATGGACCAAGCACCGCATCTTGGAATGTCAGCGATCAACAGTACCACCAAGGCTCATATGACCAACCGCAAGCGTCGTATCACGCGTCAACTGAAAAATACCCTTTGCATCACTCGGGCTCATCTCGCGGTGATCATCGCCCGTCACGGTCCAGAGGAAAAGGCAAAGGTGTCCAACGGGATGATAGACCAGAAGATGACATTGCTGAAGGACCTGAAGAGCAAGAGCACAGCTATGACAAGTCCGCTTACGAAGACACTGCAGAACCAGAATACGAGTCGCAATACGATGCTTACAACCAAGCACGGCACGATGAGGGCGACTATAGGTACGGGCCATCGCCTGAGCATCTAGCTACCGGAGTGCCTCCGCAAGGGCCAGAATTGCATGATTCTGCCACGTACGATCAACATGCAGGATACGAGTATCCAGCAGCCACCGAGGAGTACGATCAACATGGCCACCATAAAGAGTATTCTGAGCCACAAAAAGGTTATCAAAGAAATCCCCCTGCCGAAGCTGCTGAGCACAGTGAGGAAGAATGAACAGTTTGTGAATACCTTCCACGATCTCTTTGTTCTCAACTGACAAGGTCTAGGAGAAAGAATGTTCCCTATGAGATGATATTTCGATGATCGAAATTACGTTGAGATGTCGCACGCGTGCGGCTCTCTTCAATCAAACGCTATTGGATGTTGGCTGTCTCACTCGAGGCTTCCTCCCAATCGACTGATGTTATGAATGGGCATTTTCATAATCTTTTAGGGTTACAAATTGTCATTGTCATGTGTTTTATGTTTTGTTCTCTATTTTAAGTTTCAAGCGAGCATGTTTGGTTTTCTTTGTTGATGCATGGTAACGACGAAATTGATATCGACAGAGCATGCTATCAGTGCAGCATATTTCTATTTCATCTTCAAATGCATAGCATATTTTAGCATTTCAGAAGCATGAGACTTCTGAGCGCACAATTAACTGGTTGGACGCATTCCTCATCAGCTGACACCGCATGTAAATCTTTGAATGGGTTTTCATGATTTCAAGTCTGCATATACTTCACCGAATTATCTCGTCGGCGATGGATAGCTCATAACATTGCATGCATCTCTACATCAACCATGCAGCAAAAAAAAAACGAGTGGAAACACATCGTATCTACATTGCAATCTCATGATCAGCCGACGCCGCATATAATCTTGGCTTGCCTTTCGTGATTCAAGTCCACATATGCTTCCACCAGCTTCAATCATCTCAGCATCTAACTCCACATCACATCATTCCGTACATCAATTCATCAATTATCCATGCACCATGCACAATAGCAAGCCATCATCACCATCACCAACACCATCAACGCAATGCAACATCATGATCATGATCATACATAGCTGCCCAAATTCCTCATTTCATCACATCACATCACTCTATATGCATACTATATGCCTCTCTACCCAACGTCCCTCTACTCGGTGACACAAAAGCAAGTTCTGCCTCACCAATCCACCACTCACCACTCACGGCTTTACGCCTCACAAGCAGCCGCATCAGCCACTTCAGCCTTCTCTCCTCTTCTCCTCGCTACCAGGTAAGGCCGACTTTTCTTTTTCTCAGCCTCGTCGCCGCTTGAATCTCGATGAGCCTGGGAGCGCCACCGAAGCCTGATTCTCGATTTGCTTGGTAAGATAAGCGGTTGCCTAATCAGGGTTGATTAGGGTTGCATGGAGTATGCCCTGGCTTGCTTGTGCCCTATGCTTGTATTGATACGCTAGTCTAATACAGGTAGATGCAGGCTGATGCAGGCTGATGTCTCAAAGTCGCACACAAAGCTTTAGGATATCGATTGTTATCGCAAATGTGATAAGCCATACAAGCCCACTGTTCCTTCCTTCCTTCCTTCCTTCCTTCCTCTAGGAATTAAAATTCGGCAGTGTGTTGGGAAACGGAAAACGGGATACGGCGGGATGGGGATCGGGATGTCCCCATCTCCTGGTGAGACACCGAGCTCGTTCCCGGGGACGCGGAAATTGTTGGAACGTGTGGCTGGTTGTTTACCTCACCAAGATGGGAAGAATCGAAGATTTGCGGATGAGATTTGGGATTTTTGGTCGGTATTGGAATTGTGATTTGGATAAGCCACAACGATGACGGCGACAGACAGGCGATACGGAGGATTTTATTATTTATTTGATTTTAAATCTGGCTGTCGGGCTTAATTGATCTACACTATTTAAACCATTCACAAGAGCTGAAATGCCACTAAATCTCAAAAATTCGAGAACTTGAAAATTTCGCTTTGGGACTAGGTTTACTCCTTTGAAAGCTTTTCTAGGGTAAGGAGCTAGTAGAATCGAGGCATGTTTCGATATACCACAAATCAAAAATTACCCGATTGATGGGCTTGGAGCATTTAATAAAAAGTGAGTGATTCGGATAAATAACTAGATAGGTGGTACGAGGAGGACGGTACGAGTACGAGCTACTGTATTAGACTCGGGCACCAGCTCAGACTTGAACTCGGGCTTATGGACTTGAACTTTAGCGGTAGAGTCATAGTCGGAGTCAGACTCGGTCCGGCACGGGACCGGTGTACCAGTGTACTGCTTTCCATTTCCGAATCTATCTCCGCTCCATTGCATCTAGATTCGGAACGTGAGGCGGACTAATTCCAACTGCCAACTTGTATTTGCCCTTTGCCTTTGCTCTTTGCCCAGTTTGTTAAGATTTTGTTATATATGCTGTGCTATGCAGGTCGTGGTCGTGATTGTATTCGTGTTCTTGCCGCCCGCCGCCTCGATTCTCGGACGTTGGATATTGAACGACGAATCGGGGATCCTCCAAGGTTAAACGCATCAACTTAATTGTGCTGTATTTGCTAACTGGGTTCGTATCCGGTTCCTGTGCCTGTGCGTGGGCGTGGGCGTGTGCGTGGGCGTGTGCGTATGCGTGTATTTGACAACCTGGAAATCTCAATATTGGAAGGCGAATTAAAACTGAAGGCGAACAAAATAAATGGCCGAAATGACTGCGAATGGTTACCGGGAACTGGGTTTGAAGAATTCGATTGGATCAGCGGGTATGATTGGGCGATATTACGATAGTTGAAGTGATTGTATTGGATTGGTTAAGGAGCTGGGCGAGCGGTTGGCGAGTGAGGCTGAAGCTGAGGGGAAGGAAGCCTGGAAGCGAGATGAGGCAGGCCGAGTATGCCGATATTTAGTTATCCGGGCGTCATTAGGGGTTAGGGCTAGGCGTTACGGAATTTGAAAATGGAGGAATTGTTGGTCGGGATGTTGATGATTGATATTCGTGTGATGATTGGAAAGGTCTGTCTGTCTGTCGCCTTGTTGATGATCATGGGCGTTGAGGAAATTGAGGGCTAAGTGACTTCCCCTCCCAAGTTGTTGATTCCTTGGATCCGTTTCTGAATCTGACTTCAGGCTAAATCTCTCAGCCGCGCGAGTAAACAGAACTAGAAGCTACAAGCCTAAAGTCAAATTAGGTGACCGCAAAGACACAAAGTGTGTCAAAGGTGCAATATACGCTTATCTAGGGTATCATATACAATCTAGCACTTTAGCTAAAGCAAACTATAATCCCCTTTTTCAATAACCAGAATAGCAGAAACAAATAATAAAAGATAAAAGAAATAATAGCGTGTACAGTGTCTTGTAATTGTCAAACTCCATCCCCATCCCTATCCCGTATCCCGACCAAGAACACCTAAAATGTCTTCGAACTGAGAAATGATGCATTCTGGTATATGGCGTAGAACGAATGTGTATTAAAGCATGTATCTCTAAAGTTTGCGCCTGGCAAACTTGATATTGATAACAGAAATATGAAAAGGAAACAACTCAAATTCGGGGTATAGAAAATAATCCTGATAGACTTCTTCGCTATGTTGCAGACTCGATATCGAGGAGAGGATTAAAAATTTAGAGAATAAGAATACAGTTGTTGAGTAGAAGAATCGAAGTTTTGCGGAGTTTGTTGCATATTGCTTGAATAGATATCGGTTTCGAGGTCAACCTTTGTAAGAAAGGTTTGTTGATAATGTTAGGACAAATTGTCCTAGAACTCTCCTCGCATTGTGCTCCTGCTTGAGCTTTGGAGTTGATGTATTTCGTATGATCTCCCGTGGCCGTTGATATGGAAAGTTATGTTGCAAGTTGTCAATATCCCACCAGGTGCCTCTCACACTAGAATTTTGACTTCTTTGCACATCATCTTTTATATGGCTAGAGTTAGAACTGTTGCCTTGCTCGCTGCGTCAAGTAGACGATAGATCAGTATCGACATGTTGAAGAGCCCCAAAGCTGGAGTACCGTCGTAGTGTACGTGAAGCGGTAGACAAGAGTGAGAGTGAAGTTGGTGAGAGACTCCGGCGATGTCGTACTTTTTGGGTATCAGAGACTTGGAGATGGGATCCTGGGACAGGATCACTTCTTGTTCGTCCAGCTAAGGGAAGAATATCGTCACTTTTGGCTCTTTGGTGTTTGGAAATGTCTGGGGCTTCTAGAGGTGGTGTGATGGTCGGCATTTCGAGAGTTGATGTTGAAGGCATAATGTCGGTGTTGTCGTCGGACTTATGGGAATCTTCAAGTGTGAAAAGTGTATTGTCGGGAAGACTAGATGATGAGGGTAATTCCTGATTCAAAGTCGAAGGTTCCAACATTTGTATTGATACCGGCTCGTCAAGAGTTAGTGGTGCTAAGTTGATATTTTCTATATTGTCGTCAACAGCAGGCCGTGCTTTCGGTGTGAATGTATCATTCTGGAGACTAGGAGTGGACCGTGTTTCTTCTAATGGCAATGATACTGATCCGAGGATAGCCACATTGTCGAATTTGGGGACTGATTGACCAGCTAGGTTGACTCTTTCAAATTTGTTCTCTATTACTGAAGGATGGTCGGCTCCGCAATGCCCAGTTTGTCCGTCGTCTGTTGGAAGTGCAGTAACTTGATGTTCTTCGTAAGTTGAGAATGTTGGAAAGTTGTGCAAGGATTCGGTATCTGTGCAAGGGGTGTGGGGAGAAGGCACTCTTCCGGATGTAGTGAGGCTATTTATGCTTTGGATCGATGCAGAAAGGTAGTCGTTCGGGAGAGTGGCTCGCTGAGATTCGAGAGGAAAAGACTCGACAATAAGTTCAAATGTGTTGGCTTCAGGGATCTGAACTTGTAAGGACACGGCTGGTGTGGTATCACTAGATAATGACATCGGCGCGATTTGTTCATTGATGCTAGAAGCTCTTTGTCGTTTTGGGGTCGCATGCTGAGTCGTATGGGAAGCAGATTCACTTCGGACATCCAGAGGCCCATCCGGAGCTTCCTCGTCAGCAACGACATCCAAGGTCCGCAGACTGCTCGAAATACCAGATCTTGCAGTGCTTGTTGCATGGAGTTTGCCAGCAACTCCTGGCGTGATGCCAGCAATCGTGTCAAGCCTACTTTCACGGTTGTTTCTGTTCGCTGAATCGCCAGCTGTATCCTTATCCCAATTTTCCACTGCTAATTCGGACCACTTCTCGTCGCCCAGCTTGTCGGTGTTATCGGGAAATTCGAAGTATATAAAAGCTCGGAGAAGGAGAGCGCTAACCGAACTTTCTTCAACCCATTGCAAGAGCCACTTATTGACATAGTCCTTCTTGTCTCCAAAATCCGCGTCCTTCTCATCGTAATGGAGGTGATGAGCGGCTACGCGCATAGGTGATCTATCTCGTGCCTCGTAGACGGAATCCATAACATCGTCGCAGAGCGCGTCCCTTGGTTCATATGCATATTCGGAATCCGTGAAGAGGCCCTGCTCAAGGCATTTGTCTCGCGTATCGAAGAGGGCATCTTCCGCGTCGTGAAGGTCATTGAGAGCTTCAGTATGCAGTTTAGGATAGTCGTTGAGGAAGTTTGAGGCTTCGTCGGAGAGTGGAATATTGTGTCGTTTGCGGAAGGTAGCAGCTCCTGAGACTTGTAAGTACTCCTTTTCCAAATCCTCCACATCCTCTTTCAAGCGTTCTGCTTCTTCTACTCGATCCAAATATTCTCGTACTAGACTGTTCTCTAAGACAAGATCTGTTGGATCTGTATCGAGAGCTTGTGGCTCTGCAAGCGGTGAGAGGGTGACGTTGATCTTAGTTTCGGGAATAGAAATGTCGAAGAGATCGTTGTGACGGAAGAAATGGTCTTCCTCTTCCTCAAGGTCATCTTCGTCTTCTTCCAATCTTCTCTCTAGACCATCATATTCATCCTCAACCGGACCTAGTTCGTCCTGAGCTACGCGGAGCTTCTCGTAGTACGAATCAATACTTTCTCGAAGGTCCAGGTTCAAGGCTCTAAGCTCATTGAGTTTCCTTGTCAATTTATCGCCAGCATCGCGAAAATCTTCTCGAAGTCGTTGCACCTTTTGCTTGCAAGCTCTGACCAGACGCCGTGTGCGCCGAACTCGTTCACGTCGAATAATGATCCGTTCTCGCGCTCTCAACTGTCGAGCCTGGACGTCAAAATCCACCTCGGAGCCAATACTTTCGACAGTTCTGATCAAACGATGAGCTAAATCCTGTCTTGGTGGTCTTCCATACCGGCTTTGACCTCCCCCAGCGGACAAAGTATAAGTGACCTCTCTCGGCGTATTTGCTGTCTTCGCTTCTCGTGTCGGAGGCCCCTGGGAGCTCCCCGTTGATGATTCAAGCATTGTGGTTTCTTCATTTTTTGCCAAGATAGAGTCATGCTTTCGATCACGAACCTCCAAGGCCTTCAATCTTAATGGAGGAGACACTGGCTCGGCAATGAACTGCGTGGGCCGGTTTGGTCGCCTCTGGCTGATGATAGAGACTGTCTCTTCCCGGACCGTTTCTCGATTCGGAGGCCGGTCCTGGGATGAAGGACGCGGCCCCTCGCCGGGCAGCGGTCGTCCGTCTCCAGATGCTTGTACTTGACACCTCTCTGTCCCATGGGCCATCGAATTAAAGCCTCGTTTTCATCTGGATCGCGTTGTTGACTGAAGTCTCTCTGAGGTAGCTTGCCGATGGTCCAAGGTTACGGTTACGGTACCTGACTAGGCCGAGGGACAACTCGACAGCTGACATCGGGTCGTTCCTGGATGTGATGGATATTTCATTCTGGGTGCCAGATGGAGGCGAATTTCCGAGTAGGGCCTCAGCACCGACGGATGAAAGCGCAGAGCCTCATATCCCAAATTGTCGCTTTCGGAGGAGGTTGCCGGGGGGAAGGACACGCATCTGCAGGAAGGAAATGGTGTGCCGTTAGCTTTCCCACAGGGATGTTTCGCGCAGCGTCAGCAGGGGACTCAGCTTAGTGGCGGCAGGCTGTGTCAGGTTGCATCCGTGGGCGGGCAAGGCTTCAAGCGTTCGCAAGGCTATTGGCCTTGGAGCCCGCGAAAACGCACCTCTTCCCAAGATTCTACGAAATCTTCCACGAAATCTTCCACCACTTCTTCAACATGACACGACTCTACCGCAGCCCAAGCATGGCGACATCCACTAAAGCTCTTCCTCTCTCGGGAATGCGTCACTCTGATGACTCTACCGGGGGGACCTCTCGATGTATCACAGCTTTACCCGTGTCCGGCCCTCCTCTTTAGGCCCTCCACATATTCCTCCCCGCGCCGCTTTTCCATACGATGCTGGCATGAAAGCATCGCATGTGATCATACGCCTATCAAGAATCTCTTGGTTTCCGCATGAGTCTGCATGCACGACGCACGCAAACAGACGGTTATCACTGGCATTCAATCACACCCACCCACAAGAAATCCACCCCGCATTCATTCAGACATACATGTGCAGCATACGTGGTTCATCTGCCCGCAATTGATCGAACCCACCATGCCTCTCGCATGTCTCGCAGAGCCTCAAGCAGCCAATCTGGTCCGCCCTATGGATAAAGGGCCAGCAATCGCGGGGCAAGGCATCCTACGCCCTCCAAACCGCTCAGCGAGTCTGCCTTGCTGATGGCGACTCCGTGGCTCAAAGAGTCTACGACAGGGCGATGGTACGTAAACTATACGGAGGGTGAGCTATACTTACGATTTTTCAATCTTTGTCCTCGCTGACCGACATGTAAAGGCGATAGAACTGTTCGCAGATACTCGGACGAATTGCAGCAAAACCCGGGTCAATCTGCGTATCAGCCGGTGTTCGAAGAAGTTCGTGAAGAATACCCAGGAAACTATCCACAACAGTACCAACAAGAATTGGGGCCTGACGCAATTGCATCTTCGTAGGCATGAAAATATCTCACGCGGAGAGACGCATGCTAAATATAATAATAGCAATACCCAACATATACCTCGCTCACAACGTCGTCATTCGGAAAGACCGAATCGCAACCAGCGACAATCTTCTACCTACCCTCCGCCTAGTGGTTCAGGACAGACCGCCCATGGCCGTGATCATCGTCGAGATCGAAACTACCATGAATCTCGAGGGTACGACGAGTCGCGCGGTGGAAGGCCT
Source organism: Phialocephala sp. D728 (assembly GCA_003988865.1). NCBI lineage: Eukaryota > Fungi > Ascomycota > Leotiomycetes > Helotiales > Mollisiaceae > Phialocephala > Phialocephala sp. D728. The sequence continues at coordinate 11,213 of QYAJ01000154.1, read as the reverse complement.
GGTGATACTACTGCCGATGACGAAGCATATCAAGACCCAAGGTTTTTGCGCCAAGATCCTACTATCGAGAGTCAGGGTGAGGCCGCGTACGAAGAAGTTTCAGTCAGTTCCGCTGCCGATATAGCGGAACAGATGGGTAGCATAACAGTGGGCGACCCAGACTATCCACCAAGTCCCAATTATGACTTTTCCCAACAAAATACCAGTCCTAGTTCGATCCTGCGCAGCATTTCTGGGGGTGCTAATGCAAGTTCGTGGCATGCGGCCCCTGCCCAACCTCAGCAATACACTACCAATACATACCAAACAAAAGGAAAGGCTAAGGAAGCTTCATTTCAAGAAGAGCCATCTCATGGACAGCATTTTCCTGGGCGCCGTATAAATTCAACACCCGGCTATACTGAGACGCTCGATGCCAGTTTCAAGAAGAGAAATAGAGACTACAAGACCTTCTTCAGATGTGGTCGCGTATTCAAGACTCTATGGACAGATCCTTACGATGGACCCGCTCAGGATGCTAGTGAACATAGCCAATTTCAAACTCAGGTTATTTTCAAGGTTGCTCATGGAGAATTGGTCCATTCTAAAATTAGGCGCTTCGTGGTTGTCAGCCAGCGTGATAGGTCTTGCCAATGTCTTCCGGTCACCACATATGATGGGAAAGGATACGAAAAGAGAGGTATTCGTCTCGAGGAGCACGGATTGATCTATATCGGCGACAAAAAACCAAAAAATGCCCACGGTATCACTAAGGCGCCGTTAAGACTCAAACCGCCTGCCAGCGGTGAGGAACGATTAAGCAAGAATTCTTACATCAACTACGGCCGCACGTATAGTGTGGACACCAATGTGAAGGTCAAAGATCTTGGAGAACTGGACAGCGACTCTAGAAAGCTACTTCGTCAATATTTTAACGATATCCATTTTGTCTGCGATGATGCACCGAGTGGCCCTGATCTCCCACGAAGTGCCCAAGCGCAAGCCACTGCGCAAGCCACCTACCTTATAGGTGTCGGATCCGGCCCTCAAACCCAGAATCTGGGATCTTTCCAACAACCACATACCACAGAAGCTGAACAATCAATGACGCCTGATCACGCGGAGTCTAGAAGGCATCGTCCAATTTCGAGCTCTAAGAGACGCAACAGCACTTGGACAGATGCCGAGGCCGTGGACCCCAATACACAGATCGAATATACTGCTGCACCAGAGTATAGTGATGTGGCCTATGATCAGGGGACTGTTGGAAGCATAGAAGAGCCACATTGGCCCCCAGGAGATGAAAGTCACATGACTCCTCGAGCCACCTACAGCAGCACATCTCAACCTAGTGTCATTCCAACGTCCTACGACGAGTACCGCGATGAGTATCACGGCCACGATGACGAACATCAAAATGCTTATAGGCCAAGCCCTGTCAATGAAAGCAGTTATTTTGCCTCGATCGATGAGCCATCGCACTCGTCTTCGGAACCTGCTGCTGTAGAGGAAGACGAGATCACTCTACCCCAACCTCAAAGTCCAACTGGTTCCAGCGAGAAGCCTCGAAGGCGACACAGAGACAGAGACAGAGACAGAGACAGACGCAGACATAGATGAGTTGGATGGGCTATCGAATACGCAAAATTCGAGGTCATAGCGGTTGTTATACTCTAGATACTTCATGTTGAAGGTCTAAGAAATACGTTCCGAGGCGGTCTATGCCACGGATACCACCCCACACGTTTTTTGGTTTAAAGCCACCTTTTTGGGTTACTCGATGGCTGCAACAGCAGTATTGGTCACCCTTATGTTCATTCTCACGTCGTCCGAAGTTTCTTAGAATGCCTCTATTTCTGCTCCGTCTCTGGACGACGCGTTGCAAGTAATGATGATACGATACGAACCAACCCACGAATCTCTTTCCGAAAACGATTTTGCATTAGGAGTGAACATCCTGCTTTCCACTATACACCTCCGAAGCTAGTCTACACGTTTTTAAGGGAAAGAATTTACAGTTCTACGGACACGATTTAATGTTCTCAATGACATTCTGCTTCTTGGGATCGCTTTGTTGATGAGAGGCTAGGAACACAAATATCGACAGAAATAGCTTGGTTTACAGCATATTTCTCTCTCTTTGTTCGTGGTCTCGATGCAGGTCGTCAATTGTTGCAACTCTGGGGTTGGTAATCTAATGTTGCAAGGAGCTCCAAGTTTGGACATATCATGAGCCTTCCTTGATGATAGTATATACATTTTTTGATACTCGTGCTATTTCACTTGCTCTACCCTCGAAGTTCATTCATTACACGCACATTATGCACAATACCTAAGTCCGCCTGCAAGTGCATTTCTTACAACCGCAAGAATTTATACCATTTAGGAATAGTGCCCACTACTCGCCCAGGCAGGCACACCCACCAAAAAGGGTATGCATGGCCCATCCAATCACAATCCAATCCAGCAGCTGTCATAATAAGGCGCAGCACGCATCACCATCTCCATTCAAATATCGAATCGCACTCTCGATTGCGCAACTGTATTCCGCATTCAGACTCAGCCTTACGTGATTCAACCTTGGCAAACGTCACTATGCACGCAGATCTCAGCCTTTCATCCTGCTCTTGGGATTCAGATGAGCAGTGTACGTCTGACACCCTCCTTCTACTAAGCCTTGTACGAGATTGCGTTTATTTAGTCAATCCTCATCCTCATTCCTTGAAATCCTTTTATCCATTTTTTAAATTTGTGGCGAGGAGGCGTTCTATGCGTCTCGTTGTACTGAATCTATTCAAAATGTGTTTTGGCCGCAAATCAGGACCGCAGTATTATGATCCTTATAATGGTGGTCCGCGCGTGAGGTGAGCTTTCCATTTTTAACTTTAGCGCTTTTCCAGTGTCATGTGATATGATATAATATGCTAGATAGGATATGATGTGATATGGAAGAACCACGGCTAATGCAAGGTAGTGGCGGGAAACATCGCTACGGCCATAGCGCAGCGGTCCCGGTTTATGTAGCTCCTGCCTATGGCGGAGGCGGAGATGGAGGAGGAGGGGGGTGGTTTGGTGGTGATGGTGGTGGAGGTGGTGGTGGAGGTGGATTTGGCGGAGATGGAGGCGGTGGCGGCGGAGGAGGAGGTAGTGGTGGAGGAGGTGGAGATGGCGGCGGTGGAGGCGGTGGGGCATGAGTTGGAGGTTGGTGAGAGGTGAGGTGAAGAAAATTGACGATACCACGAATTTTACTTTTACATATGAAATTATATGCTTGATTCGAGAGATGAGGCTTGGTTCGATGCATGAATACTTGCCAAGCTGATCTCGAATTATTGAAATTGGTTTGTGTTTATTCTTTGCATTTTTTATAAGCAGCTTCTCCTCCATGGATCCAGCACTTGTTCCGATTTCTCACAGCCTGCATGACGAAGTCATGACGATCATCAATCTCTCGAAACAAGGTCTTTAGCTGGTCAAATTTCGCAGTTGTCTGACAAGAAAATGGTTTGCTGCAGTTTCTTGGTGGGGTTCATAGAGCGCAGGAAGGCAAAGGCTTCATAATAGTAACGACGGTGGTCATGAGCTTCCATCGCAATCTTGGCCTGGGCTTTCCGCTTTTGTTCTAGACGTATCGTGTTTTTCCGTATCGCCTCATGGATTCCGCGACCTCGCTATGAAAGTCCATACGGAGTAGTAGCGTGAGTTTGAGGCTGTGGTCGAGGTCACATAGAGTTTGTGTTTGTATTTGAGATGGTGCCTCAGCTTCGTTCCCAGCTCGTGCTGTATAAGGAGGCGGTGGAGTGGACGGCCGGCCACGAGAATTAGCACAGTAGCCACAACGATCAATTGAACCTAGAAGTTGTCATTAATATTGATGTCTTTTATAGCGATCGTTTAATTACACACCTTCTGCCAGCCACCATATTGGTGGAAGTGAGTACGGAAGGGAATGATCAGGAAGCGGTGCGGCGGCCAAGACGTTCTTTGTGTTTTCCAGATGAGATAGTTGCAGAACTAAAATGTTCTCGAAGCAATAGAAGAATTTTATATGGCCAAATAGGTGAAACGTCTTAAAAGGAGTAAAACTATTCTATAACATCAATAAAGATTAATACGAGAATCGATTCTTGTTTTTAAATTTAATTTTCTCTTCTTTTTAAAAATTCACTGCTAGGCGAATCTAGTTATGGCTGTGAAATATTGGTAGCGAGATCGGGAGGGCCCCAAACTCTGGCATGCAACTTGACTTTTCAAGTAAGACTAGAGCCAGTCATTACTCTGTAACAGTTTTAATCGATATGCCATTTCTCGATTTTCTGGTATTGTGGACCAGTTTCTGAAACACAGGAAATGGCGACGAAAGTTAAGGCGCACTAGCGCTGAGCTAGCTGTGATGAAAGGGATTCGGGGTCTGGCTTAAGCCCCCTAAATGATTCAAATAGTAAAGCAGAATGCAAACCAATCGCGATATTGCATGTTTTCATTCCCAGACCCATGCCTATTTCTATCACGGGGTATAAACTCCTACCTTCCTATCCCAATCCTAAATGCTAAACCACAAACCAAATCATTAAGCATGAGGTCTCCTTAAAGGATGCGCCTCCGTGTTCAAGACAAACGTATCCAAATTCACCACGTCCCAATCCTCAAAGCACAAGTAGAAGTATTTCAGCGTCTCCGCCAACCAAAAGCTCTCCATGCTGTCCATTTTTTGTCCCTCAATCCCAACCTCATTCTCATCATCTTTTCCGCTACCTCCGGGAGGTTGAGTGATATCGATGATAGCTGCTGCAGCGATGGGAGTGCGGGAGACTTTTTCAATGGCTTGGAACATGCGCCACGCAGCTTCGGCATATACCTCCTTACCAGTCATGCGGTACATGAGGAAGACAGATTCAATAGCCTCAGGGCGAAGGATGTAACGGCGGTCGTCGATAGTGGTGAAACCTTTTGATAGACGTCTGTCAGTAATGACTTTCTGGACGTGGGTTTTCTTGTCTTCGTCGTCGGTAGTGTTTGGGGTAGGATAATTCTCATTGATGGCATCCTGCCAGATCTCCTCGGACCAATTGCAATTATCGTACATGGGACAGGGCATAGCACCAAATATCTCTGGCATAATGCCATTGGGACTACTATCGTAGGCCCATATGCAACCCTGTGTGAGCTCTTCAGCAATAGCCATGTCGGAAGGACGATTGAAGATTTTAGAGGCGAGTCCCACCATGCCTCCCGTGAAGCATGTCAGGTGCTGACTGCGAGGTAGAAGCTCAGGCTCTTTTTCCCTTGTGCGTATGTCACCTGAGAGCGTAAGGTTTTCATTTTTGACATTGTAAATCCGGAAGAACATGAACTTTTTTGCAACCTCGATGAAGTTCTCGTACAAGGTTTTGGGTTGAGAAAGGAGGCCACCAAGTAGTAGATACTGCTTTGGAAAATACTCGTAGAGCGAGTCTGACATGCCACCAAGTGTGAACATGGTATCGTCGCTAAATGATGGCTTAGAAGCATCGATGCTGACTGGCCACATGCCGGGAAGTTGGGTAGAGTTCTGAGATCTTTCAAACTCATCGCCGATGCGCTGGACAGCATCATAATATTTCGGATCGCCAGTCAACTGTGAGAGTCTTGTAAACTCCAGGCTCAGAGAGCCAATTTCAGACACCAGCATCCTCTGTGGCGCAGTCTGAGCTGTTCCCTTGGTATACCTAAATATATGTTAGACCTTTTTCCGAAGACCATTCCTTAAAAACTCACTTCTGCCAATCCCATCTAGTTATGGGCATCCGATTCGGGGTATCAAAACAACTCATCAACAGCTCTCCTACCTCAACAGCCTTGGCAAGCAACAGCGGATATTTCCCCTCACTGATGTCATACGCCGCCAGAAACCCCCCCATATACCTAATTGTCGTCTCGAAAACGTTTATATCCTTCGACTCGGTGGTGGTGAAATCAATCTCCTGTACCGCATTGACAGCGATCTCGAAATCCTCCTTCAGATCCATAATCCAAAGGGTATCCAGCGCATCGACCAGCGTAGCAGCCCATCCTCCGAATGTATCTTTATAATTCCCTGAGATAGGAGCGACTTCGTCGCGCAACCATGCATGGTCCTTGTATCCCTTCCAACTGTGCATAAAGCTCTCCTTCACTGCATCTCTTCGCTGCAGACGAATCTCTTTCGCCTTCGCATCTTCTGCTGGTCGTTTGACTTGTACAGGTGGAATCGCCTTCGGTCTCCCTGACGGCAAGGGAATAAATGAGGAAACAGGGTATCGTTCGGGTAGTTTTGACCAATGTATGTGCCCATCATTGGCGATTTCTTTTGGAAGAGCGGGGATGTAGGGAGTGTAGCCGTAATTCCAAACATTGCGCTCTTGTGTGAGATAATAAAGACAGGTAATAGCGAAGACGAAGGTGAGGGCAGCGATCCGCCATCTGCGAACTGCTGGCATCGTGGAAGTTGATTAAAGCGGAGATGAAGTGAAGGTTAAAGAGGTGAGGTTGACGTTCAAGTTGACACACATGCCTCTAAATCCAAAAATGGAAATGGAAAGGATGCCTCCGTTCAGGAAGATAAAAAGCAAGAAATGACTGAAACCAGACTCGAGAATATAATCATGAGTTCTTCAGAAACTAGTCATATCCGATTGTTAGGAGCTCGACCGAAAGAGCGGCGAGAATAGAAATGTGAAGATGCGGTTCTCAAATGGTGATCAAAATGTTTGTCTGCAGCCGAGGGAGCTTTTGGAACGACGATGAATGGAGGTTACCCCGTCTTGGCAGGGATCTGCAATTAATCCGAGACCAGGCTGACAGGGATGCATTCAGGGGTCTCGGCGGTTGGAGAAAAGGTTCTGCACGTGAGATTATATTTCGGACCTCAGTAGTTGTTTTTATGTACGGAATAAATATGACGATCTTGCACTTATGATTTTATCAATTCAGAACCTTGAGTCTCATAAGGCTGGGCCCGCGACGCTGAGGTGGTGAAAGAAGGGTATGCTCACAGTACCACTCAGTGGTACACACACAAAGATATATCTAGTAAATCTCTGATCAGGAACTTGAATTTGTATTTCCGAAGGGTAATCATCGCAACATTGAGCCATACCGGCCATCTACCATTTTCTTTAAGACCAATTCCCCGCATCACCGAAGTCCTGATGTCCACGAACCCCCAACATGCAAGAATCGATGCCTGCTCGCTTGCCACGCAGATAGAAAAGTACTAAAGAAGAGAATATCTACTTCTGCATCATGAGTTGGACGAATTCATTGTCTAAGAGAATGTCAGTTTTTGGAATGGACACTATGGGAGATTCCTCACAGTCAATTCGTCCATCACCATCCTGGTCAGCCTCACGGATCATCTCGTCAACCTCATCATCTGTCAACTTCTCACCAATAGACGTCATGACATGACGGAGTTCAGCCGCTGAGATAAATCCATTGTTGTCACGGTCGAAGACCTATTTGACACTCCTTATCAGTATTTCTCCTTACATTTCATAGATAATCATGTATACAAACCTTGAAAGCTTCTCTGATTTCCTCCTCAGAATCGGTATCCTTCATCTTTCTTGCCATCATTGTCAGGAATTCTAACCATTTATTAGTCTAATGTTCCATCTTGTTGGAATAATGTTGGTACCAGGGAAGTCAATGGTTCCATTGTTGTCAGCATCAACCTCGTTGATCATGTCTTGTAGCTCAGACTCGGAGGGGTTTTGTCCAAGAGATCGCATCACAGTTCCTAGCTCCTTGGTGGTAATTTGTCCTGTTGAGGTCCCATTAGTCCTTAGTCTTTAGGAATGCGTCATCTTCCCCTATTCAAGACTTGATAGGCACCCATTCTGCGTATTTCGAAATCTCGAGGTAGGACAATTCGCATGCTGTCGCCGAAGCTCCAGAATATAAATAAAAAGTACTAACCATCGCCATCTTTGTCCTGTTGCACAAAATCGTGTCAGCGACCAAGTTCGTGCACCACTGTGCCCACGCTTTGTGCGGCTGAAGAGGGGGAATAGAAAACACTTACGAACAGGGAGAAAGCCTCCTTGAACTCGGAGACTTGCTCTTCAGTAAGAGAATCAGCCTACGGTAAACCAAGACATTAGCTTCCCATCTTTCACCAAGCTGTTGAGTCTCCCCGCCGTGCACGAAACAGGATCGCGGGGTCATGCGAGAATGCAGGAACCAGATTTCCATACCATCTTGTAGTCTCGAGAGTGGCCGGCAAGAGTGAAGTGTATTCGGTCGAGATACGTAGTGTGCCGCTCAAGGTTTAAATAGTTGTAGAGTCGAGGGTATAGTCGTTGTGGGGAGACGTGAAAGAAACGGCTGTTGACCGGTTGCGATGCTTGATTTGGGGGTTTGAAGGATATGGTACGGCAACCGAGAAAGCAAACCGGTGCAAGAAATCAGCCTGAGGCGAGGCGGGAGAGCTCCGAACTCGAGTGACTTTAAGACCAGACAACATGTCATTACTCTTCACTACACTACGAATACCCCGACCGATTGCCCCTTTATTGGCCAGATGAGGAGCTGAAGCAGTTTCCTATTCCCTCTACCTTCATCCCACGCCGTCATGTGGCGCGATCGTACCAATCTGTACATACCAACCTCCACGTACATCTCTACTGATACTGATATTTTGGATAGCTATATCTCCTACCGCCAATCATATGCACATCATCCTGCCAAGAAGCCCAAATACGCATCCTCTAGCAATGGCTTCAGCTCTTCGATTCCTGCAAGGTCCTCCGAGCGCCAGGGTCTCATGTCCGCTGGCGCATTTGAGGACGATGGCGATGCAGTCATAGAAATGGACCTGTTACCCCCACGGTGGGCAGATATTTCCGATGAAGTGACAGAATATCTCACCGACATTGCGGCGAAGAGCGTGAAGCTAGACAAGTTGCATCAGAAGCATGTGTTACCGGGATTCGACGATGAAGAAGTCAAGCGGAGCGAGGAGGGAGAGATCGAACGGTTGACTCAGGACATCACACGGGGCTTTCACCAATGCCAGAAGGCAATACAAAGAGTAGAGCAGATGGTCAGAGAGAGCCAGCAGCATGGTGGCATAAGCAAAGGAGAAGAGACAATGGCGAGGAATATACAGATCTCCTTGGCAGGAAGGGTACAAGAGGCCAGCGCAGGTTTCAGGAAAAAGCAGAGCGCATACCTGAAGAGTGGGTTTCTCTCCATTGACTGCCAACTTCATACTCACGTACATAGAACTACGCGGCCTCAGCGGCATGTCCGTGCCAATAGATCGAGCCTCCACACCCCTGTACAGCAATTATAACGACCCCTCATTAATGGAATCCGACGCCGATAAATCCTACTCCCAGTCAACCCTTCAACAAACCTCACAAAAGCAACTTACCTCAAATGATGCCGCTATAATGCAACGGGAGCGCGAAATAACAGACATCGCGCAAGGCATCATCGAGTTAGCCGACATCTTCAAAGAACTTCAAACCATGATAATTGACCAAGGTACGATGTTGGATCGAATAGACTACAATGTCGAGCGAATGGCGACAGATGTCAAAGGTGCAGAGAAGGAATTGAAGGTAGCAAGTGGGTACCAAAGGAAAGGTACGAAGCGGAGGATAATTTTCTTACTGATCATCCTGGTGGTTGGGATGTTCATTTTATTGCTTGTGAAGCCGAAAAGGCATCATGGGGGAGGCGAGCCAGAGGAAAATGTACCACCACCTTGAATTTTTGATACCCAGCGTTGTTGACTTGACTTCTGCTTTTGCCTGGTGAACCATTTTAGCTTAGAATAATAATTCCAGCGAAGTCCGCTTGGAGATACGCGCGCTCTTAGATGAATTGAGTGACAAATCCTAGTTAGTCACAACCTATGGCACCAAAAGTTTTGGAAAGCTCCCAAGTGATAAATGCCTCTTATCTATAATCAAAGAATGTCTAGGAAGCATATAAGATAGCTTTTTGAGAGGATTGACAGGGCCAAAAACACAAAGGCCGACCAAGAACTGCTTAGCAAACCACACTGCGAACCACCAAATCGGATTTAATTCTTTCCTTCAGCTTACGGTGTTTCGCTCCACCAGATCTGCTCCAACTAGGTTGGAAGATCTGAAGATGAAGAGTGAAGAAACCCGATGAGCATCGTACGAGTGGATCCACTGAGATCACACAAGTGTGTAGGCTGCGTGCCATAAAGCGTTCCGTAGTTAGATGCCTCGTAACCAATGATTATGCTACTTCTGAGATGTATTTTCGTTCGCGTGTTTACTCTGCCCCCTACCCTTGACCCCTTTCTCGCTTAAATATCGCGAAAATGCCCGCCCATCGATAAAAACGTAAAGAAAAAAAGGCCGAAGACTCTCAAAAAGGCATCAAAAAAAGCAATAAAATTCCGAAAGCGAATTTAAAAAAAGAACAAAACATTTGAAACCTCAAACAGTGCGAGACGGCATGTTTGATGCAGCTTAGTACAAGCGCGAAGCATTGTTTATCCCCCTCCAGTCTATTAGCTACTGAGTTATTGTCTCCTAACATGTTCACTCGTCATAGACTTTAGGTTCCTGACCAACATTTGCTTATTTAAACCTATACGTGCTGAATTTTGGTTTGGGGCTAGGGCCACTAGGGGGCTAACAACTTCAGGGAGAGGAAGGGGCAAGTGAGACACCGACGCCCAATGTCTGTTTATAATGACTGCACTTTGCTCGAGACTGACCTGTGCATTCTGTAGCAATGTTCTATCGTGTAGTCCACGCTCTGATAATTTCGTCTTCTTCTACCCATGTTTCAATGACGAAGTGTTCCCACAGCCTCCGCGTCGTTGTAGTTCGAGTCCTTACTCTTTTCATCCTTCAGGTATTTACTTATCCGATCTCCTCCACCAATCTTCGCCTCGCAAAACTCTCATAACCTCCAACTCAAATCCCACTTTCCCATTAAACGCTTCAAGGCTGTCCCTCCATCTATCCTCGATTCTCGCGATTAACCATTCCATATCCCGACAATCCGCGATCTCTATTTGACCTCTCGCCTCACATTTCTTCTTAAGCATAAAATCAACCCAACACATGTCTTCCACTAAAAGGGACATTCTCTCTAGTCTCGGAAACAACACCAATGTCCCAATCCCTATGAAAGCAACCGTACGGTTAATAACCGTACGGCGTACGATACCCTTCTGTAGACCACTGTAACTCGAAGCCTGTAGACTTGAATTCAGCGTG
>QYAJ01000153.1:0-107070 GCA_003988865.1 Phialocephala sp. D728 | reverse complement strand
TAAATAATTCGTGGAGTTAAAAATGCCAAAAATCGCGATTTTTGGTGAGGAAAGTGGCCGACTTCAGGGGGTGGCCGACTACTAGGGTGCTTACCTTATAGAATAAATTGAGTTGTGGTCCGTAATTTATATTTTTCTGTTATCGCTTCCCAAAATCCCGAGCAATGAGGCTTCCAATGAACCTTAATTGACCCTCTTCAATTCTAAGATCTTATTCGACTTTTAAATCATCACGATTTAGCTTCCGGGATCCAACCCACTAGATAATATCGCAACATCGCAACAGCGCCCAAGACTATATGAGGCCATATTTTTTTCAATCTAGTTGCTCTACTTAATTTTATAAACAGAACCTTTACTATTTCTTAACCCGAGTTAGAGTCATTCGCCTAGTTGATGTAGTTGCCGTAAATTCTTGCTGATAATTGTAGCTTTAGATGTAGATGTATAGAGATATCCAAGCTTTTCAAGTGCTCGGGAATAGAGTGCCAGTAATCCCAAACCAATCTAACACTGCGCTTTCGTGCACTGGCACTGTATGGCCAACTCCCTTAGCACTATACGCAACATATTGCTTTCCATCACCAAACACCATCTGCGTATATCCCGGATCAGGAGTGTTAGTATTATTCTTAGTCCAAGAGATGCCAAACACATCTGACCCTGATTTTTGTTAGCAAAGCTACCATGTTAATTTTCATGTAGGCCTACATTGCTTATTAGCTTCTGCTAAGTTTTGGTAATATAATGTAGTATCAGCAGTCCCGTGCCAAAGTTGTAGTCGTGGTCTCGTTCCATTGTATCCTGGATATCCTGCTTTGACCTCGGCTCCCCAGGCTGCTGCAGTCTTAATTAATTTTCCATCAGCGCATGGGGAGTTCCAATTAGACGATCCAGCAAAGCAGCCATACGGTACACCAGAGAAAGCTGCTCCAGCAACGAAGAGATCTGGGTAAGCACCTGTAAAGACATCAGAGAAAGTTTTCCCGCAATAAAAGAGCATGGATAAAATCACCTGCTAAAACATTGGTCATCATAGCACCAGACGAGGTTCCAGTCAAGAACACCTTCGACTCGTCTCCACTGTACGTCGAGATCGCGTAACGAACAAATGAAGCAATCCCCAAAGAATCTCCACCCGAATTGTGCGTTAAGGTTCCGGTCGAATGGACATCCCAGCAGGTAGTCCCAGGACCCGGTGCAGTTGGGTACAGGACAATGAAGCCGTGTTTATCAGCAAGAGATGAGTATTGCGTCTCGGTAAAATATTTCTGCCCACTTCCACCACACTCATGAAGTGCAAGAATAATCGCGGGCTTGATTGGGGCGGGTTCCGGAACGTAGATGTAGAACTTTACGTTCGTGGGATTGGATCCAACGTTGGCTGTCACCTGCTTCAGAGAGGATGTCAAGGCGGTTACGCTTGTAGCACAGAGCGGGAGAATGAAGAGGCATTGACGAAGGCTTGGGCACAACATGATGGAAATAATATCTGAAAGACAACAAGAATATGGTGTTGTAGGTCCCCGAAAAGCTGTGGTATATAACTCTTGCAGATTATCCGGTACTTCATCACATGTGCACGACGCGCCATGTGGAGACTACGAGAAGAGTGCACATCTCTAAATCATTATAGGTGGAGGAACCAGCCTCCGGATCCGAGAAGCCGGGGGATTTGCCTTCATGTGGGATAATCAGTTATATGATTCGTAGTTGTTTGTGCCAATTTGATACAAGTGAAGCGAGTTTCTCTACCACAAACGAGGTTCTTAATCTATAGCGACTTCAGCCTGAGAGGACAGATGTCTTAATATCTCTCATAACCCACATTTCCCCGTAGGTAGTGTGGGGTACCTCATTGCGCGTCATATACTGCCGTCGGCCCGGTGCCGAATTTGCGACTGCGCGGTTGCGGCCACTTAGACTAGGTAGCACTAACTTCTAGTTCACTATTGCAGAGCCTTTAAAGTCTATGTATATATATGTGTATATGTTTTTGTCCTAAACTTACATTTAACGTTGTTAGAAGTATCTTTGTATATAATTTTTGTTGGCCGCTTTATAGAGTGTGCCTTTCAGGAATGTATCGGCTCCGACAATTCTAAACAAGATAGGCCCTAGGCCTTTTTGCTTACACTCTTACAGATAAGGCCAGTCAGTGCCTTCAGGTTTCGCCTCAATTCTTATCTTCAGCCGCCCTTGACAATGGGATCATCCAATTTCCGTGCTTTTTTACAATTTAGAGCATCCGTGCATACCACATCACTTCTCTAACGTGAGACTATGCAACTTGCACTCGGAGCCTGACATTGAAAATGATTCAGCCTTCTTCGGAATACAATACAATACAAGATATGCACGCGCTATCGCTCAAATAATATGCAAAATTCCACAAGAGCTCAAAAGAAATTCCCCAATGTTACACGATACAACCTCTGATATCCTTTCTCCAATACCCCTCCTTTTCTCCTCATCTCCTCTGCTAGGAATTCTGCCTCATCCATGTCAATCTTTGCTTTCCCACCATACAAATCTGCCTCTTCTGGCACCACAGCGTTCGACTTCATGACGAATTTGTATCCAAATATCATGATGAGATATATAGGGATTGGGATGTAGCTGACAATGAAGGTTCTCCAATCGAAGGCACCAGTTTCGGGATCGTGCACGAAAGTAGACCAGCCATTGAAGACTGTAATGGTGCAGGCAAACCCGAGGGCAATCTTGGATCCAAGAGCACCAAACGGAGATACGTACACCAGGGCCGAATCAGGGATGCTTTGCGCTTTGCGAGCTCGGACGAAGCAGATGTGTGACACGAGTATTGATATCCATGTTAATATGCCGAAGATTGTGACCAATGTCACAAAGTATTGAAAGGTTTTGAAGGCGCCAACGTCGGTGCTGATGAATGCAATGAGGCAGAAGGCGCTAGAAAGTGCTAAAGCGTAAACTGGTATACCTTTGCCGTTGGTTCGAGAGAAGATTCTTGGGGCATTGCCTTCGACAGCGAGAGAGTAGAGTGTTCGTGTCGCGATGTAGAGATCTGAATTTGCAGCCGAAAAGGTAAATATAAGGAGGCAGGCATTGATGATGTCGGGAATTCCATTAACTCCGGCGATGACAGCTGCGACGACGAAAGGCGAAGCGTCTGCAGAGACAGTAGTATCTACCTTGTTATTTGCTGATAGTAAGAGCGGGCTGTTGTATGGAACTGTCATTCCCAACAATAAGATCAATACCAAATAGAAAAAGACTATTCGGAAAAACGTGAGTTTGATGGCTGTGGGTATTGCCTTGCGAGGATTGGAGGCTTCTGCTGCGCAGATTCCAACAAGTTCTGCGCCAAGGAAGGAGAAAACCGCATTCGTCAAGACATTCCAGAACCCAAGAAATCTCCCACCACTACCGGCTATAGAAAAATCAGAGAAGTTCAGCAAGATGATCAAGGGATGCTTACCTGCTTTGTAAGCTTTGAACGCTCCTGGATGTGACCAGTACTTGAATCCAGTGGCGGATTTAGGTCCGCCTCCAGCAGCAAGAGCCAAAGTAAAGATGATGAGCGCTATCATAATAAGCACCTTTGCACTAGAGAGCCAAAATTCAAATTCTCCGAAGAATCCTACGCCAAAATAGTTGATGGCAATGATGGTCGCTAGGAGGATCGCGATGTAGATACCGGCATTTGAGCCAGGGCCATCGTATCCATGCTTCTCGAACCAGTACCTGATGACCAGAGTTGCAGCAATGAGATTATTAGGGGTCGTTATGATATACTACTCAAGTTGTAAGCATACGTATAGTTTCATGTGGGAGAGAGAAGACCGACTTTGAACCAGTAATTCCACCCTGCAGGAATCAGCAAGTGAGTTCAAGAGTTTGGATCAGCTGCTCACCGAGAGCAAAACCAAGAGCCGGGTCAACAAAGCGATGTGCAAAGCCGGTAAACCCTGACGGTATTGGAAGCCAAGCCGCCATCTCTCCCTAGACTCTGTTAGCACTTTCTCAACAATAGTATATTATGTAGGCACATACCATGCCACTCATGACCGCGAAGCACAAGACTCCCACAACAGCATATCCTATCAACATAGAAGCTGGACCCGAATTTGCAAGTGTAGGGCCACTGCTACAGTCAGTCTGGGGAATTGTACGTCGCATTCATCTGATCTCACGTCTGGATGAGTAAACCTGTTCCCAAAGCACCTCCGAGCGCGATCATAGCAATCTGCCGGGTCTTGAGGTCCCGCCGCAGCCGCGAATTTGGATCCTCATCGTAGATATTCACGTTGTCGTGGAACGCATGCTTCTCCGAACCTCCATCCGATACAGGGCCTGGGTATTGGTGGACCTCCATACCACGGTAGTCATCCGAACTGACTTCCATCCCCTGATATGGAGCCATCTCGAGACCCTCTTCGTACATGGGAGTAGGGTGCACCATCTCTTCAAGCCTTGTCGCGATGAGAATCTAAGATGCCAGAGAGAAATTTCAAAGAAGAGAGAGACGAGGCCAGCCTTCCGGCAGGGCCGAGGGATAGTTGTACAATTTTTGTACCAATATCGTAACGCCTGTTACGTGGTGCGGCTGGAGACTCGTGCCGCTGTTTTGGGACGTCGTGCGCCATGTCCTCGACGCCCAGAAATCGTGTAGCAAATCAGACAATATTGAGGCTTGAATCTGCTCCAGTAAAGCTTGGCATGGAGAAACGCCAATGTCTGAGAAAGCCTTGTGGCCCTTACTAGACCGCAAATGGCCGCTCCAGACATCTTGAGCCACCACCAACGACACAAAATCGAGGCGCGTGATGAGTTGCCGAGAGTGATTCAAGTGCTGCGCCAAGCATCAACGGAGACGCAGGGCGGAGATGGGATGAAAAGAAGACAAAATAGGCGACGCGTTAGGATGGAATTCACAAGAAGTTTTACATTCCGAACACATGCCAGATGCTCTTTCTCGAATCTCTCGGTGAGCGATTTGGAACATACAATTCAATTCAATACAATTGCTCGGAGCAACTCTCTGCCGAGAATGGAGGCTGTGGCTGTGATTTGATACAGTCGAAATGAGCGCTCCGACAAGTTGCATCTGGGGAAAGGAAATCTTCTTGGGAGATTTTGCGACCGAAAACGGCTCAGCTGAGTATTCACGCTTGACTAGAATGGGACAGCCCATCTCGACTGGAAGCACGCGGACGTTGAGATCCACAAGGCAAGTGGGATATTTAGGGATTTCATTACATTGGATACGAGTGAAAAACTTATTTGAGAATCAGGGTCGCTCAGGCATTGATCGCAATTCCTGTCGGTAAGTCTTTATATCACGTGATGCGGAGATGCTCTCGCTGAACTCCCTGTTGAGAGCCTCTCAAGAAGTTTGCACCGAGTAGTTTCATTCAAGGTTTATCCGAGATCTCTATCTCAGCTGCAATCTCAGATCTTACGTCATTTAGAGGGAAGTTAATAGAGATTTTTCTGACACTACTCTCAACCTCCAGGCACCGAGCTTCAAGCATGAAAACCTCAAAGTCGCTCCATATCGCTCTTGAATGCTTGGTTTTCTCTAGCCTTCCGGGCCTGTCCCTTTATAATACAACATATTCGTCTTCTTTGGAGACACAAGAATCAGAATTTGGAGACCCTGAATCATTCTCAATCTCAACATCGACCCAATCGACTTCTTTCTCATTCAGTGCCTCCTGCTGTCCAGAGCGATCTGTCAGTTGTGAAGTTTCTTCTTTAACTGATGAAACTTTTCCTGTGCGCAGGTGATTTTCGTAATCTTCATGGCATGCAGGTCTAGTGTCCTCACTTTCAGCCTGTTCAAGTCCGTTTCCATCTAACTCAACAACTCTGTCCTTCCGAATCGTTCTCTTAAAGAGAAGCTTCTGTTTCTTTGCAGGTGCAGATCCCAAGGCCTGTCTCTTCGGATGCTTTGGGAAAAGTTCTGGCGTGTACCTACAGCTTTCTCGTCAGCGTCGGCCTCCCATACTCTCCATCACCATCACTCACTGTTCCGGCCTCACAAAACCAGGACCCATCCTCGACCATACCACACCGCTTTTATACTTTTCGACAATCGCCAAATTATGTCTATACATCCCAGCTGACATGTTTTCATACCCTTTTGCGACGAAATCCGGTGAAAAATCCTTCGCGCAGGTTTTCAATTGCCGCCTGTGGTTCCATGAAAACCATCGATGCCAGTAGTCAGGCTCGTCTTTATTTCTGAAACGACCTTCGCCTGGTATTCTTTCGGCTTTTTTGCATGGTTGTGGTTTGGGGTTTGAGTGTCTGATTCCTCGGTCGCGCTGTTGTGAGTATTGGCGCGCCATCTTTTGTCGTCTAATAGTTTATCTTGCTGCTATGGACTTATGAAGGAGAAGAATTCGAATCAAGAGAATGAGCTAATTTTCGAGTATATTAAGCTTGATCGTCAATCCAGATATCATTGTGGCCATGTGAGTGAGTCACGCCGGCTTTGGCAGGGCCCCTATTCAAGCGAGGCTGTGCTAGGTAGGCTGTGTCAACCAGGTCAAAGGGTGTTTGACGTAATTCGAAGGAGAAAAGGAAGTCTCTCTACTTTGATTGCGTGAATGAAAGAACTGTCTGATATTGCACAAGGTAGAGAGTGACCCTTGCATGGAACATGTTTTTCAAGTGTGCCCCTATTTCGAAGCGAGAGAGGAGTGCAGGGAAGTCTTAGCAAGGATGCTGATTATTAGGAAACCACAAAACACAGCTTGAGCACACATAAGATGACACACAGAGATCTGGTTGTATTGCAAGTTCAAATGCCTCGATATAGCAAGATACTCAGACATTCTTCCCTTTGAAGTGTTAGAATTTCATCTGAAGTCCACTCAAGGACAGTCATTGTCTCAAACTACAACTGAATTCTTGGAACCCTGAAATAAATGTTTTGGCCCGGCAGGATCGTAAACTCGGCAGTCTGCTTCGTTGCACTGGATATTCTTGCGGAGGATAATTGGTCGGCATGCATGTCCTTGTAAGTGCCAAGATTGTCCAGCCTCAACTAGGTCTCTGAAAAACCTTAGAGCTCTCGTCTTGTTCGGAAGAATGAGCAACATCATAGGGAAGGGACCAACTGCTAGGGAGATACAAGTCACCGGAGACAGACCAGTTGTGGAGTTCTGAGGCCTCATTTGGCTTGCGAAACGTATCAAAGACTTCCTTTACCAGATCCAACATCACCTCGATCAATGCATGGGCGTCTGCTCTCTCATTCCAGTTATAAGTGGTTGACCGTACCCGGTCGGATTCCTAGGTCGTCGCATCGGAGTCTTTAGCCCCCCACCGAAAGGGATATACCGTATCTACAAGCATTAAAGACAAATGTTGCTCGTGTCAACGGAATCGACTCGAGCGAAGATCATTCGCGATGTATGTCGTTACTCAACACTGCAGGTATGTACGTCTTGGTTGACATGTCGAACCTTTTATTGGGTATTGAACGAGATACTCGGCCGTAGAACCTAGAGCTTTATTCGACGTATACTTCTATGATTGACTCAATGTAGAACTATACAAATACCTTAGGCTTCTTCGTGAGGAATGAATGGTTTAGAGTCTCGAGTCTTTTAGCTTGCTAATTGAGATCCTTTCTCTTGGCAAGCATCCTTCAGTATAGTCGATCTTGCTATGAATACTGCAGCAGAATATAGCGAGGATATCGCAGAAAGAACATGAATAGCCTCTCCGTAGTTTTTATCTTGTGCAAAACATTAACTTTATACGTTTGTTGCTAGTAACAAGTAAAATCATGACTTGATTCGATCTAGTACACTACACCAGATACTGCGCAGTATTATATCCCTCTACCTCCCATGTATGCCACTGCCGAAATATTCAGAGCTCAGGGCTCGGGATAACTTCTCGCCGCAAATGCTGGCATGCAGAGACATGTTTATAGCACTACTTAATTGTTCACGAGCAGGCAGGGAAAGATTTCGTCTCCGATCTTTCTACAGAAAATAGTTGGCGGCCCAGGGAGTAAAACTTACCCGGAGAATTTGGTTGGAAAACTTACTTCTGTTGGATTTATTGGAAGTACGGAGATTGGAGAGGGAGAGCATATGAAAATTTCTACCCTTTAGTATTTAAAAGCACATGCTCCATTTGTATAGTGTGGTGGGGTGAAATTCATTTTACCTTCTGTACAGTATTTTGCCGTTCTTGCAAGAACTGTCCCTTTCCATGAATTCGGCTTAGGCTGAGACTTGGACTTAGTCAAATAGGGGTAGTTTATAGATAAAAGGGGTCTTCTTCTCTCTCTGAAGTACAGAGGCTTTTTTAGCAGTATGAATACAAACGATTAATTCCTAATTATTGTGCCTCCTCGAAATTGAGAGAGCCCCTAACTGATTCTAACGATTATTAATTATTACCTTAATACGATTTTACGGCCTTCTTCGATTATATTCACATACTGAAAGCTACGGTACTGTATTCGTTTCCTGCCCTAAGAGATAGATAACCTATAGTTGGGCCCTTTACACTCTGGAAACCTCGCCCTTCGACAGTATGCCGCACATTGTTCGAGTATTGAGTACTGTAGCTCTATCGCGATGGAGTGGGGATGTCGTGGTGCATGTTGTGGGATGCAATTTGGAAGTGCAGGTAAGATCTTACCAAGGGAAAGCAGCCCTGATTAGCCCCCTAGCCCCTTCCCTTTTAAGGCCTAGTGTAAGCAGGGATAAACTTAAAACTGCTTCATATGCGATCGCACGCGTTTCCTCCTTTTACACTGACACCCTCCATTCTGCTATTAGCTTCACTTCGCTGAGTGTTCGCAGTATCTCACGTTATTGCTACAGGGCTTTCAACTACTACTTGTTAACAGTATGTTATGATACATGCATGAGAGCTCTATAGACGCTTGTTCGACCTTCGAAACTTCAACGCCTTCCCTCCAACCTACGACGCCAGATAAAACAAGACTTCTTTTGCCAAGCGACATGCGATTCTCCAAGTTCTACCTGTAGAAATACGCAATCAATTCTTCATAAGACTCCTCATTATCATCATCTTCTGGGTGTTTTCCGACGAGCTCCTGCCGTAGAATTTGTGCTTCCATTTTTAGCTCTTGCCAGTCACTGTTTGCATGTTGGTCTGCGTCTTTGAGCACTTGGGCTAGCTTGTACTTTGTTCGTGCGATTTCGGCTCTGACATCCACCGCTTTGGCGTCGTCGTAAGCTTTGAGAGCTAGCCTGAGAAGGTTGCTATACAACAGCGTCAGCTGACCGCGGGTGACTTCAGTCGTATCTTGAATCTTGATATTATGACTTACATAGACCTGAGGACCTCTCCTCTCTTGTGTAGGAACCAAGCAACCCGATAGTAGCAAGCGCCAGTCTTTAGGTGTGTGGGTCCAAGGATGTTCTGGAGAAGCGCCATGCTTTGCGTATGAAGGACGAAGGCTGCTTCTAGCTTTCCTTGATCTGTACGAACGTTTCCGAGGGCTTGAAGCGCCCAGGCGCACCTACCATGAGTCGAAATTAGCACCATCACTACTATTGTGATGCGAAGAACGTTCGCAACATGGGGAACACTCACACCGGAAAGCGGATGTTCAGAGCTTCTTCCCTCTCTTTGAGAACAGAGAGGACATTTTCGAAAGCATCTGACGCTTCCTGCAACTCCCCTACCATCCAAAAACATCTGCCAATATTGAGATAGTTCAGAGCGAGTCCATGAATTTGATCTTCCTGGTACTTTGTCGATCCTTTTCTGATAGCCAGGGCAATCCTGTGCAATCGAATAGCTTCACGGGGGTCTGACCTACCATACATGACGCCCAGGTTCATGAAACTGTTAGCTCGATTTGGATGAGATTTGTGAAGAAAACCATCCTCGACTGCTGCTTCACGAATATTCAATGCTTGATTAGCCAATTGTACAAGTGTTTCAGGCTGCGAGGTTTCGTTTTGCTGGAATAGTTGAACCGTGCAGATATCAGCCCACATCAATTCATGGTCTTGCAAATTGGCAAGTTTGTGACAAGCAATAGCTGTGTCGATGAGCGGCGCACTTCTATCGAAGCGTCCTCTTTCGCAGAGATACCTGGTGGATGATGTCAGTGAAGGCAAATATGTAAGACGGAGCTACACTGATGACACTTACCAGGCGCAACTGTAAATGAGCTCGATAAACTCATACCCTACCGGTACAGATCCATAGTCTTTGAGATCCACGTATCTGTCATGCAATGCTAGGACGTGAGCTAGGTATCTCTCACATCGATCCCATACCTCTGTCATATGATCTCGAGACAGCCCATGCAGTGGAAAGGCTTGTCGGAGCAAGTGAGTGGCATTCGCAAATGCTATCTGTCTGCGTTCTATGCCGGAGTCGAGTCTTCGTAATGCTGCGTCTCTAACTAGACGATGAAGGGAAATTGTTTCTTCTTCTGGATTCTTGTCGATCAACGAGAATTTGCGAAGATCTCTAATAATGATATGCAGTTTCAGACGCGTCGAAAATTCTTCGATTCGCTTGTCGTCACCTAGTAGCAAATCTTCTGGGATGAGATCGGGATCGAAAAATGATAGAACGAGAAGAAGCATCTCCGCACTAGGAGTCAGTTTATCGATTGAAAGCTCAAAGGCGGCGGCTACTGTCTTGCTATACCAAGGCGATCCGCATTCGATCTGCTGAAGCTCGAGGGCCTCCATCCGCCGTGCATGCATCTCTTTGATTGCTGAGATGGAGCATTTAGATTCGATGATGAAAGACGCCATTTGGTTTATAGCAAGGGGATGGCATCCAAGTGAATCAATAATTTGACTTGCTGCTTTGTCCTCCCTTGTCGATAGCTCGTATGGGAGCCTCGTGTGGAAGAATTGGTAGCCTTCGTCTCGTGTGAATGGCAAAATGCTGATACCCTGGCGTGCAAGGGTATGTGCACATGCTGGATTCTGGCTTGTGATGATGATTGATCCTTGTCCTGCACATGGCCAATGTGGACCGATGATAGAGAGGTCATCAACATTGTCTAGTACCAAGAGCCAAGAAGCATCTGATGAGTTAGTTTGCTCCAGACACTTCGTAGAAGGGTTAGTGGAACATACCTGTGGAGCGAAACCAGTCCTGGACAAGGTTGATGCTTTTACACTGGTCAGCAGAAACAATGCTATTATCGAGACCAAGGAGTCGGGCGATATCGACATAGCTTTGCGACAATTTCTCAATATCACTTCCCGAGACCCACAGTATAACGTCGAACTTCGACTGGTTTTGATACACAAACTGCAAGGCAGTTTGCGTTTTTCCAACTCCTGGCATTCCGTGTAGAGCGAATGATCTCAATCCTGTTGTTCCATTTTCAGTGTGTAGCAATTCCCCCTCCATTCGATTCAGAATATCCGTTCTGCCGAAGAAGCGTTGATTTCTCGGGTATGGGATTATGTGACAATCCTTGTGAATCCTGTTGGGCTGCTTGGAGGTAGCAAAGTTCTGAATACTAAGATCGATCGTGGCGATAGACTGTTTGATCGAGTCCAGGCCATCGTTCGTGCTAGATGAGATTGCTAGTGTTTTGGCTGCAGTAGTTGCAGTCTGGCAAAGCTGTGTTGTAATGGATACAGTACCGAAACTTGATCGGGAAATCGTTAGTTCAGGAGCTATTTGGAGCGCCGGACTGTCCACGGCTACCTTTGGAATACGTTCAAAGCGAAAGCGAGCGTTGCTTTACGATTCTCAATCGTGGCCACACACGGATCGATCTTTGAGGACTTTCTGGCTGTCCAAGTCAGTCGTGCCGATGTTTGTTGGAATATGTTGCCCTGAAGGTCAGTTTGGAGTTCTTCTAAGATGCCTTGGAGCCGTGTCAAGTCTTGACAGCACGCTCGAGCAAATGTCGGAGAAATTCCAGCGCGGCGAACATCATCGTCAGGACAGTTGCTGATAGATTGTTCCAGTCTTTGCAGCGAATTGAGAAGTCTCAGTATTTCGTCGAGATGATAGATCAAAGCTTTCAGATCGCTCCGGAAGGCTTTCACTGAAGCGACTAAGGCCAAGATGTCTTTGGTAATAGTAACCGCTGCACCAATGAAAGTCACAGCTCCTGCTGAGAGTGAAAATGGATCCATGATAAGAAGATATCCGCAACAGTCATCGGAAATGGTAGAGCGATGGTGGATGATTGATTCACAGCTGGCGCCCATGACAATCATGGGTATTAGGCTCGAAGTGCAAGAGAAACTAGGAATACAGCCCCAGTGGCAGCCCGATGTCCACTACATCGAAGTGGTCGTCGCACGGGGCTTGAGGCACTGCTTCTTCGGGTACGACTGTCATTATATCAGGCGAGTTACACGGCATCGTCGCGTCCTACCGGTATTCATCCCGTACTTTTGTTCAACAACATCCCGTGGCTGTCTTCCCGTCTCTCCCTCACCGTGTCTAAGCGCTTCCACGAGGGCTGCATCAACAGCAGCTTGAAACAAGATCACCTGTTGGTGGTGTCGGTCTGGAAGCATCGAGCCGTGGGGATGCAACCATCATAAACCTGATTCCCCGCTCGATGCTTCGAGGTTTCAACCTATTTATTGAACGCCAGAGGACTCTCAATCTGTGAAGTATCAACCCACACCACAACAATATGTCCTCCCCACCCACGTCTTCCTCGTCCCCAGTTTCTTTCGAGATGAATACCTCTTCTCCCAACAGCAGCAGCTTGGACCACAATGATGATACCGCATGGGACCTCAATACGGAGCCTGAGATTGGGCCTACCTACCAACCGTGGCGTGCTCACTGGCCACCTTCTGAAGAAATTCTCAGCAAGCTGTCTCAAGGGGACCGGCAAGCGCAGCCATGGATTGAGTGGAAGCGCGACCCTTCGAAGCTTAACTATAAGCCCTGGTACTATTGGGTCAATGTTTTCAACGGGGATGTTGATCAACCGTGTGACGGGCGCTGTGAGAATTGCGGAGGAAAGGGTTGCGTAAGTACATTTCAGAACGCCATCTTGTTGCCAACTACGATTAACAACAGCTTAGGGTGTATGCTCAACGGTAGCCGAGGGCGGTTAATTGGACTCATATCATCATATGATATGATAATGGCATTGGATCCCTTTTGCTGAGGTGGTTGACGAAACACATGGATACAACTGTTTTTTTCCTACCTTTCGTCGTGATTTGGTTTCCTAGGGCTAGAAGAGTTCTGTCAAGTGGCCAAGGGCTTTGAAACTGAAGTAACACTATATGTCACGGTCTTTATGATTGTCGTTCAATATCGGAAAGTTATCAGGATTGCTTCCTTCACTCAATAATAAAATACATATACGAAATGAAACTATAGCCTGCAATCCCTCCACATTGTCGAAAACCACTGCAACAATAGCATATCTTGACTTCAACTTGCTTTTCAATCGTAGAAAAGAAACGTTCTCACTTCGATACTTTCCCGCAAGAGCGCACCAGATGGAGCCTCCGGGTAGGGAAACGAAGCATGTGGAGTGACTTTTAAGTATAACAATCAGTTCCAATCCGAGGTGGTGAAGATTTTACTTGTATGATGAAGGGAAAATTGCAGAGTGATGCGAGCTGAACTTACACTGAGCGATGCTAGGATCTTCAGATGTCTTGGAATCAAAGCACTTCACCATGAGCGCTTCATTCGATTGCTGTCCATCAACAAAGTACCACCGATGTTTTGAATTTGGCCAGATATGATACGTCTCTCCGAGATAGTCCGGAAAGATAACATCAGTCGGCACTCGGTCTTCGAAGTCAAGTGATTGATAGTCGCAAACAGCGAGAGGTGCATCGTAAACCGGTCCGCGCAGAGGTTTCCAGACACTAGTTTTTAGATTAGTCTCCAAGAGAGCATTGAAAAGTAGCTTAGAATGTACGTACTTCACAATCTGTGTTCGATGGCCATCATATTTGGCGGCCTCTTCTGGGTGGAAGTATTTCAACCTCCGCGCAGCGGAGCTTTTCGTCTGGTCTACAGCACTATTAGGAGACTCTTCCAATGATCCTAGGTCTACGTACCGGCATGAACTGCACCAAACGGCTGCGCTTTTCCCGGAGCACCTCTTGAGTTCGATGGAAGCTCTGGATCGCGGCGACGAACCTGTTGTTAAGCTCTCAGCCTCATGTCTCACAAGATAGGTGAGAATATTTTGAAGACGTACCTGGTAGTCCCACGTCAGCACGTGACTACATCCGGTTTTTTCCATCAAGAATCTCCGGACTTCTGTGAAGTAGGTCGTTGAAATTGCCACAGGATCGTCAAAGTCGTGGTATTGGAGGGTCGTCTCAAGCGTCCCAACTTCAAACCCTTGTCGGTCCAGGGAGAAGAGAGATTCATGACCACGGATGCTGGTAAATGATACTCTCTTTCTTGTGTAAGAAACATTGGACTGTGCAAGTCCTTCCATGTTCTTGACTGGAACATTCATGAAATACGGCTTTTCAACTTGCAAGAGCGGTTCCGGTCTGATGTAAAACAGTGTCGATATCTTCTCGATCGGATCAAACTGGTCAATCTCCGCAGGCTTCCCTCGATTTGTGAACAGAGGCAAAGGTGGTCTTTCGATGGGGACGACTTCGGAAGCTGTAAGAGGCACCTGCTCAGGCGCTACCGGGGCAGCCATCTTGCGTGAAATGTACACAGAATCGTAGAACTTGAATCTAGGGTTATGCGCAGAAACAGCTCTCAAGAATAGGACTGAGTGAAGCCTTCCAATTGATGGTGGGTTTGGAGATTGAGCGTCTGTTGAACTCAGCATACCAAACCTCTTCTTAGCATGGCTGTCCATCGAACTTGGCTGCCCGCCAACAACGGCATGGCGTTCGAGGTGGTGTATCTTGACTGGTTAGGGTTTACTGTGGCAGAACCGCAGCCGCAGAATCAACGAAAGCAATGTATTTGTTGTATCCTATTCCGTAATCCCGTGCATGGTGGTGCATGGTTCGCCTCACATTTTCTGACGGCAACCTGCCTCCGTTGGTGCCCGCAGCTGCACAGTGGAAGGGCATGGGGTTACCCTCACACATGAGTAAATGGGCACAATCCGATGCTATCCGCGAGGCTGGCTTTCGCGAAACAAGCAAGCCTGGGCTTCAGGTCATATTCTTCAATGCGTTTTGAACAGAAGAGACTCACGAGCCTCAGTTACTGGCAGTGAGTAACCTTAAGTTACCCAGTTTGGATAAATGCACAAGCGAGCCAGGAAGAATCCGAACAAACGTATTCCGAGACTATGAGTACACTTGCCATTCGATTGCAGTACATGGATGTTGTAGAGAATTAGACGCTGCTAATAGAATCACATGGGTACAACTCATATCGGTGCTCTTATCATTCGAAGCCGAAGCCACTAGGGTGACCCGCGAGGCTTGCATTTTGCTGTCTCACCATAACAGCCGCCTAATATCCGCGTGGTCTTTAACCCTGACCGCTTCGCTGGCACAGCTTTCAAATAAACACCTTCACGAAATCATCATAAGAAAACTCAGCCAGCAGCTGCGAAGATGCGTATTCTTACGCATTGTTTTCATGTGACTGCTTCTTTTATCAGCTTCGTTGGGGCCATGGTTGAGCAGACTTTAGGCTCGACTGTTGTTCGATTTGGCGATGTTGCATATTACATGCATGATGTGCCGGAGGTACAATTATTCCATTCTCGGACGCCCTTCAAGTCATGGCAGCTGTGCTGATTGTCCTCACATAGGTCGGCCACACAATTGGAGCGGGCCAAGTTCGTGAACCTTGCACAGTCATAGAGATCGGAAACACTGAGATGTCGCCCAAAATACTATGCGAAATCATTGCCAGATTCGGACGTTCTGATGATGTTTGGTCAAAAGAATTTTTGAGAAGTGTCGTGATCCAGTCGCACGGTGGACTGTCCTCGCTCCAGCCAAATGTAAAGGAAATCTTGGCACAGTGGGGCAACCAGAATGTCTACTACAATCATGTTCTCAAGGACTCACAGGAGTATCCTGAGGGGCCATACTTTTTGGAGCAGGGGAAACTGCATCCTGCGTACCGTTTGTACCCAGATACCTCTGGATCTTTCATTGTGGCCACAGTTCCGACGTGTAATCCTATTCAGTGAGCCTTCTTCTCTTCTTCGGAGAGCATGTGTATTCATTGACTTCTTATTAGATACAAATCACTCGATGCGGCTGCGTATGGAGAGACATACCCATCTGCCCTCACAATTGCAGTGCCATCTCGTCTTCATTTCACTAAAACGGACGAGCAGCCTTATGCAGGCTTCCGCATAGGAATCAAGGATATCATCGATCTAAAAGGACTTCGAACCGGTGCTTCATCCCGTTCATACACCAAACTGTACGGGCCTCGGGAACAGAATGCGGCTGTAGTTCAAAAACTTCTGAAACTCGGCTTTGTTGTGGTTGGCAAGTTGAAGACCACACAGTTTGCAGATTCTGAGTGGGCAACATGTGACTGGATCGATTACCATGCTCCTTTCAATCCTCGAGCCGATGGATACCAGGGCCCGAGTGGAAGTAGTGCAGGAAGTGCAGCTGCAATTGCAACCTACGATTGGTTGGACTTCACAATAGGCACGGATAGTATGCATCCAATTTCCTCATGGGTTTTCCTGCTTACTTGCCAATAGCTCTTGGAAGTATTCGTGCACCTGCGACTGTTCAAGGTATCTTTGGAATGAGATCCTCCATTGGCGCATTGAGTTTTGACGGCATAGTTCCTTATTCAGAGTGAGTCAAACTCAAATCCCCCTACAGGAGTATGCTTACGCTAAACTCTTTTTAGCAAGTTCGATACAGTTGGAGGATTTGCTAGAGATGCGGAAGCTTTCGCGAAGCTTTCAAACGCACTTTATGGTCCAGTCGCAGGCTCTGGTTGCAAGAAGGTACTTTCTGTTCTTGACCTTACGCTACGATGAAAAAACTGACGTGCAGTCTAGAAAGTAACAAAAATCCTATACCCAGTAGACTACTGGCCAGTAAAGCATGAAGAGTCTCAAGCCGTCTTCGAGAAATTCATCAATAGATTAGAATCACATCTTGGCGTAGAGAGAACTCGAGTCAATCTAGAAGAGGTTTGGCAAAAGACCAATCCAGTCCAGACAGACCTGTCCCTATCGGAATATTTCGAACACGTATTCGAATGGGTTGCAAATCCAGACCAGTGGACTGGTTTTATGAAAGAATTTCTTGAGGACTACAGAACAACTTTTGGGAAAGCAGCAGTTGTCAATCCTCAGCTGCAGTTCAAAAGGTGAGTCGAAACTCCACACAGCAATTTTTTCTACAGAATCTGATATCCTGGACTTACAGAGATTATCTTCCAACCGTAACCAAGGAACAGCAAAACAAGGGGATTGAGCTACTGAACACATTTAGATCCTGGTGGGAAAAGAATGTCATACCATCGTCTGATGGAAGCGGATGCACCGACATGATTATGGTTTTGCCTTGGAGCAACGGAGAACCCGATTACAGAGACAAATATCGCGAGTCCGCACAGAAATTCACTGGCCTTGGATTCTTCTTCTATAACCTCTCGCCTTATGCTGGAGCACCCGAACTTATAGTTCCTGGTAAGCTTGTCTCCATATCTTTTCACCCGCAAGCGTGGAATACGTCCTAATTCGTTTTAAATAGCTGGTCAAACATCCTACATGTCGCGGCTTAGCGAATGCAACGAGTTCCTCCCAGCAGCAATTGGGATCACTGGAAGTAAAGGGAGCGACGTCGCCCTTGCTGAATTTGTAAATGAATTACTTGGGACGGAGAATGGCGTCGAGGTCGGCCCTGTAGCATTCAAGGTTGTAACGGATGAGACTGAATACAGGCATACGGACTTAAGGTAGAGTCTGCGTTCGATTTGAAAGTAGCGGAGTCGCCAAAGGTGGGAGATGTTCTCACAAGAGGAGGAATTATGATTGAAGATTGGGAGAGTTTGGAATAGGAGGAAAAGCAAAAAGAGTTGAGCAACCAAGAAAATATTGACTATTGCATGGCTACGAGAAGCCCCCAAAGTTTTCTTCATGTTACCTCGGTCCAACATGAACAGGCCGTTTCGAGAGCCAATTTACATGTATTCGACAGAATATGGATATCATGGAGTTGATTTGAAGTTAGAACTCTCCTTATGGTGATTGCCACAGCTCGCTCTTAGGCAGTCCCCTCAATAGCATCTGTCTCTTTCAAACACTTGCATATCGAGAAGCACTGAAAGCTTGCCGGACTTATGTTTAGATTTCGACGCGTCTTTCTCCCCGCGTTTGCATTTAAGTGAGATGAGATGAAAGGGAAGCAAAAGTTGATAACAATGAAATAGTTGACAGTTGCCATAACAGTGTCTCCATATCAGACATCAATCTCTGCCAATGGATCTACGCTTTCAGTTCAACACTTTGGCAAGGTTATTAATAGCCTGTAGCACGGACAAGAATGCAGCCCAGCACAGCATACTTTGTCGAAGGCCTTTTTGACTTGCTTGTTGACGGAACTTGTAGGGCTGTGGAAAACCTTTATAGCCAGTCTGAGAGGGAAATTAGCTCGATTTGAGAAGGCATGCTGATATGGTAGAAGTCAATCTAGATTTTGCCAATGTGCTTTGGCGGATAAGCTTGTAGGAAGTTTGCTTGTATAGTTCACAACCAATTGAATATCGAATTTAGCCATTAACAATCCTATACAATGCTGCCTCAACCACTTCAGCCCTCCCTCGACTTGAACATCAAATTTACCTACCAACTTCGAAAATGAAGTATGGTCACGTGCGACTAATAGATCTGAGGAGGGAGTGAAAGGCCTGATCACTAATACCATGGCTGATTTTCCATCTCAAGAGCTCTTGATTTGATGCCATAATCGCTGGGTGCTGGGTGTCTTGAAACTGTATTAAAGGACAGTTAGAGGTGTTGATTAAGTTGCATCAAATGACTAGTCTAAAGATCGCACTAGGTGAATTGTTTTGGGCATCAATGAAGGTCACGAGAGAATATGCTAGCGTTTGTCGTTAGGGTCTTCGATGTTATGCAATCCTTTCTTCCAAGAACACATACAGTGTTCGTAAGATAATTTTGCGTCCCATGTTTCTTTAACTGCTCGCTCTGGATTATTCGACACATTAGTCTGGTCTTATAGGTCGATTGTAAAATTAATACTTTAGAAAACCCTTTTAGGACAATATTTGGAACGGATACGGTTGCGATGAGATCCTGAATATAAAGCTGTACGACTTCCGTTCCGTCTCTGGCTGAGTTGTTTGATATCTGCACGGTAACTGTGATCGTATCGTTAACAGAGGCTTTCATTGAAGAAAGCTTCATGTTCGAATACTTAAAGGCTGAGTACGATTTTCCATAGCCAAATTCGTATAGAGGGAACGGGGAGTTCAGGGCGTATTGATCTCCAAATCTGAGGGTGCCGTTGCTGTACACCATCCCTGCGGAAACTGAAACAGCTCGTCCTGAGTTCAGGTAATCGTAATAGATAAGAGTAGTTCTAACATCGTAGGGAAACCTAACTGAGAGCTTCCCGCTAGGGTTCACGTCCCCAAAAAGAATGTCAGCAAGTGCATTTCCTCCCTGCTCCGAAGGGCAAAACTGCTGGACAAGTGCAGAGGCGTTCTTTGAGATCCAAGCTTCGGTGATGGGCTTCCCTGATGAGAACACAACGATGGTTGGCTTGCCAGTATCAATAATTGCTTGAATGAGGCGAGGCATTGCGCCAACCAAGTTGAGAGATGATACATCGATATGCTCACCAGTGGTAGCATTGAACTCTTGCCAAAGCTGGACCTGATCTCGCGACCAAGCACCTACCACAACAACGGCAACGTCTGCTGCTGAAGCGGTTGCAACTGCTTTGGCAAACCCGGAATCACTGTTGGACCAACGCTCACATCCTTGGGCATATGTGACGATGCCTCTGCTGGCAGCTTTTATCCCATCCAGAGGCGTAACTCCTCGGTATTGGCTCCCGTTCGCAACATAATCACCATAATTCATAAATCCATGCGCCATAGGGCCAATTACAGCAATGTTAGCTGATTTGGACAATGGAAGGGCCTGGTTGTGATTTTCAAGTAAAACAATAGACTCTGCATCAAGTTGTCTTGCAAGAGTAACATGCTCGGGCGTATGGATGAGAGATTCAGCCTTATTTGCTGGTACTCCAAGAAACGAATTCTCGAAAAGACCCAATGCGAATTTTGCTCGGAGTATTCGTGAGACGGCTGTATCGACAACATTGATACTAAGTTTCCCTGACTGCACAAGGCTTGGGATTGTTTTCCAGTTGTTATTCCGGGTGCCCATTTCTATGTCATTTCCAGCTGAAAGAGCCTACTGAGTCAGTGGAAGAACTTAAAGTCAAGACCATATGGAAACATACAAAAAGCGTGGCAGCTTCCTTATCCATGGGATCCGATCGGCACATCTTAAAGGCTTGGCAAATGCGATCTGTTGCGCCGGAATCGCTTGTGACGGAATATTTGTAGCCCCATTCAGTTCTTAGAATATCTGTTAAGAGATGATGATTGGCAACGGCAGGAATACCGTCATATGAAGCGTATGCTGACATGACTGAATATGCACTATTCCCCATAATTTCAGAGTCAGTATACTGCTTACATTGTAGACAGTGCAGTTGGACGTTCCAGGAGTAGTGAGGCATGGATGGGAGTTCCAGGGATAGTAAGAACGAAGAATCTTTCTCCTAGAAGATGATACTTACCCAGCATCCACAATTTGCCTCTTGAATGGAGGAAGGTAAGTAGTTCGAAGTTCTCTCTCTCCTCCATGGACAGGGGCCAGATTGAGACCTTGTTCGGGAGAGGCGGATGCAGCGAAATCTGGTTGATAGAAAAGTTAGTATTACTTGATTAAGTTGTTTTGGGGGCAATCAGTGATAAGGTGAAAAAGGGTGTCTTCAAAGTAAGAAGCAAAGGATTCCAGGACGCCTAATAACCCACGTTTGACAGTAGCACTGACATTTCCTCGTTGCAGACCTGAAATTCAGTCAGAATGAAACTCGACAAGAGCAGAAATGTATCGGTGGAATAGTATTCTGAAAGAGCACGTATGACTTGCCCCTAATATACGCATAACCAATCTCACCAGCAAGATACCCGTCTTCACCAAACGTTTCTTCGACTCTGCCATATCTCAATTTTCGAGCTAAATCCCCCAGTGGCGCAAAGAGTTGATTCACACCAAGGGCAGAAGATTCTTGAGCAATAATAGTTGCCATCTTCTGCACCAAATCAAGGTTCCAAGAGCATGCATATCCAATGGGTGAGTTGAAAATAGTCGCATTTTCGACTCGTAAGCCATGAATCCCTTCAGTTTGAACTAGAGCCGGAATCCCTAATGTGGTATTGTGCATCAAGTAATCTTGTGCAATCTTTATTCCGTTGGAGAGCCATTCCCAAGGCATTGGATGTCCTACGTAGAATTGCCCAGCCACTGTGGACATAGCCACTTTCAACCCCGTTGCATTGTATGCATTGGTTGTCGTGTTGAGCCAATATCCAATATCTCCTTGAACCAATTGAGAAGTTTTGTCGTCTATCGTCATGCGCGAGAGCAGGTCCGCGACTCTAGCGTCGACACTGGCATTGGGGTTTTTATAGAGAGGGATCGATTCGGCGTAGGTGGTAGACAAGAGTAGAAATGGTAGCGCGGCGAGGAGCAGCTTCATTTCAAAAGACTGTTTGTGTTTAGCAGATCACTAGAGACTCGGTGGCCAGCTTGAGATTTAGAGGAACAAGAAGATGACAACGCTAAGAAATACTTTGCTACTGAAGAGCCAGAAATTGAGCGATATATGAGTGGGATATAGTTCCTTTCAAGGAATGAGGAACTTTTTCACCTACCGTGATCTTACCTCTTCATTGAATATATGCTGTATGATAGCAGTATGGCTAAAGGCAGAGCAATTCATTGGCCTTGCCAGAAGTCTTCCAGCAATTAGGCACTGTATTCCGCGGTATTATCAATTAATTTTCCCTTTCTTCTCCATCGCATTCAGTTAGTAAGCTTGCTGCTCTTGCTCAGGCGCTAATCACCCTCGGCTCAGCCAACTCACCTGAGCAGCTCACCCGAGCACCCTGAGCACTCTGAGCAACTCACCTGAGCGCCCTGAGTAGGCCTGATCATCCTGAGCAAGATTGACCACATTATCACGAGTGTTTTGACTTCTCACTTTTTAGCCAATCATACTTGATCTGACCTCTGTTCTTTTATGTTAGTTTGTCAAGTTTTGACAATGATGCTAAAGGAACCAAGGACCAAGTTATACGAAATTATGGCCGGGACAACGTCGAAGCGCCTAAGCAGCGGCCACTTTTACCTGAGCCGAGGAGCATTCCTGAGTAGGGCCTGAGCATAGCCTGAGCCAGCTGAAACACCCAAGTAGGGGTTCAAACAGAATCCCTTTGATCCGGCTATAGTTACAAGGCATGTTTTCATACAAAGGTAGAAATAGATATGGATTGCCTTATTATACAAAGTCAGAACGACTTCCTTGAATTAAGTATACGTCTATTATACTACTTCTACTCCGTCAAATCAAATTGAGTAGCCAAACGACTAAACAGCTCAAACTCCATCCTCTTCGCAGCCTTTGGACCCTCAAGTATACTACCAACTATATCAGAGCCAGGCGGGAAATCATGCTCGAATACAGGCTCACCAGCACCCTTCATATTAACTAATACAGCCTGCCGGAAATGCCAACGTAAAAGCTGGTCAGCTGGTCTTTGGGGATCATCAAGAAGTCTCCGGTCAAGATATTTTCCAGCAATACCCTTCCTATCTCGTGAAAAGCATATAATCTTATAATTATCCTATTATAATTATTAGCTATTACATCACAAAGAATACAAGGTATATATACATCCGGATTAATCGAGAACATATACATATCAAAACGCTGGTGTATAGCGCTTTCAAGCAACAGCCCGTTCTGTACAGAGTTGATAGTTCCCCCTCTATCCGGAATACTTGAAATCCAGCGGCCGTAATTATGATCAGTCCAGTGCTGCTCATAAGCTAGTGGAAAGATATGCGCGGCCTCGAAACCCACCCAATCATCATCACCAAGATACTCTTCCCCTGTTATAACACATCGTTGATCCCGCGAACGGACAGCTTCGGTAAAGGCTTGGACACGAGTTCCAGTTTGCTGAGAAATCGTACGAGTTAATGGCGCCTCGTTATTAATCTTAATAAAGCCTATTAATAAATTAGTTAAAAAAATATATATTAAAGAAAAACTTACGAGAAGAATGAATATAATAGTTTCCAGGCAAAAGCATAGAGTTATCCTTCTCTATCGCGATACTGCTTTCATTCCGTACAATATATTCACCCTCCATTGCGATACTGCTTTCATTCTGTAGAATATCTTCACCGTCGAAAATAACGAAAATCTCTATCATAGCGTACAAGTTGGCATTTGTAACACCGGCTGTAAGAATCAGGCCACCAATTGAGGTGTTTCGATCGCTTGCATCAAATATATGAACATCGCGACCTCTGGAGCGATTGAGGGGTGGCATGGTGGATCGAGTGTCTTCGTGTAGCAGGGAGGAAGGAGAGTCTGCGAGGTGTTGTAGAGTGTCTTTAGGGTCTTCTTCGATGATTTCGTTCTGTAGGAGAGTGTCGGATTGTGAGGAGCTGAAATCTGACAAGCTGGAGGGAGCAGAAGAAAGCGACATCGTGAAGATTTAGATGTGTGTAGCATGTAGCGTGTTAGAGATGGCAGGCGCGTTGAAAAGTGGAAAGTAATTTTGAAGAAATGACGACAGCACATGTTGTTGCCTAAGGCATCAAATGCTGAGCCTAGGGACCTATTCGCGACGGATTTATTAGTAGGCAAGAACATCACCAAAATTGCTATTCTATTACTACAAATCACACTCCTCTTGCCCCGAAGAACTCAAGATCTAGGCCTGGGCTATACTCGAGTTCTAGACTGCAGCACCCTATAGAGCTCAGCTTATAGGGTTCTCTTCAGGCCTAGAATACTGTCATATTACGAGTTATTCCCAACAATCCAAAATCAGCTCTTGCAGAAGCCCTGCGAGGGGATTCCTAGGCAAAATTCGGTAAGGAAACTGTAACTGGGGCATATAGGAGACCAAAATGGGCTCCACATTGTATTACGCAGGCTGATTCAGGGCATGCTCAGGATGCTCAGGCTGTGCTCAGGCTTTGTTTAGGCATACCCAGGCTCTGCTCAGGTATGCTCGCCCTCAGCTCAGGTTAAAGCAGCAACTGCTCACGTCCGGAGACTAACACGTAACCAGTGAAAGAAAAAATTAATGCCGAGTATGTGGGTATTCGCATTCGCGTTGGCAACCTTGGTGCGAACCATAATTACTGATGCTCGCCTGCCGGCGCCACGGATTGAATTTAGAGGTCCGTAAGGTGTAGCGCTGGTATCGATTGATATGTAATGGAGTGTTGTGAATATAAACAGAAAGCCTAGAAGACTGAGTCGAAAGATTGAAGTGTCGCGCAGCGGTAGCCTTGATGCCTTAGGCAGAAGTCGCCATAGGGGTAGTCTTCAGACTTTCGTCCAATCTAGTTTATATTACGTTACTTCATAATACTTTCACCTTTAACCTCAAATTGTTGGTTAATCGAAGGGCCAGTTGAATGAATGTTTGCATCAACAAATTAGGGACCCAACAAGCACATTTAGATGCGTGGGCAAGAAATTGATTGTATTGTCTCTGTTCTGCATAAGCCGTCTGACCTATACTACTCCCGATCACAAGAGCTAGTCTTGCTTAAGCTGAAAGTTAGCTGATATGAGTTTTTCCATTGCCTTCTAATAAAAATCTAGAATGGTTTTTCTTCCTTCTCCAAAAATCTACCTTGGAAGCTAGAGCATCTATACACCGTCCGCAGCGTGTTGTTTTGTTGTTATTCTCGCCACGACGTGTTTTTCGTACTGCTATGCCAGTGAATTGTAAACTTACAGCTCGCTCATCGTACGCAAATTGAAATATGTACAGTTTGGCTTCGGTAGAGAGATACAAAACCTCGGCTTCTGGTGAAGCATAGTGAACACTAGAGCCGAAGACATCAAATTCGGTTCAAGAGTTTGTGGCCAGAATGGCTGTCCATAAATCCATGGAGAAACTCATGGTGTGTAGGCAAACCTCAATAAAAGCCCCTCCAAGTTGAGGCCACTGAACGATAGAGTTTCTTAGCCTGTACCTCCGTTTACTAGCTAGAAGAAGCGAGAAGTTATGCCAAAGCGAGCAAGAATGAGAAGTCACTAGGACACACTGAAGCGTTGTGCACACCGCCAAAGATTGAAGATTCGAATAGCTGAGGCAATGCTACAAGCTTCGTAGTGATTCTTTCCTCGGCCTGTTTGATGTAATAAGCGGCACAGGCAGCAGACTGCATATCCACTATTTCAGGAGTCGCAAATGCCGCAACTACAAAGGACAACAATGTGGCGTCCAACTTTCCTAAGTTCTTGGAACTACCAACAGAGCTTCGCTTCATGATCTAGCAACTAGCCATTGAAATTATCCCAAAGCAGCGTGTTGTGACAATCAGAAGTTCTTCCGAACATCGCCTTCCACTCAAGAGTACCGGTAGTTCTCACGCCCTCCTTCACGCCTGCAAGGAATCGCGAGACCTGTTCGTGCTAACATACACCTCTGCCTTTGGCTTGCCACAGCCTGGCTGGGAATATACAGGCAGCAGAAAGGTCATAGACTTGTAGGACATCTTCACAAAATTTCACCTCCCCAAGAACTTGGTTGGAGAGTCCGTCCTACCGATCACAATCCACATGAACGAGAATCCATTCGAAAAGGGATATCGACACTTTGCGGCCCGCGCAAAGTCTTACCCTCCACTCAGCGCTTCCTTTTGGTTCGACGCGGAGAACGACATCTTGCTGTTTCGACATGCAATCAGAAATGAGTGGATCGGATGGTCAACTGAAGGATCCCACTGAATACTTTGGAGATTCGAAAGTGCACAACCTAGCATTCGAAGTTGACTCCGAGTGGATTTATACTCCGAAAATTTTGTCAGATGACTGGTTTTGGAACCGGCTATGCTGCATATACCCTGCAGTGATGAAGATTCCTCTCCTCAATGCAACAAAGTCTATATCGTTTCTGATGTTAGATTGGTACGAAGTTATTACTGTCACCTTGGACAATAAAAGCTTGCTTAAGTCAGGGCAGTAGTCATTCTCGCTAGATGCCAAATCTAGAATATTCAAAGCACAATAGGGGAAGAGGTGGTCTAGAGTAACATGGAGACTCACTTTAGCTAAGGATAGTAAACGATCATTGAGCGACGTTCTACAGATATGGAGACCTGTTGGGTGGACGTGCCGGGTCCACCAAAGGGAATTGTACGGGGATGTATTCAAAGGCACTGGCCCGTGGAATATCAACCAAGTGCAGCAGAAAGGGGCAGAAATAATCTTGGCCAAGGAGGTGGAAGGTGCTGTCAATGGAACATTCTTTGGGGTCTCGTGGAACATTGACGCGCAGTAATTTGGCTTCTATGTCTATTACCAAATATGATGTGATGGCAGCAGCATTAGCCTTGTCTATTCGAATCTTTGAGAGTGCCCGATATATCCTCACCATAATTTGACTAGCGGGTATCAGCCACCACCAATGCAGTCCTTCTCCATACAAACCTTCAATTGGAGATAATCACAATCACTCAGTTGCAAATATCATGGCGCAAAAAGGCTTAGAGGCCAAGATGTTTTGTTGACTATTGCACAGGGAGGATTTATAAACACGGTTGACAAAAAGAAATCTGTACGCCCCTCATTATTTCTTATCTATTGAGCTTTTGATTGTACGATCTCTGTTCAATGCGTCAGTTTTGAATTGAAAGAATGTGTTCGGAGGTCCTTACTCTCCACATCAGCAACACTTTGTTGCAGAATCTGTTGAAGAACTTTGGGGCTCTCAAGCTCCTTCTGAATCTTGGCAATGATAGTCTCCGATAGCTCCTTCTGTTGACGAATCTTGACTTGTCCCTCGTATCGTACCCATGAGTCGAGAACAGCCTTTGCTTCCGCGGTAAGGGCGGTGGTTTGCTCGAGCTCATAAGCTTTAGCCTCTAGTTGAGCGGTTTCCTACTAATTTTTAGGAACTGCTATAACATTTCCAATTTTGTATCACAAACCTTTGAGACCTCAAAGAGAGTCTTGGTGACATCGACAACGCTTCCTAATTGCTGAACGCTCTCAATTCTAGTCTTGACAGCCTCGGTGTGGTCCGCGCGAGCAGCGTTCAAGATGCCTTTGATCTTGTTGACCTGTCCATCTGCCCACTCCTTGTACATCGGACCTCCATACTTGAAAACAGCAGTCCAAATGCTCAACAAACAGAGCGCGACAATTGTCTCTTCGTTCACGACGTAGTACTCGTTGCTAAGAGCATAGATCGCGACACCGGCCGTTGATGAGAGGATTGCGGTCTTGGAGATCAACGAATTGCCTGGCAAAGAGTCGAGAATCGATTGTGCCTTCTTCTTAGGGTCCTCCGCGGGTACGCTCGATGCTGATCGATAGTTTGTGAGGGACGTAGTGAGTGCCGGTAGAGTGCGAGAGGGAATGGTTGGTCGAAGACGGGCGGCGCCTGAGCTGTCATTAGCAACAATTCCGAGCTCCAATTGCGGTCAAAATGTCTCCCAGGAGATCAATTACATACCGACGGCGCTTCTTGCCAAGCGGGATGCCATTGTGAGATGAGGGGAGATGATGTTGAGCTTCTCGAATTGCTTGCAGGGTGAAGATTTGGTCGGAATGGTTCGGCTCCAAAGCACGTGATATCACTAGCTTAACCTGATGCCTTAATGCCTCATTTCTGCCTTAAACCTTAATTTCTTATCGGTAGAAAATATTTCAATATCAGAATTAATCGAGGAGAATAATAAATATTTATTTTCAGTTTCGACACAAGATGGCAGCAAGCTTTGGAAAAGCTAGCCTTCTGGCGAAAAGAAAGAGCAGCGCTCCGGACAAGAGGCCAGCAAAACGTGCACGATCCGAGAGCAGTGACGAAGATACCCAGGCGCAAATACTGCTACTAGAAAACGAGATCTTCAAATCGAAGAAAAAGTATAACAACATCGCGACTTTGATCAAAATACTGGGGAATGATGCAGAAGAAGTAGATGACTCAGTAGATGACTCGGTAGTGGCAGCAATTTCACTATGCCGAGTATTTACAAGACTTATGGTGTCTGGAGACATGTCCAAGAAGCAAGTAGCTACTGAGAAGGACGCTGTGGTGGTCAGGTGGCTGAGGGAACGATACTCAGAGTATAAAACTACTCTACTAGAACTATTGGGAGAAGAGGGAATCGCACCAACGGCATTGACCCTATGTATGAGGTTGCTGAAGACTGAAGGCCAGCACCTCCGAACTGGACAGGACAACTTCCCAGCTACATTTCTCACAGACATGATCCGGGTACTGCTGAAAGACGATAGCGAGGGGAATATGCGGAAAGAGTTCAGCGACAAATTTGTGGAAGAGTACGACGATGTCAGGTTCTTCACGCTGGAGGCTATTGAGTAAGTAATCTCTGGCATTGTTTCGTATCGTACCTAATATTTCGTCGCAGAAAGATATTGGGAGAAGCGCATACCTCTACCGACACTAAATTGTTTAACAACGCTTTAGAGATTCTCAGTGCAATTGAGTCTGTCCCTGATTCGAAAGAGGAGCTTGAAGACTTCTATGTCATCACACCGGAGAAGACAACCCATCCTTTGTACTCGCTCACAAAACATAAGAAGCACGCACAAGGAGCGTGGCTATCTCTGATAAATCTGCAGATAGATAAAGATCAAAGGAAGGCGTTGCTGAGACTTGTTTCTACTTCAATTGCCCCATGGTTCATGAAACCAGAGCTTCTGATGGACTTTTTGACAGATTCATACAACGCTGGTGGCTCGACATCGCTACTAGCTTTGTCTGGAGTATTCTATCTGATCCAGGAAAGGAATCTCGATTATCCTTCCTTCTACAGAAAGCTATACTCCTTACTCAACTCGGAAATTCTGCACTCAAAGCACCGCTCAAGATTCTTTCGCCTTCTAGACACTTTCCTAACATCAACCCATCTTCCAGCTGTGCTTGTGGCCAGCTTCCTGAAAAGACTGTCTAGGTTAATGCTCAATTCACCGCCTTCAGGGGTGGTAGCTGTTGTGCCGTGGATCTACAATCTTTTGAAGCGACATCCTACATGTACCTTCATGATACATCGAGAGACACGAGATCCTGCCACCAAAGAGATCCTCGAGAATGAGGGGATGGACGATCCATTCGACATGGATGAAGAGGACCCAATGGAGACAAATGCCATCGAAAGTAGCTTGTGGGAGATAGTCATGCTTCAATCTCATTACCATCCAAATGTTGCGACACTGGCCAAGATCATATCAGAACAATTCACGAAGAATGCTTACAACTTGGAGGATTTCCTAGACCACTCATATGGAAGTGTAAGTCGTTTTCTTAGAATTGGAAGACGAGGCGCAATTAATTAATGAGAACATAGATGCTTGAAGCAGAACATATGAAGGATGTTAAGAAAACGCCCGTTGTTGAGTTCGAGATACCTAAGAGAATTTTCTTGAAGCAGGATCTAGAGTCAGGTATTGAGGATAGTTTGCTAGTGAGACTGTGGGACTTTAATTGAACAATATGTACACATTCTTGGATCACAGATGTTTGAGAGACTTCCATTTTGCATCTCTAGACTTCGGACTGCCCGAAGATGCCGAAAACGGAAGCGAAGAAAAAGGGGCACTGCCTGCAGGTTACCGCATTGTAGAAACTACCACTTCGTAGGAATTCACGTCATGTACGCACGCAAGAGAGCTGCGGAGACAATTGGTGATGCCAAAATGCTTGTTTACACCAGGGCGCTACCTGTATTATAGTGACCTGCTGTTGCATAATCAGTCACAATACATAACCATTTGGGCAGCGAGTTCGTAGCGACTCCCCGCGCAATCCTATTTTCATCAGCGGCTGTGCGTCCTAAGCCTCCGCCCCAAGCCAAGACCAGCAGCAGCAACCCATTGCAAACGTGAAAATGGAGGCGTTAATTAATTGCACTCCGATACAAATGCTACTTCTCAGCAGTCTGCGAAGCTGCAAGGCCACACTACGGATCACTTGATAAAGACGCGTTCGTTGCTTATTTCGACCTCCACAATAGTTGCATGTTAATTTCTGACCAGTACAAAATCAGTCAACGCTGCTCTCACAACGTCGCATTCGATTTCGATTCACGCCAAAATGCCTTTCAAGGATTTGCTGAAGAAGAAGGATAAGGTGGAGGACCAGGATACGACGGAAGAACAACCAGTCTTTCTATTCATGCGATCGGACACGAACACGCAAGAGCTCATTCGCCCACCCACATTTAGCTCCCACGACGCACCAGAGGTTCCACCGTACGCAGATCCACGCAACGAGTCAAAGACCAGTCGCCTGTTCAGGGGACGCTCGAGAAGTGGTTCTGTTGTTTCCAACACATCCGTATCATCGCGCGCAAGCCAGAAATCCAACACAAAGTCTACCGGCTCAAGAAGATTATCAGAGCGCCTGCATTTGAAGAAAGCCGAGCCGACCTCTGAAAGCGTGCCCCAAGATCTGCCAGATATACAGCTGGCAGCAGACGAAAATGGTGTGGATGGAGTTGAGTCACAGTGGGAGTTGAGGGCAACGAGACTGGCCAGAAAGAATGAGCAGTCGCGGAGCAGACCTGCCACGCCGGCGGGAGGGTCAACGACGGATTTAGGATCATTCAATGATATGTCAATAAGTGGGAGACCTGGCAGTGCAGGACGGAATGAGACGGTAGTATCGACAAAACAGACAGATGATAACATACAGGAAGCTATCAGACTCCACGAAGCAGGAGATTTGGTGACTTCCACGAGTATGTTTGGACGATTGGCAGATCCCAATGGGGAGAATAATGCTCTGAGCCAAGTGTTGTATGGACTTGCTCTTCGGTACGTCAATTGGCCCCCCTTCATGCGACCCGGATCACATCCAATATTCAGGAACTTGAGGGGAGATCCGTGGCCCGCTACCCTGCCCTGATTATCGAGACCGTTCTAACCTTTCTTTTCTCTAGACATGGCT
Organism: Phialocephala sp. D728; assembly: GCA_003988865.1. Classification (NCBI taxonomy): domain Eukaryota; kingdom Fungi; phylum Ascomycota; class Leotiomycetes; order Helotiales; family Mollisiaceae; genus Phialocephala; species Phialocephala sp. D728. The sequence goes on along the minus strand of QYAJ01000153.1, from coordinate 75,912 downwards.
GGGGATGTAATCCTGATCCAGCAGAAGCTGTGAAGTATCTCTCGGCCGCGGCATCCAATGCTGCGTCAGTAGAGGACCTAGCGCTCCAAGCGGGGATGAAGAAAGGAGGGGCAGCAAAGGGGGAGCTTGTGCTTGCAATCTTCGAGCTGGCCAATTGCTTCCGACATGGTTGGGGAGTGCAAGTCGACAAATTTGCAGCCAAACAGGTAAGGCATTCTCAAGGATTGGATCGGGGAGAAGCCATGAGCATTTCCACTGACTTGTTGGGGGCAGTACTACGAAACGGCTGCAAACTTGGGCGACACAGGTATGTGCTCATTTCCGCCTGAATTCACGCGTAAGACTGACAATATTCAAGATGCCATGAATGAAGTCGGCTGGTGTTACTTGGAGGGCTTTGGGTGCAAAAAAGACAAGGTATGTTAATTGCGTGCCCTTTTCACACTACCGAGCCTTCCGAATAGCTTCATAGCCATACCATCTCGCCATGAAGCCATCAGCCTCGCAGCGTACCGTGTGGCTTGCGCGTGCGTCTTCCCCCTTTGATGACTGCATTTGGGCAGCAATGGGGCTTTCCCTCACGCAGCAACCCCACGCGACAGAAATGCATCAAACCATCCACCATTCAAAGCTCGATGAGGCTGACGAAACGGCTCCACAGTACGCAGCAGCTCGGTACTACAGGCTCGCGGAACAAGCTGGTAGTAAGACCTTGGGCAATTCTTGGTATGTCATGTTTCTACCTATCCGCTTTCTCCCCTCAAGTCAAGACCCTATTCTACTCTTTGGGTTGGGTCACTCTGCGAGAGCCTGCATGTGCGCCGCGGCCCGGTGGCTATCCCGTGCAGAAGCGTTCCAGATGACGAGAGCGATACATGGCCGATAGGCTGTGGTGCCTTTCGCAAAAACCGTCTAAAACTATTCTGGATAAATTCAACTAATACTCATTGGTCCTCTCCTGTAGGATTTGGAAGGAGAAATACGATCCTGACAAAAGTAGTCCGAAGAAGTGATCCGTGGGCGAAAAGTCGTCAGCGTCATGGTCACGGTTCGGATCTCGTGTTTTTTTCGTACGTCTGCTTGTTGTTTTCGTGGGGTGGATAAGGTTACGGTTTGGGTTGGGTCGCCTCTTAGGTCGCGTTTTGTGATGTGATGGATTTGTGAATAATGGAATGAGCGAGCGGGGTCATTTCACGTTCGTGGTCGTGGTCATGGTCGTGGTTGTGGTTGTGGTTGTGGTCTGGCAGTCAGGTCGCAGTCGGCTGGTGTTACGCAGTGCGTAACTCATGGTTGCCTTGCCTTTGCCTACCTTGCCCTGGGCCTGTCGACCCTTTCTTCAGATATTCTTCGGGTCGAATGAGCATTCGATACATACAACACATCGGAACAATTCTCACATATTCAATTTCAGGCGTTGAGACACCACATGAGCTTCGTTCTCTGAGCCGGGGCCTGGGGGGACTGGGGCATTGTGGATGAGCAGCTGGACAATCAGGTCGGGGCGCATGTTCGTTTGGAGAAGTGAAGGATGGCAAGAACGGCTACGATACGATGGTTTGCGATGCGATATGTAATGTATGCTTGCGCTGCTGGTGCTTCCTGCATGGCGGATGCGGATGCAGATGTGATCATGGCGCAGCGCAGCACAGTACCAGTACAGTAGTCCAAAGCCTGGGCTTGCTAGTAGGGTTCGGCGGGGCGTTCTTCTCCAGGAAGTTCAAATAATAACGACCCTAAAATAAATTGCAGAAGCTCTCTGATAGGAACGTTCCGCCGTTGCCATCTGCAGTCAGTCCGAGTAATTGATTGTTCTTGTTTCACCTCTCGACCGGACATTCGATATTCGCTGGGGGGCAAATTTCGTGCAAATGGGGTTACATGTTATATCTGCCGCGCACTAATCGTACGTCTACAGCTTATCTCTCTCTAGAGGTAGGTAGGTAGGTAGGTAGGTAGGTCGTCAGTCAGCTCTCCAGGTCTCGAGGTCCTGTCAGGTTCACGTCTCAAAATGCAACAAATCAAGTAAATTTACCCTTCAACCGTCGCCGTAGCCGTCGCCTAGCCTAGTCGTAGCCCTGGCTGCCTGTGGAGCCTACCTACAGGAAGTAAGTATGTCACACACATACACACGCACACACACGCACAAAATCCTGCATCGGGGAGGAGCAGGCGGAGAAGGAACCCATAATTCATAATCAGAATGATAATGATCATGATAATGAGAATGAGAATCGGTAAAAACCCGCACGTGAGATTCGTACCACGTTAGGTGTGAGCGAGCGAGTGAGCTGGCAGGACTCGACTCGGTAACGGCGGGAAACGAATATGTCCGGCACGTGGAGCTGGAGCACGTCCAGGAACATGATTGTCCGGATGAATGAATGATGTAGATTTATACGAGATGCGAGATGCGAGCTGCGAGGACGGATCCGGGTTATGCTGAAGTCAGCCGGTATATAAGTTTGCCTTGTCAGCTTGGGGGTGCTGAGACATACATGTCCCTACAGGCCTGGATAGGGAGGTCATCCCGATCTTTCGATATCACGGATCAAGAGGAGGATCGACGATCTTCACAGTCTGGAGTGTTAGTATCCTTGGAAGGAGTTGAACAAACTTGGAATATGGAAATCTTGGAAATGGAATAGATGGAGAGTAGTCAACGGTCTAGACCGCCGTTGAAGTTGCAGTCCGAAGACAAATTTACTAGACTAAATACAAGTTTGCCTTCCCAAGTAACTATCGTTCATTCGCTCGTTGGTGTTGGTGGCCTCATGAAGAAGCAAGAGTGTAAGTAAATACAGCATGATCGTGATCATTAACGACTTCCTCCACGCCTTTGCCTTCCCTTTCCTCCCCGTCAACGCTATCGTCATCATTCGTGAGAATCGTATATGTAGTATTTGTATGTATGCGTGGTATCGTAAGTCGTGAATCGTGAAAGTAGTGCGAATGCGAGTTTGTGTAGATGCGGTGCGGTGCAGTGCATGCGATGACAGATGACAGCAGATGATGACGATAAAGTGCCCAAACATATAGAATCCAGAATCCAATTCGTGAGTATTGGTACCCGTCCAATTCCTCCTCTTCCAAGCCCGAAAGTGCAAGGAAGACGGAATATCCAGTTTACATGTCCAAAACAAAGTAGATTGCTGCGAGCGCTGTGCTCGGTGATTGCTCCCGTCTTGCTTGCTTGCGCAGCTATGACTGATGAGCTGTGACCTTTCGATTTCCTTTCCGTTCCTAATTTCCGTACCGTCGCTGTGCCGTAATGATGCAAGTTAAGAAATGAAAAGCAAGTAAAACTCAAGAAAAATCAACGCTGACGCTTGCTGGCTTGCTAATTTCGACGACAAATGAAATCAAATGCTGCGTGAGCAACTGTATTTTGTGGGTACGATCGTGATCGTAAAAACCGTGATTCGTAATCGTAGAGATGTGGATGGAGAGATACGTGCGGTGCAGGTGAAGGTTCAACCTGCAGATGTACTGCAATCTTTGTTCTGAGAATTGCAATCAGAGACTAGCTTCGCGAAGTTGCGAACTACTTCGCTAGGTACTTGATCCCAGAGTAACGACCGTGTGTATACTTCAGCTGCTGACTTCTTGCTGTTGCTTCGCATGGCTGCTAGCGTTTCCCCGAGGTTTCGTCGTCCTTGTGAAGTAGACGGTTGAGGTCTAGTTTGAAGGAAATCCTGATTCGTGAGGCCATTGTACTGCGCTGCAGACATAGAGAATAATTGGTCGCGGGTTTGTTCTTCCGTAGGTTGAGTTAGACAGTCGGCCATATCTCCAAGAGTTGACTGAGTAACGCCAACCATTCCGCTTCCTCCCATAGAAGGCATTGGGGCAGTAGACCAAGAGTTACCCGACGGCATGGGAGCGACAGCCTCAGAAATCCCAGAAGCAGTCTGCGGAACACCAGCATCCTTAAAGATGTCTTCGAGAAGGGTCGCAGAAGCGGCTCGGACGTCGTCAGACATCTGCGGGATACTTGGTGATGAACCTTTAGAAGCGACGAAGGCACCAAAGAGAAGAAGCATCAACAAGAGACCTTGAGCAGCAGGCTTCTCAGGATCGCTGAGCAGACTGTTCTCAGATTTCTTGATAGGTACCAGAGAAGTTTCGACCTTGACCTCAGCCTCGGGAGGAGAGAAGTCGTTAAGGAAGGATATGTTGTCCCAGGCACCGTCCATGGTGAGGCTGTCGATGTCGGAGTAGTCGGCAGAGAACCCAGTGGAGCTAGGCATGGTGGACATAGGAGTAACTTCGAGGCGTTGGATGTGATCGGTGAGAACGCTGACCTTCTTTCGAAGGTCACCAGTCTCAATGGTGTGGTTGCGTACCATTTCTTCCTTCTCGAGCTGCATGCTCTCGATGTACTGCTGGTACTGTTGTTCCTTGCGGGCCCATTCGTCTAATGCTAGCTTCGCTTCGGCCAAGTCTTCCTCGAGGTCGTTGATGACAGCTGTGTAGTGCTTCTTCTCGTCCTCTAATCGTTCTGTGTGTTGCTTCTTCCTTTGTCGAGAATCAAGTCTACAATCATTAGTTAGCGGGCCGGTGATACCAAAATGGAAGTGAGACCAAAGTCCGTGGGAACGTACGCTGCTTGTCTGTTTCTCAACAGTCGCTTTTGTTGCTTCAGCTCCTTGATCTCTTGCTCATCGGTGGACTGAGCAATGAGCTGGTCGATGTTGGTGAGGTTCCGTTCCGCGGGGATATCAAAACGAGCGTTCTTCTTCCGGATACCGTCTCCCCTCCTCGTCATGTCAGGATGCGAACGGAGGGTCGGGCTGTGAGGTCTCATGCGCTTGGGCATTGATCTGTGGTCCATCGCATCAGCTACTGACCATTCCTTCTGTGGTGAAGTTGGGATCGAGCCATTGTTGGTATTGCCAGAGGAGAACAGCGGTAGTTGTTGATTCGTAGGGTTGGTGAAGGGAGTTTGCATGGGCCTTTGGAACATTGGAGCATTGACGTCAAAGTCAGCTGGCAGTCCATCATGTCCTTGCATCGGTGTGCTCATTCCAGAGCTACTGTTGATCGGCCAGCCATGGTTTTGGTGGCTGTAATTTGAAGACTGCGACTCGACGCGCATGAACGGGTTGTTGCTGTGCTCGACGAAAGGATTGTTCGACGACATGGGCTGCATATCAACATGCTGCCACTCGTCTGTCTTCGGTGAGAACAATGCTGATGAGACTGCGAACGATTCCCGCCGGCTGCCGTTGATGGGTGGGGACATCTCCAATCCTGAGTCCAGGCCGTTCTGCTCCAAAATGTTCTCATCCAAGATACTGCCTTCGTCTTCTTCGAAGTAGTTCTGTGTGTGGGTGTCGACCGACAGCGCTGACGGCCGATAGAAGCTGTGCATTGGGAATGCTGCCATTGCGGAATGTGGTTGTGGGAGTTGGGAGGGGAAGCGAGGTTCGGATGTTCTGGAGTTGGTGGGTGTGGCGGTGAAGCGATGCAAATAAGTGCAAAATCGACGATCACGACGATAGCTGATAGTAGGGTGTGGTAAGGTCACAAGGCGTAGAATCACTGAGAGATGTTCAAGTGATGATGGTGCAAGCTCAGAGCGGTGGTGTCTATTCCGGACGAAGGAAGAAGACAAACTGCGTGGGCTGGAGAAGTACCGTGGGAGGTATGAGTGAGATCAGTTGCGATAGTGGAACGGGCCCTCATGGTTCTTATCCCATGAGCCTCTGCTCCCGCGGTGGCAGCTCCGTCGGCTGTCTTCTGGTGCTCGTCCCACCCGAAGCCGGCAAGTGGTTGGCGCACAGAGAGCAACTGCACGCTGCTGCATGCCCCAACCTGGCTCGACCTCCCATGCGCCATGCGTCCAGACAAGGAGAGGCCAGGGAGGACGGGAAAAGCAAGGCGGGTGCGGGTGCAAGCGATAGCCTGGCTGTCTGTCGCTCTATGTCCCATGTCGGTTCTCACTTCTGTGTCGAGCAGCGTGAACTAGAGTGACCTGCGCGAGTCTGAGAGGCCGACGAGAGAGCTGCGATGGACCGCGTCGCCGGGCTAGTGTGGATGCGCGCCGTGGGTGGGAGGTGCTGGGAGGTGCTGGGAGGAGGGAGGTGCTGGGAGGAGGGAGGCACTGGGACTCCCTCGGGGCCCTGATCAGTTGCAGCTGCCCAGACGCGAGCGACCGCTACTGGCCCAAGGACCACTGGCCGCCAGCGCTGGGCCTCTCCCACCCGCCCACTCGCCCACTCGCCCACTCACCCTCTCACCCTCTCACCTCTCCCTCTCCCTCTCCCTCTCCCACTCCCCCTCTGTGCCCCCCGGTGCTGTGTGTGCCCATCGTGCCCCCATTGTGAGTTGGGCATCAGTGGAGCTGCGCCGGTCTCTGGCCCATCGCACGCTGCTTGCAACGCCCAGCGCCGATAGGCCGCCCAATGCGCGGTTGCATGACAGGTGTCCGGGGCCAAGTTTGTTTCCTCTGCGCGCCCTTGGCCACGATCGCTGATTGGGGTTGTCGCGCTCTCCTGCTCCGTCTTCCCGCCAGAAAGAGTCACTGTCCTCATCAAGTGATAGGCTGGAAACCGTGCTGCTCGTAACAGGAACGAACACCAATCGCTCGAACTTGAGGCAATCCCCATCCGTCTTGGGCCTGACGGACACTGGTTCGGATATCCCTTCACGCTCCATTCGGCGGGGTCCTCGTGCGGCGGGCCTCCTTGTCACGCGTCGGCGGTTTCCACCACCACAATAATATTTTGGCTGGAGGTACCGTTCCTGGGTTTGGGAGCCCTATGGTCTCTTCTGTGGCCGGGTCGTCGTGATCAGGCGTGGTGAGAAAATGGCAAAGGCACCGCAATCCGAGCCAACCCCCCATATTCGTCCACACGAAGCACTGCGGCCTCAAGGCCCTGCGAAAGGCCTTCTGTGATGGCGGATGGGCTCATTCTGTGGTATGATTGTCCCAGTGCCAGTGCCCCTCGTGCATACTCTGCTCACGTCTCCCCGTGGATACCTAAACAATAACACTACGTGTGCCCAACGTCCTCAGGGCAGCTTCATGACTGGACCGCCCGCAGTCGAAACGGAAGCATTCCACAGCTTCCAAACCCCCGAACTCCCCTTGAGTCCTTATCACACCGTTCTAATACCTCGTCTCGTCTCCCACTTGCTGGAAGCTGGCGGCGGGAGAATTTCGACAGGATTGCCTTGAAGGGACTAGCCACATCCCTGGGATCAACACCTTATTTGGACGAGATATTTTCAGACGACCCAGCACGAAATAAAAATTTCCGCAGAAGGTTATTCCCTTTCGAGGAGGAAACCTTAGAGCGCATGAAGGGGTCGCTGCTCGCGACTGCCCATATGATGGAATTGATCTGATTGAGCTCGTAAACTGATGCTGCCGTGAGGCTGGATGAGGCTGGAGGTGGTGGAGCATCCGGGTATCCAGGACGTTGAGCAGGCGTGGCAGGGGCATTCAGGAGCGGGTAGCACTACCGAGGACTTCCAGAATCTCATGTCAACAAGCATTGGAGCGGTGAACCCTGCAGTTGGGTTCACGCTTCACGACGACTCATACTATCGTGGTGTGGAGAACAATGAAGGATTTTCGAAATCATCCGTGTTGAGTGGCTGGGGGCACGACAATTCCTTGGTCTGGCAGCAAGCCTTGGAGCCGGACGCTCAACCTCAAACACATACACTGAGCCTTACCAATGTCCCATCGGTGTCTGTCTGCCGGCGGCTCTGGCGAACGACGCGAACGACGTCCTCAGTACCTCACCGCCAGGCTCTGCTGTGGGCTACGAGAAGATGCGATCCTTCAGGAGCTTGTCGAGATGCAAGCAAACAAAGGTCTGGTCACAATGCAATTGTCGGTCTGAATCCATCGTCTCGATGTTTCCTCGTTTGTATGACGCCGACCTCTCTCGCGGCCCGCTATCAAATCAACAATCGAAGGCCTTCTCCGGCAAACGACGTCGGCGGGTCGGATGCGAAAGTCCATTTTGTCCCGCCATATCTCAGATCGAGATGCACACTGCAGAGCTGCCCGCCGGATAGGTGCATAGCCATGCAACGCTCGATGCGTCACTTTTTCCCTTTTCTATTGTTCCTGGAAGTTCTCTGGGGAAGTCTGGCTTTGTGAAGCCCACAAGTCGTCGCCTCGTATAGTTTTGCTTTTTCGGGAGCGGGCAGCGGTGAAGAGATCCAAGAATACCCCTTTTAGGATCAATCGTTAGAAGATAGTCCAAATTTGGATTTGTGGCGGTGACGCCATGCTCCTGTTACTCCAATCGAGTGCATGTTGCAGAAAGCTCTGAAACATCTCTTTCAGCCCCCGTGAGGTCCGAAGAGGCACGCGTAATGGTGAAGCTTTAACCCGAGGTTGTAGGGCTTAATGGAAGTCAGAAACCTAGCCTTCCGAATGATCGAGCCGACGTGACACCTGATAGAACAGGGTTTTGCATTTGAGAATGATCTGTTTTATCAGCTTCTTCCAACGTCCTCTTGATGCGACTGGTGGTACTTGCATTCATGCTTGCGAAAGAAGCACTTGTCAAGGTCAACCTCGCTCACTTCACACTCCAAGACTTTCCGAAGACTCCAACCATTGAGGAAGTTTTCATCTTGAGAATCCCCCCTCATTGACCCGACTTGAAGTGATGATATGAGATCGAAACCCCTACCATCTTCCATCTTCCCTTCAGTCTGCTTCATGGACAATGAGGCCAAGACCTTACGTGAGCATCATCGTCATGTCATGTCATTTCGTTCGAAAGCAGACCATCTGCGTGATTTTGTTGTAGGGAGATCGGCGGCGTCTTCTAGTCCCCTAAATCGTGGGCGGCGGTCTACCGGGTCATATTGAGATCATGCATTCAAGTAGCGTTGAGCCGCGCTCATCGTCGTCTTCAAAATCGCAAGTCGCGCAATATGAAAATGTAACAAAAACCATGGGAATGGAGATTAAAGGCAATGTTGCTTGAGCGTTAATGTTCTTACGTCATGAGTTAAATTGACAGATTCCTAGACGCACCTTCTCATCTTGTAAACATTTCTCCTAAGCGAGCCAAATGCTCCTTCCAAGGTTTCTGGCCTTTGGAAATGTCTTCCTCTCAGAGTTATAGAAGGTCAAGAACATTATTATTTGCAGTGCAATTTCTAATATTTTCTATCAATCAATGCACGCCATTCGACACTAGGGAGTGCAGACTTGTGACTTCGTGTTCTACATGATACCCTCGCCGACGATGATTCTCCGAACGAACATCATGAGCATTGGGGTTCGAGCAGGTTTTCTCAGAAACAGATACAACCCTATAGTGAGAAGCTCCACTATCCCGACGAACGTCTAATCCCATCATCCTACCTATCGTTTCTATCAAATGCATCAGTCTAGGATAACACCCTTCACCATCCTGCACTGGCAGCATATACATACAATCGGCATATTAACCCTACACGTACATTCGCCACATTTAAAACCACATACCAGGCTCAAACCCTTCGGAGCTCCACCCCCACTACCTATTCCCTCCTTTACCTTCGATACAGAGCCAATTCCGCGTCCTCTTCAAGCATCCAGGACTCGACTACCGGTGCATTCTCAACACCAATACCAATTATCTCCATCTCTCTCTCCATCTACCCACCTGCCTGGAGATACCCAAATCACCCGACTTCAAATATTTTCAAATTCAAAATTCCACTCCACTCCCACCCTCAGCGGACATTCTCCGCCGCCTCGCCTCACTTTCCAATCCTTCACTCTAATCATTCCCGCATCCTTGACCGCGATCACGAGGCTCACAAATCTAGTTCTCCCAAGCTCCTCTCCTCTCCAACCAAAGAAATCCCATACATATACATGTACATGTACAGGAAGGTACTTGTACATCTGCCCTGCACTGCTCTGCACCCCCCCATAAATTCTCCGTCTCCAGATCATTCGCTCAGTCTTCTCCACCCCAGCTTCAGCTCCATACTAAGCAACACATTGCGACCCAACCTAGTCTCACCCCACCCCCACCTCACCTCACCACCACAGAGACCAAAGACAAGAGACCGCAGCAGCAAAGGCATACGCATACGCACCCCAGCTTGCCCTGCATCCGTCTGCCTTCGCGGAGTCGAAAGTCCAGCCACTCTTTCACAGCTAGGATACTCTGCTCTGCCTGTCTCTCATTTACTACATTTTCTATCTTTCGTTTCGGCCGAGAGTAGACGATTGGAGGCAGCTCGCTGTCTCACGCCTTCGAATCTGCTCCAGATCCAGAAACAGATCTGCATGGAGGCAGGCAACTGTAACCGCCGGCTATGTTTCGAGCCCCTTTTCTTTACCAGGCTTCGGTCAAACGCCTCACATCGTGCGCCGGCGTGGAGGTGGAGATCTTCAAATAGAATTAGCCTTCAGCAACCTATCACCTGAAATCTGTCTGCAAACCCGCATCTGCGTTTGTGTATGTATGTATGTCTCGGGTTCCCTCGCATCTCTCCACAGCAACCTTCTCCCGGATCTTTCTTTACCCTTCCGTCTACTTTGCTCCATCCTTCATGACCTATCCTCCATCCTCCATACACACCAAGACTTCAACATCCCTCTCTTCCTTCCATATACTTATCTATGTCTCAAATCCACATACACAGCTCAAAACTTAGAGCTCAAGCTCGAAGCCACATCTAACTATCTCTCTTCCTCTTTTCTTCCTCCGCTACTGCTCCACCATATTCAAAATCTGAACCCAAAATCCAATGCTGCTTCAGCGTGCATAAGTGCGGGTACCGAGAACATGGTTTTCAGGCAACGCCTCGCTCACCTCCGAGACCGGCATGAGACAAAAAGCAAAACAAAACCATACATAAACAAGCACATGATTAGCAAAACTAAGGGCGAATTGACGAGTGGAAATGAAATCTCCTCGTGATCTCAGACATGATCTCAGACATGAAAACGCAGAGTTCAGGACAGGCTTGCATGTAGTCAAGTCACGCGCATTTGGAGGCAACTTGAAGCTGAAGAAAAGACTTGGATATGTATGGCACTTCGAGACGCATGCTGAGACAGACTCGATAAATTTTTTGCTATTCTTCTTCTTTTTTGCTTCCTAATCTTCATTCTTTACATAAGCGCGACAGACTCGACAGTTCAGTGAGAGCTGAGCTCCAGACGCCGACGGACTTTGCAGTCCAGGGTATCTTTCTATTCTTGCCATATACCGTGGAATGCCTTCAATAAATCTAAACTCCCCACCAATGCCATGCAAAACAACTAGATCATCGCTGGGGGAAAAGAAAATGAATAGCCGTCGCCATCTCAGTGGAAGCTTTCTGATGAGCAGCTAGCTGGCACTGAGATGATTAGCAATGATGCAAGGATCACGACAACTGAACGTAGTCCTGCTGCATGGGAATGTCGGAGTCGATCTTGCCATTCTCGTCGCCAATGAATTCCTCAAGGTCATCAGAGTCGACATCGTCGTCACCAATCTCTTCGCCGTCCTCGTCACTTGAGATGTCACTATTCTCGTCTTCTCCTGATTGGTCGCTGCGAGTGGTATTGGTCCGCATTACGCTGGCTTTGTGTCGGTGGAGCAATTTGCATGCTTTAGTAGGACAAGTTCCAGTATTGCTGAAGTCAGGGCACTCATTAACATGACGCTCCGTGCAGTTTGCACCCTTTTCGCAATAGCCATAGATGCCGAAGGCTCGGCAGACAAGCGCAGATGGTGAGACTCGCACATGAGTATATCGACAATTCGGGTTGGAGCAATTTCCTTTGGCAAAATGCAGGCATGTAGGAGCTCTCTCTGGTGTTAAATCATGTGACAAGTCACACGCATCTCCACTTGGACATGAACCATTCTGAAGAAATTCTTTGCATACAGCAACCTTTGAAGGATCATGAATGTACCGGCATCTGGGTCCCTTATGGCATGAACCTAAAAGAAATGAAATGTTAGCTGAAACCCAAATCGCTCCTCCACTTCGGAAGCGTTGTCAGTGGATGCTCATAGGAAAGGGGAATACCCGTAGTTGTGAATATCTTGCAAGGCTCTTGGATCTTCTGAAACCCTGCCTTTCTCCTGTTGTCGAATGTGTCAGCACTCAAGCAGTATGGGAGAATAAGTCTAAGATCGAATCTAGGTATTTCGTACCGATGTGCCTTGACAACACCTGCACGGTACATGTTGCCATTCTTGCTTCGAAAGAATCGAACCCCTCCAACTAGCGTTGTCTTCGGTGTAGCTTTTGCTGCATTGGCATCCCCTAAATACTGTGAGTCCACGATTGATCTATTTGCTCCACCAACTGCGCTATTGGCTGCTGTACGTGAGTCCTCACCAGGAACCTTCATAAGCTTGCTTCCACTTTTGGTAACAAGAAAGCGAATTCCATCCAGCTCGATTTCATGGGTTCCGGGTCCATTTGAGCCATAAGAGTTGTTCGCCGACCGTTGAAGATGTTTGGTGAATCTCGCCTTCTCACGCTCATCTTTTTGTTTCAATCTCTGTTGGCGGGTCTGCTCCATAGCTTTCGCACGTTGCTGGCTTTCCTTTTCGAAGATGGACGTATTGATAAGCTGTAGATGGCGATCAGTCTTGCTAACCCAAGCAGAACCCGTGTTTTGGGATTGAGCGCTGGGATTCGCATTCTCATCACTAGGTTCCCCCTCTGGTGTTGTGGACGTCGAGTTATTGCCGCGTAGGATCAAGGTGCGATGACGGTGGACTTGAGACCCTCTACTACCACGCAGAGACCCTCGTGCGCTGTAGCCGCCGCGGCGTGGCTGCCATGTTGCGCTCGATTGATGATATCCTTCGAGTAGATCAGCCCCGGGATCAGATGGTCGTACAAATGATTGCGTACCGCCATAGCTATTGACTCTTGATGGTTGATATTGCGCTTGTTCGTCAGGTGTCTGCCCATTCTTGTATCGATTGATCTGGCCTGGAGGTGAAGTTAGTCGTGGTAACAGCAAACAAATGGGCATGTGGCGAACTCACCAGCAAGCTGGCTGATCTTTTCGAGGATCTCTTGATCCTCAGAAGTCATAGTCGTTTATTTTCCTATTTGTTAGTCGCGCGTTCAGTTGTGTCCCTTAAGTACGACTAGAAAGTGTCGTGGTACTGTATTATCAAAGTAGTGGTAAGCAGGAAGGTTAGAAAACTGGTAATCAGAAATAGAAGGCCACCAAATTCACTAGCGCGCTTTCGCGAAAGCGACTTCCCGCAGCCATCCTTGTATCCATTCCTCAAGCTTTCCCCAGGCGACAAGCAACAAAGAACACAAACCCGGCGCTCTCTGCACAACCTATTCGCAACGGTAGTTCTGCTTATGGAGGAGCAGTGATAATAAAACCGAATCATCATCATCATGGCGGATGCTCACATCAAGCCAGACCCGGACGCGGCAGGCGCATCACCCGGTGCCTTTGAAGAAGATGACATCTACGAAGATGCGGGCGATCTCGAATTCAACACCGATCCTACTTTCCAAACACTCTACCTTGCAAAGGTGCCAAGATATATGTGGGAAGCTTGGTCCAAACTTGATGATGATGCAGAGATTCAAATCGGAACCATCAGACAAAGCCATGAAAAAGGCCCCAATGGCGAACTAAGGGTATGGAGGATATCTGCACTGTGTAGAATTAGATTCTATGCTAATTATCGTTGCAGAATACGCTCCATATGCTGCTTAATCCTGACCTCGCGGCGCATCAAACAATCCCGAAAGAGTATCTATTGGATGTCACGGAAGAAAAGGTCAAGAATACGGTTGTCTTCACGGAAAAGGATCTGCCAGGCTTCAAGTCGAAATCAAGACAGCAATTCGACTTAGCTACCGCAAATATGCCGGCCAGGCTCACCCGTCCCAAGAATGATAAACCTATGTCTAAGGAGCCATATGACCCGAATAAAAGGTTTCAGCCGTATTACCGCAAGGCGATACCAAGTCAGTATGATGGACATGTTGCTGGTGACCTAGCTAACCTGTGCTTATAGAGCGTACGGCCATAGCTGGCAAGGTTGCGCACGAGGTCAACTGCATCGCTGTTATAAACGAAGAGTCCGAACGTATCCTTGGACAGCGAACACTAGAAGCCATGAAGCCTAAGAGGCACACAAAATTCTTAAATGAAGACCTGTCTGCATTTGGGACAGGATTCATTCAACCCGGTACTATTCATGCGCAAAACACCTTCACCGACTTCATCGTATGTATTTTACTCCAAGTTAGAAGCTTGTCTGACAACATGCAGAAAACCAAGAATCCCTCAACAGGTGCACGCCCACAACTTACGAAAACTGCTCGTATGCCTCAAAACGAGCTTCTCGATCGTATATTCGAATGTTTCTCGCGGTACAACTATTGGTCGATGAAAGCCTTGCGTGCCGAATTACAACAGCCCGAGGCCTATTTGAGAGAGACACTAGAGAAGGTTGCGGTATTGGCAAAGAGCGGACGATTTGCAACCCAATGGTCTCTAAAATCAGAAAACAAGATCGCAAATTACGAAGCAATTGGTGATGCTGTAGCGCCTACAGCTGAAGGAGCAGGCGCAGATGAGAGCGACATGGCCGACGAAGAAGATGGAGATGAGGACGAGGACGTCAAGTTTGAGGATGTGGCATAAAGCCTCTTCATAATGAATGCATGCATCGATGGCGTTGGTAGGATATGGTTTGGATGAGGAGATTTTGCAGCATTTCCAGGAGTTCCGGCATCTGAAGGCAGCTGCGGCTAGGTCTTCATCGTCTCGTTTTTGGTATTAAGATACGAATCCACGCATGCATGGACTTTATGGTATAAGAATACAGACCATAAAATCAGTCCAATCCTGGGGTGTGGAGCCCTGATCTGCTAGTTCAGCCCCACGTGATTCTAGGATCGCTTGAGGTGCAAGTGCACGAGTATAACGGAACGCTTCTTCTGACAATTGATGTGTAGCAGTAAACCAATCTGTTATCACATTACTTTGCGTTCCAAGATTAAACATTAGGGCCCTCTGACGTCGTGGTCCTTGGAATTCAGTGACCTCGGGGATTCGTTTCACCCTTTACAGTTCATCATCACAGATCATTGACTGAATCAGAACTGTGTACTCAGTAGTCGTCAGCCCGAATTTTGGCCTCCCCTTGCTTCGCTAAAGCTCAGGCAGTTGGCGAGAATCTGATTTCGAAAGCCGAGGACCTGCAAGACTTTCTAAAAAATTAAAAATTAAAAAATAAACCCATATTCATGACTGTTTTGAACAGGCAGAAAGGTTATTTGAAGTAAGAAGACGCATATGAAGTTTTACATAACCAATACAGTTAGTTGCTTAGGAAGGACGGCAAAAATTAAGGGCCTAGCTGGGGATCGAACCCAGGACCACATACATTGTTTGTGATACATTGTTTGTGATACATTGTTTTCATTACACCCAAAGCATGTATTCTACCACTGAACTACCAGGCCATGATTTGTATGTACAGAAAATGTTTATTCAATACTATAAGGTTGGTTGATGATTCCGTTTGCCGACTGAGTCAGGCCGGGTCGCGGGTGGCGAAGTCGAGGGCTAAGTTGATAGACGAGATGATTGACATAATATTTAAAATGGCTACAGGCGTTTTAGTTTCATTATGACTTAAACTATACTACCCTGCAAATGCTTCATGAACAAGTTTCTCCACTTCCTCTCTACTTCCTTCCACCGTCCAGGGGGCACTCTTGTCGATGCCACACTCTCTCAGATCCATCTTTTGTAGGCCTTTAAACATTTTCCCATATCCCAGTTCTTCCTCTTTAAATTCATCTTCCGTACGAACAGCGTCAACAACTAACCTCCTTGCCCTCACACAGTTAATCCACACAGATCCTTTCAACTTCACTTCTTCTAGCTCTTTCAGAGTGCAAAGCCAAAAGGTAATCTCATCAGCATAGATTGGGATTAGTTCATTGTTCTGCCAAGTCCAAGATCTATCGATGTCGGACACGAATGTGTGGAGCGGGTTCTCGCAGATTGCTGGTGTAGACTTAAGAATTGAGGGGAGAGGATGAGGCGAGGGTATTGACGGGAAGGGGTAAGTTTGAGTGTTAGGAGGGCAAAGAGGCGGGGACCATGGATGTGCTAAGGAAGAAGTGCATGAGGAGTTGGTGGCAAATCGGGTCATGAATTGTCCAGAGACGAAGCGTGAAGACTCTCGTGACATGTCTGCGGGAACGACCAAGAAGTCGATCGCTAGTTGGACACGAGAGAGATCGACTGTCCTTAAAGGTGTGTCAGTGACTTGCAGGAGGAACGGAGGAGACATGAAACTACATACCTAAGTCGCCTGCAAGCAGCGAGGACATGACAGAACGCCCCAACAGGTATGTCCCTCGTTCTATGAAAGCTCTCAAGTAGTGGGCTAGGGGGTGGGTGTGAACTTGCAGGTGCCTTTCGTCTTTCAAGACTCCTTAATGTCTCGTAGCTTATGAGCGATTTCAGTTTTCGTAACCACTTCGCCGACTTATGAGAAGGAGTAGTATTTTCTTGAGAGGCATAGTACATGTCTGAATGGCGGTGTTTGAATTCTCGCCAACCTGCTGAAGGAGGGTATTGTCCAGTTGAGTCTAAAGCCTCGTTCGGGATATTGCTGAGGCTCAAACAACGCACCATGAGCGCATAATGAGAGCAATGTGATACGATGTGGGCAAACTAGTCATGGTTAGATAAGTCGCAAAAGACGTTGGGTTCAAGAGAGGAGTTGGTTGGGAAACAGAACATTGATGCCTACCTGAGCAAATCGGTACGTAGACGCAAAGTAGGGCTCATCGTAGAGACGAAGTCCTGCGATTTCGACAAAATTCGAGCTTGCTAACATCAAGGCATGGAGAGCCTGCTGTGGGAGATATCTGACGATCATGTGTAGGATCTCAGTCGACATGGCGGCTAATGATGGTGAAGGAAACATTGCTGACTCACACTTCACTGACGACATGCTGAAGGTGATGGGGAAATATCAAGATCTTCGAACCTCTGCGTAACTCGCAGATGGGGGGTCCTTCTGTTTTCAATTTCTGTATGAGAAGTCAGTTAGCGAGGCTTCTTAAATGCAGGCGATTGTTTAAAAATGGCCGCGGGTATCATAATGCATTTCTTGTTACAAGGGTAAGCAGCTCAAGGAATCCAAAGTGCGAGGCCCTTCGGAAAGTAACAGAAAGAAGCAAATGACACAGTTTCGTCTTGGAACCTTTTTTTTTGACACCATGATAGAAGATAATGCACCAGATGTGAGGTCTTGGAGACGACTTCAACTTACTGTGTTTTCAATTGCTTACAGATGTGAACAGGTGACCAAGATATGTTGGCGTCTGTATGAAAATATCAGGAAGTAAAACAGACGCAACCGTTCAAACCCTGCAACTAGATAAAATTGAAAGAAGACGAAGGCGTAGGTTAGAAGATGCATATGGAGTGCAGAAGCTACGTATTTAAGTTTTGGGAACTACCTATTTCAGCATTGCCCCGCCAATATTTCAAATCTTAAAGAACTTATCGATCGCCTTCGGCTGCTCCCATCCGAAGTGGAAGACTGTGCATCTTTTCCATTGACTGTCTTCAATCAAGAGACAAGGTTCTGTAGTTGCCGAGGACCATAAGCCTTTTTGGCGGGGGGCTAACATCATTTTTTGGTAGGAAAGAGGAGAAGGCAGAGTCTGGGACTTAACTGGTACGGATGCGTGGAGACCAACTACGAGAATTAGCTTCCCAGACTCATATCTATTTGGTCTATCTTTGCTCCTGCTATCTAAATATACACTACGGGGACCGGAATACTGAGATGAAGACAAGAGCAGCCGATGAGTAGGTGACTTTGCGATTATGCAGCTTCTTGGCTGCTGCTATATAGAGTCTATATAGGACATCGGGGGGTTCAACTATGCTGGCTGTGGCATTCAAGACCTCCTGGAGCTTGACCGGCCTGTGAAATAATCGGTGTTGAGGTGGTAATGGGGCTGAATGTGGGGTTGAATGGCTCAAAACAATCCCGAGGATGTAACCACTTTTGATGTCGGAAGCGCCGACGACTCGGTTTTGGTACCACGTGAGCCAGTGCCGGATCGCGGTTCATAGAGCGGCTGAAGACATCCTGAAGGCACGTGTGCAGTTGCATGCCATCAGTAGAATCCAGATCTCACATGCGCATGAGTTTGTCCCGCTAGCAGTTTGATGCTCGAGGTGGTAAACCTCTCAAATAGATTTCTGCTGTAGAATGTCATCAAGGCTTCCACGGTAACTGTTTCGATCACTGTTTCGTCTCAAAGTTAGATCGTAGGCCTAAAGGAAATATCCGACGTGACTGAACGACTCCTAGCCGCTCCAATCTTGGTATATTCACCCACTATAGGCCACCACGCGATGCCTTCCTGCAAAAAAATATATGCTCTCGAGACTTGCTCCCTGAAAATAAAAGACGGTAGGTTGTACTAAACTCCGGGGAAAATATGAGGACATCAAAGGTATACGGAATGAATTATCTTAGAAATCACATGCAGCAAAGAACCAAGGATACAGCAATATGATAGCCATACTTGGCCTTCATAGTTCTACATGTATCATCGGACTTATTCGGAAAAGAGTTTCTGTAAGAGAACATAGGACATTCTAGACGATACGCCGATCGCCGTTTGTCAATCGACGGCTTTCCCAAGCCATTTAGGCAAAGGACACTGTTGTGGTGGCTGTGCGAGTGGGGGAACTTTCAATTAATATGTTTATTTAGAGAAATTTTGAGGAGGGTGAGTACATGATGAAGAAGGCTTCAAGGGAAGAAACTAAAGAAAGTCCTCCGAAGCGTTGAATTACAGGGGTTTTCAGAAGCGAGGCATTAGCGTGGCAGCCTAAAGTCCGACAGAGCTTCCCCGCCATAATCTTCAGCCTCATCAACGCAAGCTCCTCCAATTTTAGCACCGAAGTGTTCGATGCGCAAATAGAAACCTTGATCCAATATGGCATCACCAAAGATCAAGCAAGCTCTCCAGCAGATCGCGGGATCAACAGACAAGCAGCAAGGCTACGAAGCCCTCCTCAAGGAAACCCCATCTCTGTCCAGTCCTGAAACGCTCTCCCAAGACCTAACAGCTATTCTCGATGCCATATTCGCCGAGTCTCTTGGTATTGTAGCCACTCGATCACTAACGGCGTCTTTCGTCGATACCCTAAAGCAAGTACCGATCAACGATGCCAAAATCGAAGTCGGAGAACACGCTCTCACCATCTTCCAAACACAAGCTTCCTCCTTCGAAGAACAAAATGCGCAGATTCGCGAGCTTATGGCAACTGCACACGAAGACGATGAAGATTTTCTTTCCGCTGCGAAAGTTTTAGCTGGAATACCACTTGAGTCTTCGCAGAGAAAGGTCACGAATGATGATAAGGTCCGCTTCTGGATTCGCATCACAAGAAATTATTTGGAGGTCGATGATACTACACTGGCAGAGCAATATTTGAACAAAGCCAAGAATGTTATCTATACGGTCTCTGATCGCGAGATGAACTTGCATTTCAGCCTCTGCCAAGCACGAATTCAAGATGCAAGACGGAATTTCCTAGCGGCGGCACAAGGATATCAGGACATCAGTTTCATGCCCGTCATTGCGGAGGAGGAGAGACTTCACACATTAAGTATGGCTATAAAGTGTGCAGTTCTTGCACCTGCTGGTCCCGCTAGAAGTCGTGCCCTGGGACGTCTGTACAAGGATGAGAGGGCCAACACGCTGCCAGAGTACAGCATCTTGGAGAAGATGTTCTTGGACCGCCTGTTGACCCCTGAAGAAGTCGCCAAATTCGCAGAGGGTCTGGCAACACATCAGCTTGCCAGGACCTCAGATGGGAGTACGGTATTAGCGAAGGCCGTAGTGGAGCATAATCTAAGAGGTGCCTCGAGGCTATACAACAACATTGGCTTTGATGCTCTGGGGTCTTTACTTGGTCTGGACGGAGATAAAGCTGAGGAGACGACAGCTAGGATGATTGAACAAGGCCGGTTGGTGGGTAGAATCGATCAGATTGAGAGAGTGATCTGGTTTGAGGGTGGTGAAGCTACAGGAGAGAAGGGTAGTGGCAGAGCAGAGGGTGTGGTAGGCAAAGAGCTGAGGCGCTGGGATGCCAACGTCCAAGGACTGGCCGAGGAGGTGGAGAAAGTCACTTCTGAGCTGCAACTCGTCTATCCTGTGAGTGGCTTCGTCTATGAAAGTTCGATTATTCGCTAACAATCTCGACGCAGGACTTTGTGGCAGCAAATTTGGTCGTATGAGGCAAAGACAATTGATGACATAAAACGGCGTTCAGATGGATAATGCATGGGCATGAGGTGCGTTTACTGGCATTAAGTTAATGGCGTTATGAGACCAAGAAGTCTAGGACAACAAATAGAACCATATTGATGAGCTCTTCAATATCCTACGCCTTCAATTCATCATAAACAGGCTTCTGCCTGAAATCAGCCGTGCTATCTATATTCTGCAGCAACTCCACCAGTCTGTTCGCTATTCTACTTCCCACTAAATTATATCCCGCTGGCGTGAAGTGTATATTATCATCCCACACTATTTTCCTCTCCCCTTCAGACATACCCCGATATGGTACCGAGTCATGTAAATTAAATGTGTAGCTGGCTTCTCTATCAGTCCTTTCTCTTCACCTTAGTCTTTCTATAGAATCAAACCTACAAATTGTCGGCCTGATGATTCATTATCATGCTGTTAAGCACCATCGTCCTCTGATCTGTAACTGGGCCACAATCCCCGCACTCGGGGACAGTTATTGCTAAGACTTTGGCACCGTGGCTGAGTGGAATGTCCCATACTTTCTGGAGGGAGGTGTAGATTTCTGGGGCGTTGCGGTTCCAATTCAGATCGTTCGTTCCTCCAAGGATGATGGCCCAGTCGTAGTGGTTGTAATCTGATGGTTTTTGATCTGATGTTATTGTGTAAACAAAAGACCGCATATAAGGCTAAGATGGACAACGACAGGCTTCAACACCGACTGAGAGACAGACATTGTATCTTGTTGTGATCGCAAAAGGGCAAGTCTAATAAATAGAGACCAGTGGAGCGATTATGCTAGAAGACAACGTCACTCACATAGCTGTTCCATCCGGGGCAAGAATCCAGGACACCTTCCCGATGGGCACTCAGTCTGATCTCCAAGAAATCCTTCAACATTAGTACTAATGTCCATGTGGGGAAAAGTTGCATTCAATGAGGTTTCCAGCGTAATGGCATAAGGATGCAATACAGGGTGTGTGGACCGTGACCATCCTGCGGTCAGACTGTCTCCAAAGCAGAGGATGCGAAATGAGCGAGTTATGAGCATGTTAGGCGCGATTGGCTCAGCCTGCATTCGTCTTTAGGAGTCCGATAGGATGTTTTCTCAGACTACAACAAACGCCCCAATTGTCCCAGAGTTCCATGACGTTCGCTTCGGGCAAGGCTGCATTGCGAATGCCGGTGGGGAAGTGAGACATGTATCAGCGATCGAAGCATCAGCCTCGCGCATGGATATTGTTGCCCTAGTTACCGCGTCCAGGCTAAACAATCCTCTTCCTTGCGGCAATTGGCATCACTCACCCACGCGATAATTCAACCAAACGACGTGCAATTGTGCTATTGCCCTCTCATTCTCGAGAACGAAGCATGGAAATACATATATCGACGCGGTAAACCACGATCAACGACGTTCGCACCTAATTGTTATCCTCCCTTCGCCCTCCGACATGGCCACAGCATCACCAACCCCAATGGGCTCCTCCCATTTCGCATCCCTTTCCAGACGACCACCCTCGAGACAAACATATAAACAATTCCCTTCAAGACCACCATTGCATCGATCGGACTCGGTGCCAGCGGCGACGCATGCGCGGACATATTCGCTGAACGATAGCTCGGACGACGAGATAGCAATACCGGTGATGAAGTTCTCTGCTGCCACCAATGCTCTGCTCAATGATGCAGCACTTACCAGCGAGCCATCGCCAATCAGGCAGAGAAGGCTATCGCCGCAATCAGAAGAGTATGGGAAGTTTCATTTCAGGGCAGGCAGTGCGGACTCTGTTCAGGACAAACTTTCTCCAGTCGCCGCCAAAGTCTACAGTCCTTATCCTCGACGAATTGTCAGACTCAGTGGGACACCTTCAACATTGCGACGGAGCGTATCGGTTTCAAGTGCTGTAAAGAGACGAAACGAGAGGTCTGCTGAAAAGTTGGAAAGTCCTTTGAACCTCAGCACTCCTGCCCCAGAGCCGAGGACAATGCAAAAGCCCAATTCTAGCAACAACGGATCATCTTTTGGCTCTTCAGCGAGGGCATTGAGCAGAGCAGAATCGGTGCCACGAGATGAAGAGGCAGAACCCGAACCACAAGAATACCCGTCAACAGTATCAAGGCCAAACCTAGCCATGAGTCAAGGGAGCGTGTCAAGGTATGCACCTTCGACCATTGGCCGGACGCGATATGGTGATGATGCAGCTCTACAAGGTTCTATGCGGATCAATAGGGTAGCAAAGGTGACAGGGGAATTTTTGAAAGGTCCAGCTCGAAGAGGAAGGAGACGAATCTCAGACGAAGAGAGAAGTCCAATTGACGAGAATGGACAAGGATTGGATTCTGCTCCATCCAGTCAAGAACCAGACAGTCAAGAATCACAAGCACCCGAGTCACAGAGCCAGGGTCTGCAGAGCCAAGGTTCAAGCTTAGGAAGAGGCTCATTTCATCCATCTAACTACCGAGACTTTGCTTCTGGAAGTCCTGTCAGCTCGAAAGATGTTGTTAACTCGGTGCTCCGATCAAATTCGCCTCCACCACCGACGTTAAGTAGTTCCCAGAGATCAGCGACAGCAAGGCCAGATGCTCAACAAGCTCAGCCAGTCTTCAAGGTTCCAGCTCCGCGTCCAGACCTTCCTTCTGCACATGATCAAGAAAATGAGGCACCTCCTACTTTCAAACGCAACAAGCAGTCATTGATTCATCTTGACAAGGTCGAGAAAGTCCCAACTCGGCCTCAAAGCATGGATATGGATGCGCTGGTAGCTTCATTACCCTCAGAAAGACAACCGTTAGCACTCAGAAGTCAAAACACGCCTCGGAGACCAGCTCCGCCCCCACCGAAGATGTCTATTCTTGATGCTGCGACGAGTACTGCTGGAGCAGCTGCAGCGTCTCAAGCAAGTTCGAAGAGAAATAAATTACGAGTCAACGGCAAGATATTTACACGATTGGATTGTATTGGGCGTGGGGGAAGTTCCAGAGTTTACCGGGTCATGGCCGAGAATTCAAAGTTCTTTGCTCTGAAGAAGGTTAATCTGGACGATGCGGACGAGAACGCTGTGAGAGGCTTCAAAGGCGAAATTGATCTGCTGAAGAAGCTGGAAGGAGTCGATAGAGTCATTCGGCTGTACGATTACGAATTGAACGAGGACAAAGGCACTTTGAGCGTGGTAAGCACTCCAAATTTAGATGTTGTGACAACTGCTGATCTAGTATAGCTTATGGAGATGGGCGAACTTGATATGAACAAAATTCTGGAAATGCGACTCAAGTCGGACAACGCCAGATTCGACCCCAGTTTTGTCCGACATTACTGGAAGGAAATGATTGAATGTCTGGAAGCAATACATGAGCACGATATTGTTCACTCGGATCTAAAACCTCACAATTTTGTGCTTGTTCAAGGTCGACTAAAGCTCATCGACTTTGGAATTGCAAATGCAATCCAGACAGACGAGACAGTCAACGTCCATCGAGAAACACAGATCGGCACGCCAAACTATATGTCACCTGAGTCCTTGATGGACCAGAACGCAAAGCCGGATGCAAGAGGCCGGATTGCTAATGAACCAAAGCTCATGAAGCTTGGCAAGCCCAGCGATATTTGGAGTTTGGGTTGCATTCTCTACCAGATGGTCTATGGTCGAGCTCCTTTCGCGCATATTCAGAACCAGATGCAGCGATGCCAAGCTATCATCAACTTCAATTATGCCATCGAATATCCTTCCGTTGGCGTTGGATCTGTACCCGTCCCGGCAGCTCTTATCAAGACGTTGAAGAAGTGCTTGAATAGAGATCAGTTCCAACGCCCGTCTGCTACGGAACTCCTGAGTGACAGGGATCCTTTTTTGAACCCCGTCGAGTTCGACGAATATGCGCTGCCTATCACCGAAGAACTCCTGGGTCGGATTCTCCTGAATGTCGCAGCCAAGATTAGGGAGAGAAATCCAACTGAGGCAGAGCTGCTGAAATCTTGGCCGCAGGGTTATTTTGATCGGTTGAGGAAGAACATGGCGGAGGGCAAAGCGCTTTAGAAGGAGTATGTATTAATCTCTGTGTTGGAGCACTGTACGAGTCTACTTGTTGGATAGGAAGTCGTCTAGGCGCGGCCGTTTCAAAAGGAGGAAGGTGGACTTTCACATCTGCGATTAGCGTATTGGCGTCCGAGGAATGCCACGGCATGGATATACCATCTTTAAAAGTGTTCATATTTTCAAGGGGGAGAGGAAAGCAGACACTCTCCAATTCAATTGATGATCATTTCGTTATTGATATAGTGTGCTATTTGAAACTTTCCTGGTTCCTTTGACTAAAGCTAAGTCTGCTTACCATCTATCTGACTCTTGAATGATAATACTGCTTGGCAGCTCGAGATATCGTGGGAGGTACGCCTATTTGTCCCGATTATATCAGGACCAACAGCGTTCTTGCGTAAAATATCCGCTCCGTCGAAAGACGCGCGCTTGGATATGTAGCTGCATTGAACATCTTCCAGGAATCCAGAACAACCCAGAGCTTTGCACCCATGTTCTGAGACGAGAAGACATCCTTTCAAGCAAAATCTGAAGTAGGAAAGTATACAGAGAGAGCGAAACGAAACATATTCAGCTTCGTGCAATCATTACCCTAGTCAAGGTCAGTAAACGGAACAAATTAGGCCCTACTCAAGTCCGCATCGTATACAACTTTGACTATACTATTCATTTAAGACAGCCGGAAGCTAAGGAAAAGAAGCAGTCGCATGGGTGTCATGGTAGTCACAGACACTCCGCATTTTGTGATTGACTCGGAATAGTAAAGGGGAAAAACAATCGTGAAGAACGAAAGTAAAGAAAGCAAGCACGTAAAAAAAGGAAGAACCTCAAAATTGCGAGGTAGTATGCCCAACGCTGGTAAGGTTAGAAATTGCGAAGAAAAGTTGGTCACGAAAAGGCGAAATACTCTAGCCGAGATTTTCAAACAGCCCAATTATGCTGTGACATTGGTTCCATGGTGGTAATAGGTAGCACTGCACCATGCTTCTTGTCTCGAAACCAAACTGTATATGTCAAGGTTTGGGCAGGGCAATTTAAGCTAGCGGCCGCTAGCGCATTTCTTCCTTTTCACGCTTTAATCGACAGTGAGAGTACTCCTTCTCGACATTACCTAGCTAAACTTATACATCCAGTGGCAATAATTTGATTCCATTCGGGCTAATCATACTCATTCCTTTGGATTGGCACTCAGAGGAAGAGGCTTCCACGTTAACAAAAACAATCGGGGTCTTCTGTCTTGACGCACGTGACTGCTTCCTTTGGTGTAGAGATGGCTACAATGCCTAAAACATATCTCGGCCTTGTCAATGAGTGCGATAAGTGGGTATCCTGAAGTATATTGCCAATAGTGTAATGTCGTTGACTTAAAAGATTCCCATACGACGACCCCCTAGCAGGCCCTTTGAAGCACTGGGCATCTATCTATCGATTCTTCCTCCCTAACGACCCAAGGCATCATGGCCTAATGCTCGACTCAACAGTTCAGAAAATGCTATGGACTGAAGACTTTCGAGTCGATCATGACGCCAGAACCGTCCACCTCGACCCCAAAAACAAGAGTGATCTGTCCAAGTCATGTACCGCCGCTCTCTCGAAGCTAGTCCAGATCTGCATCGACGACGAAGACTGTTTCTATGTCATTAGTCGGCGACACAGCGAACCATATCCTATCATCGGTGCAAACTTTCTTGTCTCTTTGGAACGATATGCAAGCACTCTCTTCGGCATCATATCTCGTGGTGCACACCTTACGGCGTACACCAACACTTCTGAGGGGATGAAGATTTGGGTTCCTCGACGTTCTCCGAAACTGTTCACTTATCCCAATTTCCTCGATACTACCGTCGCGGGTGGCATATCGTTAGAAGACCCATTCGAATGCATCGTGCGCGAAGCAGATGAGGAGGCATCTCTATCAGAGGACCTGGTGCGAAAGAATGCTGTGGCTTGCGGGTGCATATCCTACGTGGGACTCAATGAGGCTGGAGGTGGTGGCGAACTAGGACTTATTGCTCCAGATGTCATATACATTTACGATCTCGAGCTCCCATCGGATGTCATTTGTCACCAAAATGATGATGAGGTCAAGGACTTCACGTTGATGACAGTTGAGGAGGTCAAAGCCGGTCTTGCACACGGAGAATTCAAGACGAACAGTGCAGTTGTCATGATTGATTTTTTTCTGAGACATGGGATTATAACGTTTGAGAACGAGCCCAGCTATGCAGAAATCGTGGCGAGGATTCATCGCAGACTACCGCTCCCGACCTCTCCTTCCAAAGTAGCACATCAATAAGTTTCAAAGCCCGTGGCTTCTGAAAAATAGTTGATTCTACTTAAGATTCTTGCTTCTATGAATTGTTTAATTTTTCGTACATTACTTTGAAGAAATTCTCAAATAGACTCGTCTTAATTTACAAACGTTCGGACATTTTACAGCAGCTAGAGATCCGCAAACTCCCTTGCGTAGTCGAGTCTTATTAGATTACTACAATGAACGTTGCACTACATTAATCTCAAATGTTCGTGGAGATTGTGTAAGTTGCAGCCACTGAGATTTTTGTAGAATCTCCCTTGGGAAGTTGATATACTCGGAAATGTCTGCTTCTAATCCACCCATGAAAGTTCGTACCTACCTCATCCCTGACATGGGACAGATATCTGTAACCATACCTAATTGGTCGAATTTCATTCATGAACCAACTCTCCGCTATAACAAGCCCTAGCGGTTGAGCTTCATCGTACTCAAAGCTCTTGCGCTGCTGGATTTAAAGCTAAAGGTCTTTGGTCCTTCGCCGAACATGGGTTTTACCTGCTCTATGCCAACCCATTCTAGACTTATATTTGTTCTAACTGGGGCGCCTTAACGTACTGGATTTCTTTGGTAGTCATTTGCAAGGCACCCAAGACGCTCTGGATGTCCACAGTATGCTCTCGAGCAGCCCTGATCGTTGCTCGGACTCGATCCCCTTCACACATCTGTCAAGATCTGAAAGGGCTAGGACACACGCCGAAGGTGTAGTGATGATTTCGTCTAGTAGTATCATACCCCCTCAAGCCGCATCGATTGCTCCTCGGTCGAGAACTAGA
This sequence comes from Phialocephala sp. D728, assembly GCA_003988865.1. Taxonomy (NCBI): domain Eukaryota; kingdom Fungi; phylum Ascomycota; class Leotiomycetes; order Helotiales; family Mollisiaceae; genus Phialocephala; species Phialocephala sp. D728. The sequence continues at coordinate 48,520 of QYAJ01000153.1, read as the reverse complement.
ACCTGGACTTGTAGAAGAATAGAACGCAGGGTATCAATCACGGCCTTGACGTCATTGATCTCTTTGGATCCCCTCTTCCGACTTGCAACAAACCTCCTGCATACGTCTGAGATTTGTTTCGCGGCTGTCGCAAGTCCGACAATAGAAGCAGCGATTGATAAGAGGTTCATGATGCGTTGAATGCTTCGAAATCTGTTGGGAACTTGGTCCTTGAAGATAGACAACGAACAAAAAAGCTGCGAATCTACCGTATTTCAAAAGCAAAATACTCATCAAAATGGTCTAGCAATCAAGCTTAGGAATTCGATGGGCTTTATTGCTTCGCAGTTCAGCTGTGTGAGGTTCGTGGCTTTTCGGCGTCTGCACAGCTCCATAAGGCTGATTGGAAGATATGTGCAACGACAGAGCTTTGTTAGATAATCTACATAAGTACTAGAAGTTAGACGCTATATCCTTGAAACATTGGCCTTGCTGTCAGGCGAATATCAGAAAACAGTGCTACGCTAATTTTCGGCAGAACTCCTTGAGACTACGGATAAGCGAGCCCGACTCTTACGATACGTATAGATTAAAATAAGCACTTTTCGCTTCAAGGAACATGAAAGGCGACCACTAGGTTTGGTGGCTCAGGTCAAATTGTGTCTCCCAAGGTGGAAAGGGAAAACTAACACCTGGCCCGAGCAGTTAACAAGTCTGCACACGCCATTACCGAGGGCAATCCCCCAACGAATCCACGACAAAAGATGTAGGCAAACCGACCCGGGCTGAACTTTTTTGGTTCCGAGCGCTGCAAATTCTCTTCGCTTGGGATTTTATCTTCTTGCTTGGCTTGGGTTGAAGCTTTTTATTCTTTTGTTGTTTTGTTTACTTTTGTCCTCGCTTAAAAAGGAGAGCGAGATTCTGCCAGCTACCTACCTAGCTAACGTTATCATGACCGCTACATAAGTGAGGCACCAGATATCCTCAATCAAATGCAGAGAACGCGGTGATGAGTATTTTCGCTAAAAATCGGCCAACTGCAGGGCATGTCATGCTATGCACTGCGAGGAATTGGGCTTCTATCTCTGGTTACTCGGTTTTGATACAGTCATTAAAATACCTCTGATACGAAGGGCGCATTCTAATTCATCGCTGCATGTTAGTACTAAAAACCTTCGATGATTCTAATATCCTTGGTTTCATCTCTTGCTTGTCCATAATGTGATGATCACGGGTACTTTGAAATTTGAAACCCAACCAAACACGCATCGTCACTTCGAAATTGCAGAGCCCCTGAAGGGGTGACTGCTACACTTGCTTGCACAAAAAGGAACAGTCGCTCTCTTTCTCACAATGCAGTTGAAATAATTACGATATATCTTCTGATCTATCACCACCTTTCCGATCAACAAGGAGATGTTTATCATCACGTGATTGGAACCCTTTTTCTTTCAATCGTCGAAAGAGAACAATGTGAGACCCTGTCTCAATGCAAACTGCAGAACCAATAAGATATAATTTTTCATCTGTGATCTCCGTCAAACAATGTTTTGTCTTCAATGTCTCGAGCTCACTTGCACATTCATTGTTTAGACGTGACTAGACAAAGAGCCAGCATGTATACAGTACAAATGACCTGCAGCATCTATCGCACAAGGCTTCGTAAAATAAAGAAAGTAGCAGAACCTACCGGTATGATTAAGGTAAAGCTCGAAAGCACGACCCGAATGAAAAAGTACAATAAGAACAATGCCAACAAAGAACCCACAGCAAGAAACAATCCCACCCCAATTCTCATATCTCCAAGCTCCATCTCCTCTTATCTCAACTCATTATCACTATCATCATCCCCACCACTCCCCTTGGCATCACACTAACACCGCACCACACCCAGCTCTCCAACTAAACTCCAAAATGTGCTACCACAAACGCATCGTTTTCCTCTGCAAACACTTCTCCTTCGGGCCCGAAGTCCGTCCTTGCACCCAGCAACAAAACTACAACTCCGGCCTCACCAACCGTTCTTGTGACACGATGAACGCTCACCCACTGTACTCCATTGGTGTAGAAGTGCTGTGTGAGGTTTGTGAGAAGAAACGGCAGACGACGAAGATGACGATGGAGAAGTTGAAGATGAGAATGAGAGATTTGAGTGAGATTGTCGGGAGGCTTAGGGATGATGATGCGGATACGAATGAGAATTCTCCTGCTGACGAGACAGGCGAGACTTCACTGGTCGATGAAGAAAAGGAGAGTAAGATTGAGTTGGCGGGTACTGATCTGACTAGATGAGCTTCTGAGATAGACGACGAATGAAATAACATATTCTTTCTTTTCAAAACTGACTTCTTCTCTACATGTGATGTGAGTGATCGACGTGACCTAACTGACTAATACACATCCATTTGGATAACTAGGCCGTACAGTGTCTATCTATATCCAAAAACTCCATCTCACTTCAAGAAGAGGACCCTGCATCGAAGGGTAGGTAAATAGCCGAATCTCCCCTTTTTCGGACTGAGCTGCTGTCAGCACTTCTGCACTACTAACATACTAGATGATCTGATAAAATAGGTTTCTTTCTCCTGAACCTATTATTTCCTATGTTGCTTCTCAGATGATACATCATCGACTGTATGGTGGCCCCCTTAAAAATTCTGTTCAATGACTTGGTTCGTCCTTGTCTCTGATCAGACCCGAAAGTGTGGTGATAAGAGGTTTGAGGGGTTGATTAATTTGTTGATGATGGATTTTCTGGGAATGTCGGGGATGGAGAAGTGGATACCAAGGAAATGAGGGATCTTTCCAGAAGGGGAGGGGATAAAATGTTGTTGATGGGGTCTCAACACCATTCAGCTTACCGCGCTTTCAGTTTTTACAGTACCATCATCTCTACCTATCAAAAATACTTATTTTGATTTTAGGAAAATATCTACTGGCGCCTTTTGAATTAAGAGCATCGGTTTGCAAACGTGACTAAATGTTGATCATTTAGCTGTTTCGAGCGTACATGTATGTCTATGAAGCTAACGTCGCCGCAACCATCGTCTGCAGATTTGCAATCGCAGCTGCTGATCTCCAAGCCGACCAATTGTGATTATAAAGACCTGTTTGTAAAATCAGCTTGCATCCTAAGAGGACCAGATCGAGTGCTTTGATATCGGAGAAAAATCCAGGAAAGAAGGGAAACGTACCCCAAGTCTCATCATAATCCTGCGTCCCAGATCGAATATAATAACTTCCCGCCAACACCCAAATCGTCCACCCAACATGTTGCGCCGGCAGATAACTATGCAAACAACTCGCGTAAGTCCCCGTATAGCTTCCATCCGTCTGATCATGACCCCACTCCGTCAGCACCATCGGCATCGTATTCGTCTGGCTCCCACTTAGGGTACTGAACCCATTGCCTGTCAGATCACTTCGTAACGTGCTGCAACTTGATATCGAATTCTGGTAGTCGTGGAGTTCGAGGGCCATCTTATTCCAGTATGGGAAAGAAGTTTTGTTGAAGTATGTGTTGGAGCCTAGATTGGTGCCTGCGACGATTGGGGTTAGTGTTGTGTCGTACCCTAGGCCCGAGAAGAAGATGAGGATGTCGGGATTCGCGGCGTTGATTAGTTTGGAGGCTGCGACCATGTTGGTGTACCAATTGAGCCAGTTGTAGGAGTTGTTTGCTAGGGCGGTGTTGTCGGATGGCGTGCGGAGTTCGTTGCGCATGCCTATGGACATGAGGTTTCCCCATGTTTTGCCCTGCGAGGTTAGTTTTGAGAGATAAAGACGGAAGATGGGTATGGGAACGAACGTGAGTGACCATGTATTGTAGACCGCGCTTCCAATTCGCGACATTGAAGTAGGTGTCTCCGAACCAAGAATTTCCGTCACCTGTTCCACAGCACCACCCGCCTTTTGACATGTGGTTGTCGAGATGGACGTAGATCTGCTGCTTCAAGCATTCGGCAGCAATCGCATCATAGACCTGCGTTTCTCATTAGCCTCGTCTATCTGACCTAGGAACAGTATTGCAGACCTGTAGTCTAGTGGTGTTCGCTGAGAACGAAGGGTTGTTCTTCAGCACTTTCTGATACACAACTGGGCCTTTCGTCGTTCCCAGCGCTGTATTGAAAGCAGTCGCAAGCGTGACATCCCCACTATTGTAAATATCATCGATCATCTCAATGGCGAATGTGAGTCGAATAACATTCATTCCCAAGCTCTTGATCCCCGAGACGATTGAAGCAATGGACGCATACTGCAAGCCCTCTGGAATCATGACATCTGCTGCTCCTGGCCAATTGACTCCAGCATAGGTGACATTGGCGCCAATAGAATTATGAATCCATCTCCCAGAAGTGACGAAAGGTCCATTTGGCCATTCACATAAGCCGCCAATAACTCCCAGCGCAACGATGACAAAACTGGGGAGATGGAGACGCATCGTGTGTGCTCAATTGAGAACAAGCAAGCAAGAACATTCGCCTGAACGACAGAAAGATAAGATCTTGACATCTCGTCATCTTATATATTGGTAACATGGAAGAACCAAGACACCGAAATTTCCAAAGACCTATGTATTGTTTATCCGCTTCATTAACCAAAGAGATCCTGCTCCCCCGACAGCCGCAGAATTTGACGGACCGGAGACCGCATAGGACAAATTATGGAAGCGACGATCATCTTATGTAAAACTGTGATTGGCTTGATCGATGGGAACGAAATGCGTAACTTTACGATAGTTGATCACTAGGTTGCAGAAGTTTTGAGATCCGCGAACTACCCCGCAATCTTTCCGAGATCGTGGAGTATAGCGGCGGGATATACCTGAGGAAGATCATGAATGCCGACAGATCCTTGTCCATCTGCGCGTGGGGCTGGCTTTGCTCGCATGGAGAAACAATCGTATGAATGAAGGGTTGGGTTTAGCCGATATGGTGCCAGCTCTGTTTCCCCGACTGCCCCGAACGGATGTCACGAGGAACAAAGTCCCATTCTGCACTTCCATTTATTCGTCCTAAGTTTAGACACCGTTTGAATTGTGTTAGACTAGTTTTATTGCAATTTGTCTTGGGATTATGAACAAGTCCTTGCTCCCGTCGTGACAAAAATACTAATCATGTGATTTGACCGTTAGCGATGAATCTAAGGTATGTAGGTATCGATGTCTTTACAGACCAATTGGTCCGAGGTCAACCGTAAACTCAAGTGTCTGACATGGAAGTCGATGATGCTCCAATGTTCTTGGGCCGCAACTTGCACTACCAAGACCCATGTGTCCGCCGTCAATGCGAAAGATAACTCTATCACTCTTCCTGAGCTCATGCGGATGCTTTGCTTCTTCTAGCTCATGCGTCGAGAATCTTTGCACATTGAAGTCAAAGCCAGCCTCACGAGCTGGTTTCTTACACTTCAAAGTCGCCCGAATACCGAAACCTCTATTGTTCGTGAGGTGGACCCATCTGGTGTCGGTTCTGTTGCCGTTCTCTTGTGGAAATTCATAATTGGTCATTATCTCGTCAACGTTGCTGGACCAGACACCCATTCTAGCAGCTTCCTTTTTGTCGATGTAGCTTTCTCCTGGTCCGCGGCCGAACCATTTAACAGTCTCTGTGTTTTTCACCAGATCCATCTCAAGTCCGAAACGAGGCAGTAGTTTTGGCGCTGGGCCCCGCGGGGTGGCAAGGACATGAATGCGGATCTCGCCATCTCCATGAATAGTATATGTAGTTGTTGTGTCGAAGCCCCAAGCAAGGACTGGTGGGCTGATCCAGCTTTGCACGACGATCTTAGCGATTCCTGACGGCTCTTTTCCGCACTGTACCGATCGGACTTGGTGTTGCATACAATCTAGACCGAAAACCCTCCACACTCCTGCATCCACTCTATCGTCATTGTCCGTGGGCGCTCGCCAGAACGTCAATTGTGGTCCTTTCATCTCATCGAAGATAGGATTTCCTCTGATGGACCATTGTGTAATTTTAGCAGTAATCTTATTGAACTTGAAGAAAAAATCGTCGTTCGACAGGCTAAAGTCGGAGCGCGTGTCAAGGAGAACTGGGTAGTCAAGAGCTTCGAGTGTGTCTATGATGTCGCAGGAGGCGGTAGAATTGATCAAAATTTGTTCCCAAGCAACTTCATGACCAGCATCAGCCCACAGTGTTGGTCCAGCATTGCGCAGGGAAATGGTGATCCACAATTCACTGCTATTTTGAACGACATTCTGTAGACCAGGAATGTCAATCTTTGTTGTTGTTGCTGCTGGAATATTGGGAAGGCTGATATTTCCACTTGCAATAATAGTCTCAGGAGTTCTACATCTCGGTCAGTAGTCGCTGCGAACAAGCAGACAGATAACACGCACCCCAAAGAAAAGGACGTGATCTTCCATTCGGCCCTCAGATGATCCAAACCCACAAAGTCATAACGATTGATAATTTTGAGCTGGCCATCCTCTCTCAGAATATCTACTGGTTGAAACACTTTCTTGATCTCGAAAAGAGCTCTGCCAGGATTATGCGCAGACGTGCAAAGACCATCTAACACAAATTTGCCATCATTCGGCGAGTCCCCAAATTCACCTCCATACGCATAGTACGATGTTCCATCGTCAAGTTGTTGCAGTAATCCGTGGCTCGCCCATTCCCAAACAAAACCTCCCTGAAGTCTGCGATATCTATTGAATGCATCTTGATAGTCTCTTAACGCGCCAGGGCCATTACCCATTGCATGGGCATATTCTGCAAGAATCATGGGTTTCTTGAAGTCTTCTCCCTCCTTGAGTGCCTTGTGAATCATGTCCGACACCGGGATATATAAAAAACTGAACATATCCGCCGAGATAGCTTCGATATCTGCTTCGTAATGCACTGGTCGTGTTGGATCTGTCGATTTAACCCAGTCGTACATGGCTTGGTGGTTTTGGCCGTAAAATGCCTCGTTTCCCAGGCTCCAGATGATCACGCTGGGGTGGTTCTTGTCCCGATGGACCATCTGTCGCATCCGCTCGACGTAAGCAGCTTGCCATGTGGGATTGTCGGACGTGAACTTGGCAGCTTGGGGAAACGTCAGGAACCGCCGGTCGTCGGTAGGCACAGTCTCATCGATTGCTTGGGGTCGTGCAACTGCTTCATCAAATCCATGACATTCTACGTCCGCTTCATCCATAACATAGATTCCAAGTTCATCGGCCAAATCATACAATTCTGGGCACGAAGGTGAATGTGCGCAGCGAAGAGCATTGATGTTGTGCTGTTTCATGAGCAGTAGATCTCGACGGGTGAATTCTTTCGGGACAGCCCGGCCGAGCTCTGGATGATGTTCGTGTCGATTGACTCCACGAAGCATGATGGTTTTGCCATTTACTGTCAAGTTGCCATTCTTGATCTCAACTTGGCGGAATCCTATAGCATGCTGAATAATCTGTAATACCTTTGACCCATCTACAAGTGAGATGGATAAATCGTATAATGTTGGTGTTTCTGCTGTCCACTTTTCAGGCTTGACGATCTCGAATTCCAAGCAAGTTTCGCTACTTTGTGCCTCTAGTGAGAAGCACTGCTCGGCCACAAGAGGTTCTTCAACGGGTTTCCTGCTCCGCAATTCAACCTTGACTGTAGCTGGTATTGACAAGAGACATCGCAGCCTAACCTCAAGTACGGCATTTTCGTATTCAGCATCGAGCTTTGTCCGTACTGAGAAATCTTCGATGTGTCCAACTTTAGGAAATGCAATCAAGTGGACGTCGCGGAATATGCCTGTAAACAACAATTAAGCATTTGAATTGTGTCACCAACTCTCAGGCGTCGTACCTGATAGCCACCACTGGTCTTGATCTTCAATGTAGCTTGCATCACACCATTGGTAGACTTGAACCCGCAGGCGATTGGGATTTTCAGCTCCAAGCCGAACCAAATGGCTGATGTCAAATTCTGCAGCATTTCTACTGCCTTGGCTGTAGCCTACTTCCACACCGTTCAGATAAACATGGAAAGCACTATCGACACCATCGAATCGCAATCTATAAGAAAGATCTCCATCATTTTCCCATTTCTGTGGAATTCGGAAATCTGTTTCGTAGGTGCCAGTTTGATTTTCGGACGGGATGTACGGCGGATCCACAGGAAAAGGAAATTGAACATTGGTGTAGTGTGGTTTGCCATAGCCTTGAAGCTGCCAGTGACCTGGGACATTGATGGTTGAGACTTCGTTCAGCTCCTCGGTGATCAAAGGCGCCAAAGTTGGACTCGTCGCATAATGGAACTTCCAATGCCCATTGAGAAGCACAGAGTGGCGAGGTATGAAGTATGCTCGGGGAGGTAATCGATTTCGTTCAAAAATAGTTTCGTCTTGGAAATCGCAGTGTGGTTCGTTTCTCGTTTCGGCCGAAACCACCACGGGAGATTCTTCGATGTCCATATTCATTGTTGGCTGTCTGGAGACTTAGGAATATTCGAGGGCAAGTAGAGCAGTAACTGTACAAAGGTACTGAGGTTGGTAGGCAGGTGTCCGCACGTTTTCAGGTCTGGGCTGCACCTGCGTATACAAAAGAATAGCTCCGCCGTGATTTCAAGGTAGGTGCGGCCGTGATATGCTTTTGGCAAGGAGGTCGCAATCTACCAGAGCAGGCTGCAGCACCACCGCGGATGCGGCTGAGTGCTGATGGCTCTCCATCACGTTACCTTTCTTTCAATCCTCGCTTGAGGTCTTTTGTGTGTCGCTCCTATGGATGCATCGTGCATCGTAGATGGCGGCATCAACCAGACTTGGTTGCGAGATAGTGGGGAGAACATAGTGTCGAAGCAGCCCAGAGTCTAGCCCCGATATTCAATCATGAAGCGTGCTGTCGACATGGTGCTCTCGCAGCCTCGCAGTAAGCATCTCAAGTCTTCTCGTGTCGTCCGAAGTTGAAGCACCAAGATCGAACACCGGGAAGTAACTTATTGCTGACTAATGTGAAGCGCACTAATCGGACAGCATTTCGAGGCTCGGAGAATCGGCTGAATTTGTCCCAGCCCAGTTTCTTCCGCTCCCTCATGTTTGCTACTACTTGACAATTTTCCTCCGACGATCTTGTCTCCCCTTCTTCCCGCCCATCCCCGACTATTCGCGTTGGTAGTTTGTGCGTCCCCGATTTTCCCGTCTAGACAATCTTCCCCAGGGCTTTCTGCTCGCTCACCGTCGGTTATCTACCCTGCGTTATCCTCTCTGCATTGCATCCCTAGCTCCCCATCATCCCATATTTTGGCCGCGTTCAGGGGATACAGGCTGAAAATTATCTTTTGTCCCACTCATCTCCACACGAGCGATGTTCTTTGGAACGCCTCTTTCCAGCTTTCATGGACTATCCGTTTGGGGAACTGGATTTGGGAGAGTCTGCCATGTCCTGACAGCTCCTGGGAGAAGCTAACATGGAGCATAAATCTTCAGCTATTCCTTTTCCATTGTTCTCTTCTGCCAGTTCCTAGACAGCTTCTGTTTTTTGGTCAACTGCAAAGGCTCCTGTCTGACGGAGGCCATCATCTTTTATCCCTACCATCCCGCAGTTCTACTCACCATTCACTATGGAAACGAACGAGAAAGATCTCGGCGGCGCCTTGATGTCCATGAATTGGATAATTCGTCTGCGGATGCCATTCTGCTTGCCACTGAGGCAGACACGACCAACTATTCGCCATGGTCTAAGTCTATGTTCAGACTGTCTGACGTGCTGGCCATCGCTTGCCTTTGCGGATGTCTCAATGGCTTCGACCGTTCTCCGATGGGGGCTCATCTACTGGGATCGTCTTCGCGATTTACAATATCGGAAGCATCCCGGCTGTTGTACTCACAGGACCAGTAAATGATTATCTTGGCAGGCGAGCGGGAATGTTCGCCGGATCTGCTATTATCATCATCGGAACTTGCATTTAGGCACCCGCTGACTCTTAACTTCCTTCCAACGAAACGTCAACTTCCGGTACCCACAGTAAGCAAATCAACCCTTAAAATCTTCTTCGAGAAAGTACGAAACGGCTTCGCGGAAAACACGTGTGAAGATAGCGCAGCCTTGCTCGTCATGGCTCTAGGTGCTGCATCAGAACTCATTCATGTAGTATATTCTCAACCAAAATCGAGGGACTTTGAGTCTAGGCAGCAGCAGAGTGAGCTCATGACTATGGCAAGTGTGTGTTTTGATGAAGCGATGAAGCTGATGTGAGGACAAGCTCTATTGCTTATTCCTCCAACGGCCTTTACAAACACGGCGCAATCTCAACACCGCAGCTGCAAAACGCCGCTCTCTTCTCGCCTACGGCACGGGAACAGGAAACGTAGAAGACGATGAGTGTATCCAGCGCATCTTCTGGTCTTGCTATATTATCGAAAGGTCTTTCCCCTCTCCTCCGCTTTTCTTCCACCCTCTTTTTTCCCTCTCTCTATTTCGCAGTCCTTCCCTCCATATTACCTGATCATACATAACTAATAGTATCTAGCGACCTAATCTCCAAATTCTCCTACCTCCCCCAATCCGGAGTTGCCGACCAAGATTCCTTCGTCCCCCTCCCCAGCCCCCTCGTGACCCATGCCACAGAAACTGAAACCGAGTCTTCAGCCCTGTATCTCTATACGACGATTACTTAATCGCGTCCACCACCTTTTATACTTCACTTCCAATCACAACTCCTCCCAAGACCAGCACCAAAACCAAAACATAAATTCAAATTCATACAGCTCGAGCTCAGATCACATCACAAGCTCTCGCTCCATAAATGAATCTCTAAAAGCACTAATAGCAGAACTCAACCGCCAGCTCCTCTTCTGACACGAAACGCTCCCCTCCTTCCTAAAGTTCACGGATGATACACAAGACTGCGCGAATGAACATGCTGCTTTTCTCCACCAACGATTCATCGCTTGCAAGATCGTGATATACAAGCCGTATGTTGAGATCATTCTCCGGCAGGGAGGAAGATTGGGAACTGGAGGAGGGTTGGAGGAGGAGGAGAGGGAGATGATCGGGGGAGCAGGGAGGTGTCTAAACGCGAGCTGTGAACATATTGCGAACTTACGGTCTTTCGGTCAGATGCTCATGGTTGATGCTTGGATTTGTTCTCTTTCGTACGTTTCTTCCATTCCCTTTTCCCTACTCCTTTCTTCTTTACCTTTTTATGTCCTCAAACTCCTCTTTACTCTGATCCCCGCCAACATTCATTTTTCCAATCTATTAATGATTATGATTTTACTAACGATTTGCAGAATGACATCGACAATGTCCATCATCCTCGTCTCCGTCTCCAACCTCTCATGTTGTTCCTGTTTACTCGAACACAACATCTCAAAACTCGGACCCCACCTCCGCCAACTCACCTCTTGGATCAATCTGATACCGCAAAAGTTGCCGAGCATACAACAGAGTATTCGACTGATCGCCGAAATCGAAAATCTGATTGCTGAATCGCGATGACCTGACTCTACTGCACTTCATCTCGCCAGATACGAGAGCCTTGATTTATTTTTAGCTACAGCACAGACGACTAGTCCACCCAAGTTTGCTATTATATGCTCGACCTAGCTGTGGGCAGTACGATGGAAACTTACTTGGTGGGGACAGCGATTCAGTTATCTGCACCTCTAGATCGCTTGTTGGTTGGCTGGGGCGATAGCTCTAAATCACCTAGCTCGATCAAATCGATAATCAGAGGCTCCGTTGGGTATTCTGGCTAGGACAATGTTCCATGGTTGACAAGGATCTAATAAAAGAAATACCAATTAACCGGGCTCGCAATGGCCCAGCATTTCGTTCCCTTAAACGCCAATCGTATAGCGATTCGTGATAGGAACTGGGGCGCGGAATATGTGGGCTATATCGATGAGATCGAGTTCTGTACTGCTTTCCTCCGGCCGCCACATGAAAAGGGTTAAGGAGACACCGAGGACGCTCAATACCACAACTACTAGAGCAGCAGCGAGGTACTTGTAATCGGAATGGAAAACGTTCAACGTAAGCACCTCTGTCGCTGGGACTTGGACGATCGGTGTCGGAGGTTGTTCTACAAGACCAGGGTTGAGTCCCGTGTTGTAATTGAACTCGTCCGCGAAGACAGCAAGGCGGAACGTGATCCCGTTTAGCTCCGCCATAATGTCCCCGAAAGGGTCGTTCCAGCTGTTATTGCATCCGAAGAAGGTATCTAGGACATCTAAGCCGTGGTTGTCGATGTAGTAGGGAGAAAATGGACCATTCATCACGGGAATGGTGAAGCCTTCCCCGTAGCTTAATACCCCGTCGGCAGAGAATGCGTAGTTGGCAAGGTCAAAGAGCCCCATGAGGATAGAACCGCCTTGTTCATCGACGAAACCGTCGTAGAATCCAGACAAAACAGAGTCGACGGTAAGGGGTCCATTAAGGTTCTGGGGTGTGATCGTGCCGTTGTTGACTATCACTTCATATACAACAGTTGCAGGGAAAAGCGAGCACTGCTTGGTGACTGTTGAGCCTTTGCAATTGCCGCCGTAGCTGGTGTTACTACCAGAGGTGAGGTTATCGTTTTGGTAAAACAACCCGTTCCATTGGAGTCCGATGACTGTCCGCTCATCCTCGGGATAAAATTCAAAGAGAAAGCTTGAGTTGAATACTGGCTGAGCAAGATTTCCATCGGGGAGATGTATCAGTGTGTCGTTGGGGGGCATTGGATACATAACTGTCGGGAGGCTGTTCGATGAGCAATTGACGGCAAACCCGAAAGCCTTGACAGTTGTAGAACAATTTCCTGCACAGCCGTTGATCCCTTGCTGAATCGGAACTTGATGGTTGAAGTCTTGCACAATGTTGATGAATGGCTCCGTCCACAGAGCTCCGTCGTTATAATCGAGATACGCGGTGTAGCCTTGGAACGTCGTCGCTAGCTGAGTAGTTAGGGTTGTTTGGTTCGTCCTGGCCTGAGAAATCACAGAAGTTGCCTTTTGAAGCAATGGGCCCTCAGCAATCAAAACGATAGCCATGAGAGAGGCAAGGGCGATGCGGTCGAAATGGCGGCCAGATGTAGCAGATGACCAAATGCTGTGGGCCATATCCCAGGAACGATTCAAATCCTCGGCAGTTGCTCCACCACGGGCCTTCCTCCACACGGCAATGGTCGTCCCCTTGGATATGGCAAATCCGAGGAGAACACCCGAGATGGATGAGAAGATCGAGAGAAAGACTGTTGGCTGAACTGGCGCCTTCTTTGTCGGCCATTCCCCAACCACCTTATCGTGGGACTGAACCAGAATGCAGATAGAGAAGCCCGAGAATACCAAGACGCCAAGTAGCGCGGCGACAACCGAGAGAAGTGATATGTGCTTAGAAAGTTCGGGCTTCCAGGCGTCCGGTTCGGAAATGGCCTCTCCCCCAACTTCGGTGGCTGTCTTTTCCATACTCAAAGAATTATTTCACTGATTGAACACACAAATAAAACATAACACAAGATGGATATTCAGCTATGAGATGAGATAGGCAATAATCGAACCTAGCTAAACAGCGTTAAGCTAGCAATATAATGGGGGATGGGAGGCATTTTGTATACGGTGCTCTCTACCCCCGGCCTCCGCGTTGGGAAGCATTTCAGATATTTTCACTTCGGGTAGGTTGGGAGAGTTGAGACAGAGCCTCAGCTCAGCTGCAGAGCCTTCCGCTCGGCTGCAAGTGCGATTTACCAATTCACTGCTTGGTGGAACGTTTTGGGGGCGGCATACAACCACGCTTGACCGAATATGCAGATTACGAGGTCCCGTTCGTTCAGCTACACTATATTCGCTATTTAACTGGACGTTCAAAGCATGTCTGGCTGCAGGCCTTCATTGAGGGGTAATCGTTATCTCTCTGACTTTGCTATACAAAGAGTAATGATAGGCGAGGCTGAGCGATCCGGCAATCCCGTCGTAGCATTGTGGCGCCCAACTTGCATTGCCACGTCGTCCCGGTACTACCACCCGACTTTGCTCAGTATGTAGGTATTTCTAATGCGACTCTTCAGCTGCTATCTAGCTACTGGCTTTGTTGTTATTTGGCGCCACAAACCAGATATATCCTTCAAGACTCATACGGAAGGATAATAGGCACTCAACCAATGTGCAAGACCTCCATTATCTTCCCCCCACTCTGTTCTGCAGGATCCACACCCACTAATTTGTCTCCGTACTGTATCTTTCACGCACTGACTGGTATTTGTAGCGCTTTATTGGTGCCCGCGTTTTCTCGAGGAACAATAGCTGTCCTATGCTCCCCGCTCCGGTGCGGAACGCATTTGTGTATCTGAAGTTTCAGCTGCGACCCAAGATCCAATCGTTGCAGCCTTTTTTAATATCTATTCACACACGTTCAGTACCTACAGATTGGATTCAATTCCAACCAGACTGAGAATATTGTTGATACTGCTGCACCTCCGTTCCACGCTGAATTTGAGCCTGATAGATTCTGTCAATTTTGTCCGATGCCTCAAATTGAAAGAACCATCAAGAACCCGAAAAACGGGTTTCAAGAATTGCGACACGGAGGGAAAACTATCGGCCAGGTGGAGGGCCCCAAAAGACCGGTGGTCAGAAGTTGTATACCATACTGAAGCAAAGGGCTAACCACCTAAATAGAATCAGAGGCAGGATGTGGTGCCTATCGAATTTAAAGCCGTTACAACGAAACCTCATTACCACTCAAGCGCAGGCGTCAGAGAATCTTCTCGTGCAGACGTAGCAAGCCAAGGATCGAGCTAAATGCCGCCTGAGAAGTTTGTACTTACACTAAAGTCCAAAGCTAATACTTCACCGTCGGATAATATATCTCTAATATCCACGATCCTGAAAGCACCTACATTTTCACTGTAAAATCTCTAGAGCGAAGCTTACGATAGGCTGCAAAGAGAAAATCCCAAAATCATAATTGTGTACAACAATTTTCTTCAGGCACCCCATGATCAATCTCATACAGGTATGTTGAACAGAACCAAAAAAAAAAAAATATTGCTTCTATAAAAGGAATGCTGCATATTATACTAAAGCGCCTCAGATCAGGAAGAAGTCTCAAATAAGCAACCTCCAGACGTTTCGATTCCGTTGTACTGTACAGTACAAGACTCAACTTGAGGAACGGATGGATAAAGGCGCTTCAAGAATTGATCAACACCAAACTAGAGCGAGGCACGAGTGGGTATGGGTACCTATTAGCTAGAACAAACTACGTGTAAGTGGGTAGAGTAGTAAGGACAAATCTGAAAGGCTTAGTCGTCGTACTCGTAAGTACGTCTTTAGTACAGAGCAGCAAGGAGTATTGAGCCTAAGATGGCACCAACGGAAGCGCCCACCCACCGTGACAGCTTGATTTTCAGGACAGAGAGTTACTATAGGAGAAGAGGAAGAATTGCCAGTCACAGTAGCAGTACAAGAGGCCACAGCAAAAGAGGTGAGTTGCGTCGCCGAAGATGTAGCTGTAGCTGTAGCTGTAGCTCGCAAGACAAGCTTCAGGGGCTCGCTAACTCTTATCTTATCTTATCTTATCAGTAAACGAACTAAACCTTTCTTGTACTGTACTGTAGGCTACATACGGGTGGTATGCATAAATAGCTAGCCAGCGAATCGGAAATCACCTTTTTATTTTTTAATTTTCTTTTACCGAGAATGTCAAAAGGTATAATCTTACGCGAGCTTCGTTCGAACCTCTTACAGTAGTAGTTTCTCTCCATCTCCTAACGACAAAAACCATCAGCCCACCTTGATCCGTCTCTCAGAACTGCGTACGTTTCGATATTCAATCGTGGGCTGACGAGCGAAAAATCTTTCTCTCTCACTAGCGATCGATCCCATGCTTCTCGATAGCCAACTCAGGATGCATGCATGCATGCAGTCCTTTGCAACTTCCTTCCTTCCTTCCTTCCTGATAGAAGAATTCACGTTCGTTAGGGTTCCCAGATGAACGAAACAGAAGAGATCAATCAAACGCGGAACGTTTTGTAAAAACTCGGTATTTGCGGCCAGAAAATCTCGACCCGACAAACGGCAAGGGGAATATCTGGCTGGGCCATTGGCGCCGACCCATCCCCTCACAAACTTCTGTCTGGTGTGTCGCTTAGTAGCACGCGATGCGTTTCGGATTGGGAGGAGGCAAGCATGCATGTAGTATAGATTGCAACAATGGCGTTGAAGTTTGATGATACTTCTTGTGGCTGAGAGGTACGCGTTTACACTACACGACGTGTAGCAGTACGCGCCTGGCCGAGCCATTCGTGGCCAGAAGCCCTCTCTCTCTCTCTCCTCTAAAGCTCTAATAGTCCCTTCGTACCTACCTCGCTGACCGATCTGAGGATAAGGCCATAGGTTCTCCCGACGATTTTGACTTTGGATCTAGGAGTGCATCGCAGCTAACGCTTAGGGAGGTGCTCTCAGCGCAGTCAGTTGTGGCACGAAGTAATGAATCCGAAGAAGTGTCTCTTCTGAGCGCTGCTAGCTGAAGCTGCGTTGTCCAGGCCGTCCCGGTGGGGTTATCACCGCCCGCTATGGATAACGAAGGTTTCGAGGTGGATGACGGTGAATACGAAGTGGTGATGGGCGTGGATGAGGAGGGGAATGACCAATCCATCTTCTTCTGCGATGCAAGGGAGATGGCGAAAAAGCAGTGGAGTTGCTATATGAGTAACGACGAGGAACGCTTTTTCGCCCAGCTACCGAAGAAGGCGCAGCGAAATCGCGAGACGTGCTGTATCAAGTGCCGGGAAATGACGGGAACCCTGGAGGGCCTCCGCGCGCTGGTGGGAGACGGCTACCGCCACTACAGCTATTACCAGATCCGACAATCGGCCGGCATGGGCTGCCAGCTCTGCGAGCGGATCTGGGACCTTACGGAACATGAGGACTGGCAATGTGATTGGGTATTTGAAGACGACGACGAGTCGACCGTGGTGACGGACGAAAAGATCCTCGTCCGTGCCGCCGACAACATTGCCTTCAACAACGATGGCAGCTCGCGGTCCCCCAGCCCCGAGGTAGATGGTTGGCAGACTCAGGTCCAACTACTCGGAGAAACAACTGACGATCCCCTGTACGGATTGCAACTGAGTAGCCTCAGAGTTATGATTCCCTATGATGGGGGAGACCCGTTGGACGGCCCTCTTCTTCATTTGGTGACCTCCGAAGGTGTGTACAGTCCCTGCTTCCCCAGATTCTTTTCATGTGTGTATAAATGCTCACACAGCATCCAAGACAATCCTGCGGCCAAGTATGTTCCGGGGAGATGGCAAGGCAAAGAACTGACTCCTGCCCTCGTTAACACGATCCGCGACTGGCTTGACGAGTGCCATGACGAGCATAAATCCTGTCCAGAATGCCGTGTCCAAGAGCTACCGCGACGAGTGGTTGATGTCGGCGGCGAGGGCGAGGTTTCGTCGCCAAGGCTCTACATTAGCCGACCTGGCGAGAGGGGAGAATACGCCGCCCTGAGTTACTGCTGGGGCGCCGAGTCACAAACCATGACGACGACGGCGACGCTCAGCGCCCACGTCCAGTGTTTGCCGTCGAGCCTTTCAAACTCGATTACAGATGCCATCACGGTATGCAGAAAGCTTGGCGTGAGATACCTTTGGGTTGACGCCCTCTGCATTGTCCAAGACGACGAGGTCGATAAAGCAGGGCAACTGTCCTCCATGGGGACTATATACAAGCAGGCCCAGTTCACCATTGCTGCCGCCGGTGCCGCTAAAGCGTCGGATGGCTTTCTCACAGGGAAAGCCCCCGACCTCACCCCCAACGAAACGGTGGCGCATCTTCCATTCTTCGTGGGCGGCTCAGCCTGTGGAGAAGTGCACGTCATAGAGCATGGTTGCAGACACGTCTCCCCGGAAAAAAGCCAACCCCTATTCTCTAGAGGCTGGACGCTGCAGGAGATGCTTTTGTCGCCCCGCCTGCTGGTTTTCGATGCCAATCAGCTACTGCTCAAATGCGGCGAATGGTGGTTTCAGCCAGCTCAGGCAACTTATCTCTCATACGAGGAATACTTCTGCCCGAACATGCCACGTACCGTCTTTGGTGTGCCCGAAGAAGCTGCCGGCCTGGAGACGTGGGGAAGCGGATCGACGGACGAGAGCAAGAAGGACCGGGCCTCCACGTGGGCGGCGCTCGTCAAGGAGTACAGTCAGAGGGACCTAAGCTTCGTTGCAGACCGCCTTCCAGCCCTGGCTGGCATAGTGAGCGACCTTTCTACGTGCTGGGGCGACCGGTACCTGGTGGGGTTTTGGGAGAGTTCGATCATCCAGCACCTAGCTTGGGGCATCAACTAGGGGTCTGCTAGCAAGAGGGCGACGTTCGGAGGAGTGGATCTCAATAAATCAATCGGCTCCCCGAGCTAGTCGTGGTCGACTATGCCTTGCGGTGTTGATCTCGGTGACGTGAGCCACCCCGACGCGAGGATGCTAGATTGTCAAGTGGAGCTTGCCTTTCCTGGCGCACCATTTGGGCATGTCAAGCACGCTGTTCTGGTGCTGGAGGCTCTGGTATTTACTGTTCGGCGGCCGCGAAGCAAGCCGCCGATATGTCCTGGTGGAGAGCAATGTTCATGTGATTCTCGTCAGATTTTCTCTGCATGTGTTCCAGGTCAGGGACGCCGTCTCCCGAGCGGAGAGATGACGCTGGACTTTGCTGCGTCAAAAGCAGGGTTAGCAGGTATGCGATTGGTATTCTTAGGATGGAGGGTTGAGTACTGGAAGTGTAACGCCATATTTTTGATTGTTGAAGAACTCCTTGGGGGAAGATATAGACGGATAGGGCGTGCGACGTTGGAGGACTCGCAGCAGAGGATGAGGAATTTCTCGAGATCTAGGCAAAGGGAGTCAATCTCCATAGATTGATATCTCGCTCGTTGGGCTCTTGGTGGGAAAACGAGCAAAGAGCCTTTCACCGCTAAGGCTGAATAACTCAGTCACGTGAGACTTGGCCAGAGGGGATCTAAACCAGCTCTAGTAGGACTCTTGTAAGCTTAACAAGGGAGTGGAAACGGATACGATCACGACATCGAAATAGATTCAAAGAGGTGACTACTTGGTAGCTAGGATAAATAAAGTAAGTGTACCCATGAGGGTTATAGGAGCACAGACAGGTCTAGCGGTTTCGACCAATCAGTGATCTGCTTTTGCTCGATTTGTGTGTGGAAAGTGCTAGAAGTATACACCCTCATGGGTACACTTACAAGTATTATCCTACCTACCATCCCAACTATCCCAAMTMCCAACTACCAACTATCCCAACTACCAACTATCCCAACTACCAACTATCCCAACTACCAACTATCCCAACTACCAACTATCCCAACTACCAAGTATACCAACTATACCAACATAGACCACATAAAAACCGTACAAATAACCCAATCAAAAACCACAAGAATCAAAATAACAAAGCCTCACGCTTGAGTTACAGGCTTTTACAATAGTTAATCATACGTAAGCTGCTGGCACAGCAATTTTTCAAGACTTACTTGTACTGTACTGTACTGTACTGTACTGTACTGTACTGTACTGTAGTGACCAAACCGCGTTACCTCAGCTTCTCACCAGCTCTTCTAGCGAGTTGATGCCTTATAAATTATACAGGCCATAGGCCCTAATTAAGACCAATGTAAAAAGAAAAGGGCTTGTAGACGTGTAACGCTATAATTAATGGGTTTGATAGAGAGGCTAAGGTTTTACGCCTAAGGCCTTTATAGGGCAGGATGCGCTGTAATCCCGTGAGTTTTTGACTGGAGCATTCGTAACGGACGGATATTGGATTTAGAAGGTACTGGAGAGAGTGGACGTTGAATTAGATGGATGTTGGTTTAAAGGTTGGTATCAATATTATCTTCCTCTCTATCCAATCCCAATTAATCAATCTTTACAATATCATCCAACCCGCGACGGCAAACTGAGTGTATATACACATCACCTCTCACAAAGAGTGGACTTTTCAAAAACGCTTGAAACATCTACCCAGCAACAAGTACAGAGTATATAACAGTATGCGCGGCTCAAAGAATGAAGGCTCGCGAGGTATCAAAGAAACAGCCGTACCATGTATCAAACAACAACGACAACCATTTACGCACTCGGAGTAATCTTCTCATTTCTCCCGGACCCCTCATCGCTGGAAGAGTGCGCCAACTTCTCCCGATTCGGGCTCGCCGTGCCACGGAAAAAGTTATGCATGTCCTCGTTATACTCATCGTCGAAGATCTCCGTCTCGGGATTGGCAGCTTTGTTGGCTTCCTTTTCTTCCCAGTCTTGGCGGTAGTCGCGGAGTTTCTGCTGGCGGTCGAGCTCCGGGTTGTAGTGCTTGCCGACGCCGCGGAGGCGTTCCCACACGGAGAGGTGCTTGGGGTGCACAGCGATGCCGTGGTACTCGTCGCCACGGCCCTCGCGGAGGTACGACCAGCGGCGCTCTTGCTCTTTGAGATCGAGACCGGTAGTATCGGGGAGGAAGAGGAAGGTGACGAACATGCCGGCGAGACCGAACCAAGGGACGAAATAGAATTTGGTTTGGGTGTCGATGTAGTTGTAGACGACGGCTGCGAGAAGAGCACCGCACTTTCCGGCGGCGGCAGAGATACCGTGAGCGGTAGCGCGGATGGAAGTTGGGTAGACCTCAGCAGCGACGAGGAAGGTGACACTATTGGGACCGAATTGGTTGAAAAATCCAGAGAGGAAGTACATGGCTTGGAAGGCTTTGATGCCGTGGATGCCAGAGTAGTACTTGTAGTGGAAGGCGGGGACGATGAAAAGAACGAAGTCCATCAAGAAGCCAAGTTGTTGCATCCATTTGCGGCCGTAAAACTTGTGGTCGATGAGGAACGAAGCAAGATAGTAACCGCAAAGTTGGACACCAACGTTGACCAAATTCCAAAGCCATCCCGTCATGACGTCGCCGGATTTAGCAGCTTCTGGAGAGAGGACCTTGATGAATTGAGACTGGAACAACTTATTGCCGTAAAAGAAAACGTCGTTGGCGAACCAGCCTCCAGTGGTCGCAATCAGGCGGGGGCCGAAATACTTGATAGTCATCTTCAATGACTGCACGTCGTATCCGGTGACCTTGGTCTTCTTCTTCATAGCATTCAAGTGCTTAGAAGCAAGAGGCATCTTGTAGGTACGATAATAGACGAGCCACAGGGTTCCGACGGCTGGGAGAGCGAACGAGACGCGGTAGGTCCATTGCGCAGCAACCTTGGAGTATGGTGGGTTTCCGCTGTGGTGGAAGATGAGCAAGAGGATGATCAAGATGACTTGGTTGAAGAATTGACCCCAACCCTGCATCAAGAAGGCCATGGTGACCTTGCGACCACGGTGAAGACGGTCCTCTTTTGTCGACACCTTACCTGAGCCGGTGGCGTTTTCCATAGCAGCAGTAGCTGTCATGGGATATTCGCCACCGACACCAACGGAGTAGAAGAAGAGGGACCAGGCATAACAGATGACCCATCCGTTCAAGTTGTCACCCCAGGAAGCAGTCAGCATCACTAGACCGACAAACATGATGATCGCATCTTGGATGAGACCCCATCGACGTCCAATACTGTCGATTATTAGCACCCGTCCAGACAATGGATGAGAGGATCTCTTACGCGTCGCCAATGATGCCGACCATGATCTGACCAACGATGATGCCCAGGACTTCGAGGTAGGTGACCGAGTTAATCCATTGTTGGTCACAAACCTTGAATTTGGACCAGCATTGAGGCCAAACCGCTTGAAACAATGGCGTCAGGTTACCGATCGAGAAGAGGACGTAACTTTCAAGACGTTAGCTTCCTATTCGCGCTTCAATTGCTCACAAAACGTACCCCTCGAGACCGAGACCCGCACCTGGGAGAACCGCATTCCGAAAGTACCATCCGACGGGACTCAAGGGGTCCTTCTTGATCATGGCTCCGATCTGGCCGAGCTCTTTCTTGGCCTCGGCATTGTTGACGGCATTGACAAATTTCATTCTTTGTCCAATTGGCAAGTCGGCCCAGTAGACGCCCTCTCGGGTGTAAAGATCGTCCGGGTAGAGCATGTGCTGGAACACTTCGGCCTCTCGTACGGGATCCACGCCTCTGTAGGATGCGTGGTCATCGCCCGTCTCTGGGCCGTGAGGGACGCTCACCATGCCCAGGTTGGTGGGGTCATGGTGGGGGTGGTGGTGAAGACCGTCGTCCATGTTGTCGTGCGGCTCAATTGCGTATGGTGAGCTCGACAGTTAATTGAGATGGAGGCTGAAGCCGCAGTGTCGAATTGATCTGCGGAACACAAGAAACGGAGTTTGCTGTGGGAGCGTGCAGAATATATAGGTTGTATGGGTGGTGTGGGCAGGGTTGAGCTAACGGGGAACGGTCCCAGTCGAGCTCCCACAGATTTTTTGATATGGGGGCTGCACAAGGCTAGGAATGGTTTGCACGAAGCCAAGCTGCTTTGAGCATTAGCACGCAAGGTCAGACAAGCACATGGGCTGAGGATCCAACCTCACGGGCAGAAGTCTTCTGCAGACGTCCGATCCTGGTCGAGCAGGAGTGATCCTGGTGGCTCGCGAGGGGCGAAGAAGCCTTCTCGAAGGAAGGAGCACAGCGAGGGCAGGATCTGATTTGCCGAGGGGCGAGGGGCCGTGTGGGTCGGGTGTGCAGCGGAATGAGGAAAGATAAAAGATGGGATCAAAACGAGAGCGCGGGATGGCCTCTGATTTGAGCGTGTGCTGTGCGGTGTTGTGCGGTGCTGTGGATGGGTGAAACGACCCTCGTCCATGATCCCTTATCCATGATCCATGCATCCATGACCCATGGCATCCGTGGTTGTGCGCCTGGCGAGCATTTTTGAGCGTGGAGCGTGGGTTTTTTTGGTCGTTCATCTATCCTGAGTCTGTGGTACGGTTAGCCCTGAAAAAGAAAACGCCAAGTCCGGTCGGCGATGACAGA
Organism: Phialocephala sp. D728; assembly: GCA_003988865.1. Taxonomy (NCBI): domain Eukaryota; kingdom Fungi; phylum Ascomycota; class Leotiomycetes; order Helotiales; family Mollisiaceae; genus Phialocephala; species Phialocephala sp. D728. The sequence continues at coordinate 25,635 of QYAJ01000153.1, read as the reverse complement.
GGCCAAGGCTAGTGCTGCACGCCCCCTGTCCGGGATCCACTTAGCCTCAAGGCCCTTGCGCGCAGGCAGGAGAAGGCCTAAGGCGTACCACCGTGGACCACCGTGGACCACCGTGTACCACCGTACTCCGGCGTAACTGCACTTGCACTTGCACTTGCACTTGCACTTGCACTTGCACTTGCACTTGCACTTGCACTTGCCGCAAGCGGATATCGGCCACACGCTCCATCGATCATCGAGTCTCCTCTCTCCTCCTTCGTCCCTCGACGTGCGGCCCGCCCATGCTCGCATCCAAGAACTCTGGCGCTCCCTCGACCGTGATATCAACTCGACGGAACCCCATCGAGCATCCTCATCGTCATGATCATCCGGCCAGACATCCAATGCTTGGTCGAGTTCTTCGAGTGTGATGGCCGCGTGAAAACTCGCAACCCGCCAGCCCTGCGCCGGCAGACCTACTCCGTCCTCAGAACGGGGCGCTTCTCTCCCGCAGCGTGTCCTGCGGCGGTCTCCCTCTCCCGTGCAATGTATCAGCAGACAGCGGTCGCCGTCGAATCATTTCGGCGTATTCGAGAGCTCGTTCACGAGCTGACCGAGCTCGATTCTGCTTTGGACGGTACTATGCCTGCATGCCAGCTTACCACGCTCCACCCCCTCGCCGCCAGCTGCGCAAAGAGAGTTCGCATCTCGACCCGGCTCCTGCGAGAGGCTCCCCACCGTGCCGCCAGACGCCCACGCTAGAGTCGCTGTCGTGGACATTTGATATTTGATATTTGATGTTTGATCCCGACTATCGATTCCACACCCGCGCCCCAGATCTGGTCGTGGTCTCGCACGTTGTGCGCTCTTCAACTTCTCGAGGCGGTGCGCACGCGACCACTGCGACGTCGGTTTACAGATCTCCTGCGATAAGATCATGGCTGGGCATTTATCCAGATCCAGATTCGCCCGCGCCTCTCCCGCAGTCCAGCCAGCACCCCAAGTCGACGCCGCAGTTGCCCGGTGAAGCATTTTCCAAGACACGCCATTCGGCGACCGCACCCTTCGCGACGAGTGGCCGTGGCCACTGGCCACCTGCGTGTTGGCCCACGATGCAATCCACCGAAGTGGGCGACGGCGCGTTGAGCGATTTGTGTGTCGCGCCCAGCAAGACCGATGCGGTATTCGTGAGGTCGTTGAAGACGGCCAATCAGATGCCGCCGACCGAGCACGTTCTCGAGTGCTTGGTGCTGGACCCCAGATTGCGAAGCGAGGACTGCGGGCGCTATTGCGGGGTCCGACCAGGATCTGCACATCCCTGTCGTCTGACAGGGGGTGGGGGAGGGGGACCACAAAAGGCAATGTGAAGCGTGAGGATCTTCCGTTTCTCAACCAACATTTCTTCTAGAAGCCGAAACGGCGCCGTCCAATCCTCGCTTCTGCGATCCCATTACGAGATTGACGCGGTGAGACCGAGTTCCTGAGAGATCCTGAGGACTCAGCAGCCCCAAGGCATCAACACAGCTGGATCCGGAAACGGATTCATGCTGTGGCGTGGCAGTTTACAGGCCACCATGCCAAACCTCCTTTTCATTTGTGTGCACCGTGCAGTAGCACGGCAGTCTGTTCTTGGCCCACTCACCCAAAGCTTGTCCTCTTTCCAAGAGCTCTTGGCAGCCTCCAGCCTTCCAGCCCAGCGGTTGCGAGCAGCCACAGTGGATTCCATCATCCGTCCAGCACATCATTGTGTCTCTCCTGTCTCGTTCTCGCTTTGCATCCTGAGGCCATCATCGTCAGCCTCGCCCACGTGCGACGTTCGTCTGTTCTCATACGCCGGCGGGTACTTCACGGCTTCATCAACGAGACTTGTCACTAAGTCCCTTCCAGCTCTGACATCGGCCTGTCGCATATGCGAATCAAATGAGCTATTTCCTGTGCGGTCCCAAGAAGGACATCTCGGAACGAACGGCTCTTCCTTCGATTCGGTGCCGCCGAATTACGCACCCCAGATCAGACAAGGCACACCCACCACACGCGGGAGCGCACCAGCCCTCACCTCCACCCAGCTTTCATCCCAAGAAAGACTCACCTGCATGCTGCGACAGGCACACCACCCAAGCCACCAAGCTAGATCGCCGCTGCACGGCGCCTTTGGCGCTGCTGGTCAACCGCGTTGCAGGCCAAGTCAGCCAACCAGGGGTCCGTGAAGCTTGCCTACGCCGCTGACGGCGCGGTGATAGTCTTTAAAAGGGGACATGAAATCCACGTTCCAGCGATCCTGGCGTTGAGTGGCTACAACGAAACGTTCTTCCACGTGGTATGTCCGAATAGAGATGGAATCATTCTTGACTAACTGGTAGGCAGTGAGGTCCGACTTGCTTCGATGATATCAAGATGATGAAGATCTGGATTCTCATCGCGTCGAGATGGCGGGAGATGGTGACGACAGGTGAGAGGTGAGAGGCGATGGAGACAGATCTCAGGCGCTAGGAGAGGCTCTATGAGACTGTGGATGGTGACGAGGTTATCGTCAGAGTATCACAGCCGGAGTTTAAAACCGAATACGACCGGTAAGCGACTACCAAAAATCCTCCGAGCCTTCTTTGCAATAGAGTAGATAACATCTGCAAGGCAGAATGTCTTCGATACGGAATGACATTTCCGTTGGATTTGCTTGACACCTTGTCCCACTGGACAGCAACCCCCTTTCTCGTGTTCTATTTACTGGATTTCTGTGGCTTCCTTCATATTCGGATATTCTTCGCGTTCTAGAGTTGAGTTCGGAGTTCAGTCCGGATTCTTGGACTACAGAGATGCATCTTTCACACGACTCGTGAAAATATTCGCGAGTGCGACATATTCGAGCCACAGATGCAGCACATTCAAAACCTCTTACCTAACGCTCAGTCACTCCCAGAGGCAGGGTCCTGCGGGGTATCATACCGCATCCTGCAAACAATCTCGCATCAGCTGGGAGGTCAGAAAAGCAATTCTGAGACGAGGTACCGTACCGAATGCGGCAACTCAACAACCCTTCGCAGAGGAGTTTTCAGCCACCAGTCGCCTGCCTCTTCGTGGCTTTTGCTTGAACAAGTTCCTATTGCGGTTGCGGAATAGAAAAAGGAAGGAAAATACACGTGCCTGAGACGCATCCGCAATGTGGGGTCCATGTGGTATCAGTGTGGTTCAGCCTCACCCACGTGCCGTCATGCTGGGCTCTCTCACAGCGGACCCATGATGGCTATATGTGGATTTACTTCTCAACCTGATTTCGATTTCGATCCTCCTGATATCGTAAGATGTGCTGCTGCAAGTGCTTGGGAGCTGTATTTGAAACTGACCGTATTGAAATTATTCTAAATCAATGCGAATACACGTGTTCTTTTCTCCTTCTACCTCGTCCCGATGATTGATTGTCCTCTTTCTATACCTCATATCGAATGTCGAAATCGAAGAAAAACGTTCATGTTTGGATGGAAAGTATATACTCAACACCCCTATTCCGAGACCTTGGTCCCTGGGTCCCTGAGTCCCTGGATTCATCTCACTCACAAATCGAACAATAGCGCAACGACCAATCCTCTCTTTGATAGGCACACCTACCTACGTCTGGAGACTCAAAGACGAGCGCAGCAAGCCGGCAAAAAAAAACCCTCCCAATTTATTTTTTTAATTTTTAATTTTAATTTAATTTTTGCAAATGCGGTATTCCGACTTCGCCGCGATTCCAAAGCTCGAAACACATCCATCCATACATATACTGCGCAGACCTTGCTCTTGCTTTACTACGTATCAAATCACAAGCTATCACTACGTCACGTCGCAAGCAAGCAAGCAAGTAAGTAAGTAAGTAAGTAAGTAAGCACGCACGCACCAGCGTGCGGTAGTGACGATGCGCATGTTTCAAGTTGTGGAACCACTCTACTCCTCGAGTTGCGTCACGGATTGAGTCTGAGAAAATTCAGCTCTTCGGAATCTGTTTTGAGGGAGTCCGGGTTCCGGAGTGAGGATGTTGGGGTTGGAGATGGGGATGGGGTGGGTGGCGTGGGACGTTCTTCCTTCCTTCTCCAGCGCAGCGGGATGAATAGGGTTATTCATTTATGTCGGGAGTCGGGACTGGAATTCTGAAATGGTAAGTCGTGTCGGTACTGTATGTACGTTTCCGGACGGAAGAGTAGCACGGATGCGGCGATAGGAGTGGAGGGAGGGGAGGAGGAGGTGTTTTTGAGGTTGTAGAGGCGCTACTCCCGCTGTACCTTTTCTGTAGCTTGTAGGAGAGGCGAGAGGAGGCGAGAGGAGGAAGAAGAGGAGGAGGAGGAAGAGGAGGAGGCGGAAGAGGGATAAGGCGCAAGAAGACGAGTGAGGAGAGTCCAAACTCATGGCCAAGCTGAAATTGAACAACCAGAACACCAAGAAGGCTCCAACGTCTCATGGCGTGCAGAAGGACCTGGGAGGAAGACGCCTTACAGCACCGAGAACCAAGTGAGGCCGAGACACTTGAGGCCGAGACACTTGACGCAGAAGCAGTGGAAGAAGAACCATCGGACCTGGCGTTCACAATCAGACGCCAGAACGAGACCAGAGACGCCGTCCACAACGAGGCTTTGGGGAAGATACATTCTTCGCAAACCGGAGGCATTGACAGCGCAGGACGTCGAGGCTCTGAACGCCGGAAACAATCACTTGATTGCCTTGGCGGCAGAATGGACTGGCTGAGGCCAATACGAATTTCTGGAATGAGGAGAGTGGAATAAGGAGAGGGGAATGCGAGGTTCAGCAAACCGAACGTAAGAAATAATCCCAGCCGCCAAGTCCAGTCTCCTAAAGCGAGATACGACGCTTTACTCGTTAGTTGACCGTTCCCGCGATCAAAGAGCAACAAGCAGCAACAAGACAAGAGACAGCGAAGATCAATCCATCCATCCATCCATATGCGAAGTTCGATCCCAACACTCAATCAATCATTTTCATCAACGCATCCATCCTCTCGCCTTAATCCCCGACCTGCGAAAAAAGAGAAAACTAACCATCTGGCTGGGTCCCTTACTCCCCCCCCCCCAAAAAAAAACACACCTACCTTCCTTCCTTCCTTTTGTTTCATCCAGGCGCGGCGACGATTCTTGACGACTCGATGACGCTACTACTGTATGTAGAGTATAGTATGGTACAGTATAGTGTGTGCAAGGTGAATTGAAATTAAATCAAGGAGTGACGCGACGCCAACAACCAAACTCTACGTCCCACACACACACGTCCCACACACACACGTCCCACACACGAACGAACGAACGAACGTGAGGAGGAACGTGAGGAGGAACGTGAGGAGGAACCTAGGGCTCAGGCCTCAGAGCAGAGTCTCGAGCAGATCGATGTCCGTATTACATTGCATATCCGAGGAGCAGGCTGCGGGCTGCGGGCACGTCGAGGTCTTCCTTGATTTGACTTGCCTTGACTTGACTTAACTTGACTTAATCTAATCCACGGCGAATCCACACCGACCTCGATCCTCCACTTGCCACGGAGTTTTAGGGGTATTGAGTAATAATAATAATATTATTATTATTATGAAAACGATTTTCCATTCGCTGACGAGGAGAGGAGAGGAGAGGAGAGGAGAGGATAGATTGATTGATTGGCTGATTGATTGGGAGGTCTGATCGAGCGAGGGAGGGCGCAGACGGCGGTTACGGTTTCCGAGGATGGAACTGGAAGCATAGATGATGGAGGACGTCCTCGCTATCCACCCACTCAGCCATCCACCTAGCCATCCACCTATCCAGCCACCCACCCAGCGGTCGCCCGTCCTACCTCCTCCCCTCCTCCCATCACGCCTAGGATAAGATGAAGTTGAAGATGAAGATGAAGATGAAGATAAAAATAAAGATGTAAGCGGATTTGATAGGATAGGATAGGATAAGCTCAATCGACGGGGTAGATTGAAACATCACGTTCGTGCGTGCATGCGTGCGTGCGTGAAGCACGGTGGGAAAGAGTAAGAGCAAGATAAACGACTTACGACGTAAGTTTGCAAGCATTGCTGCATTTACGAGTACGGAAAGAGTTGGAAGGAAGGAGGAGCGAAAGGAGGAGTGAAAGGAGGAAGTGGGAAGTGGGAAGTGAAGGGGGGAGGGAGGAGTCGGGGGAGTTGGGGGAGTTGGGGGGGTTATGTTATATGAATGTTAGATGAATGTTTGTTTGGGGTGGAGGAGTGACGTTGCTGAGATTTCGAGTCCTGTCCTGCCTTGCTTGGGGGATGGACCTCCTTCTGATGTGGTGGAAACGGCTAAGGCTATATATACACGTGTGCAGGGAGACGGGAGATAACGTGATGGGGCATGATATTATTGTACTAATGTATTCAAGACACTGGTTCGCTATTCTCCCAGTCAGGTATCATACAAGTTACAACTCCCGATCCATGATCGAGTCCCCAAACCTCTCCCTCTGCTGCTTCAACGCCGCCTCAAACTCGTTAACCCACCCTTGTACCCCTCTCTCCTCACCAAAAGCACCAACGTGAAATTCCCAACACCCATCCTCCAACATCCTCTCCTTCCCCTTACAAACCTTCGCTTCCGTGACGGGCATTTTAGGCCACACGCCCAATTTCGCACCCATGCCCTCATCTAGGAAATTATCCGTCACGAGCTGGGCGACTTTCCTCCGTACTGGATCGAACTCTTCTCCTTTCTTCAGGAAGATGGCGAGGAGGAGCTCCATGCCTTTATTGTCCAGGAATTGATCTCTGAACGTATTGTCTCGAAGAAGGCCGCTGATAGCTGATATTTTGGCCTTCAGGGCGCCAGCATTTCTCTCCTTTCCAAGTCGGCCACGAAGAGTGGAGACGAAACCCCCTTTCTCGCTTTTCGAACCTGCGCAAATGGGGAAGAAAATCATGTTCCCCCACTTGCTGACTTCCTTCAACGCCGTGGGGTTGTTCTGCACCGCACTCGCTAGGATACTAGCCGCTTTATGGTCTCTGCTTTCCTTTCCAGCGGGGAACTTCTCAGATCCGGAACCAAGGATGAGACAGATGAGTTTCTCGAGGACGGGACCATCTTTAGCGATTTCGAGTCCGTAGTAGATGTCGTGTGCTAGGTCCGAGAGGTCGTTGAGCGCCGAGTCGAAGGCGCGGGCTTCCATTTTGACGGCTAGGAGAGCTTTCTGGAAGGTGCCCATGTCGGTCCCGGATCCGTCTGGGGAGGGCGGAGGAGGGAGGATCTTCCCGGCTGTGTCGTAGGTTGGTGCGTTTATAGGGACTTGGTCTCGCATCGCAGGTTTGGAGTCTGCTTCTTCGGGTTCTGGTTGGTCGACTACTACGATGGATTGTTCGATAGGGAGGTCTGATAATGCTGCTTCGAGGGCAGCGGCTTCTTCGCCTTCCATGGGGATGTTGAGTCGGGCTTCTTTCGTTCCTGAATAGATGTCCATTCTGACGTGGAGCCCGGGTGGGAGGTCTTGTCCTTCACGGATGGGTTGGAAATCTTTTGTTGGTTGGAAGACTCGGGGGTAGCAGTCTGTCACATCTGTTGGGGAGCAGATCAGGTCATGCTCTGTTGGTGATGATGCTGCTTCTGGTGCAGACATTGCTTGAGCGACGAGAGGAATTGTTAACCAAGCTAGGCCTAACAGGCCTTGAACTGATATCCGGACCATCTTGTCTGAATGTATGGTAGATGCCCGCGTGGCAAGGAAGTCTTTATAGATCGTTTCCAAAGACCACGTCGTCTTCAACCTGCCGCAATAGAGAGGACACGATTGACTTTCCGCTTTAGTCTTCGTAGAATCCTTCTCTGCCTCTCAGCAGTCTCAAGCTCCAATACTGCGCTGTTGAAAGCTGCAATATCAAGCGGTTTCGACTTCCCCTCAGCTTGCCTCTTCCTCTCAATCTGCCACTGCTCAAATATCTCCGGACAGCTCGTAAAGAGTCCCTCTCCCTCCCAACTCGATCTCAGAACAGGGCAATCTTGCCACTTAATCAAATACCAAACAAACCCGTTCTTCGAAGTGAGTTGTGCTAATATCTTCTCCGGGGGATGATCTTCGCCGTCGTCGGTTTCTAGAGAAGCGAGACTTTCGTTGTCGTCTTCGAAATCGGCATCGCTATCTTCTATCTCCCAATATTGGGTTGTTTGTTGATTATCTGACACCATCTTTGAGGACAAGTGTCCGATCCTATCTCGAAGCTTTGGAACGATTGGGGTTCAGCTGTCTGTATGCGGCTTAGTTTTAGAATTCTGCCAACCGTCACCGCCACCGGACAAGCGTGGGTGTCTGATTTCAACATCACAGCATTGTCTGAGAACTGGTTCTATAGCCATTGAGCAACGACATCATGTTCCAGTTACGGAGAAAGGCTGTCCAAGGTGCGGGACGACTGCCTGCTACAGGATCGAGGGTCACGAAACGGTATTCGACGGCGCAGCATGGGAAGACGGATGATCAGGTACATCATTTTGCGGGATCGAGTACAGAGCACGGCCACCATCATGCCGGACCTAAGGAGGAGTCTTTAGGCGTGAGTCCTTCTCCTGGAGCTCGATAATAGGACTGATCAGCTATAGAACGCGTTCTACTACATCCTTGCGGCAATCCCAATCTCCCTCGGTGTATATGCCTTCTCTCGACCCAGCGCAGATGGAAAACACACCGGCCTCTCGAAAGTGATTGATAGCTACTCGCAATACAAGGAGCTATGGGCGGCACGGAACACGTTACATACTGCTGCTATTGAGCAAGCGGCTTTCGATCGGAATCTGTTCCAGAACACGACGGGAAGCAAGCATGTCGAATTGAGGTTTCCTGAGTTCGTCTTGTTTCTAGAATACACGTGATTGAGTACTGATTGATGGTATAGGATCTTCAATACTGGATCGCCGTTCAATGTTTCGGCTGGGCAGGGACCGAGAAATATGGATCAGTTAGTTGCGCATTATGAGAAGAAAAACGCGGATGAGGAAGAGAGGAAGGCTAAGGCTTTGGCAGAAAAGTCATAGAAGACGAATACCCGTACATATTGAGATCGTGCGTCTGCTACCGTATATTTGGATCGATACTGTGGACTGTGATTGCGTGTGCAGCAATATTAGTTCCAGGTCATCGAGCTGTATGTCTTTTTACTGCTCAAGTGAGCAGCACCTATATTCATATTTGACGTATCATTTTTCATCTCTCTACATAGGTTGCAAGCTTTGTTCAGCTAGGTCTTATATCAGCAAATGCCCTTGCTACTACCTCTTCTAATAGAATCTGTCACCTATGGCATTAGAGGGTTTGTGTCCGCCTCAACGGACAACATTGTCTTCTGTTAGGTGCGTCGAGAGATCTGGAACTCGAACTGGCTGTCTTTATGAGGAGCGGGCGGATGGAAAGACTCATTTGGCTAGTGTGTCCGAGGTCATCGTGCCCCCTTCTGTTGCATATCGAACTTTATTGATGCCTGATGGCCTTCGTGATCTTGTATTCTCGAGTAATCATTCTCTACAGAGTCTTCTATTAGATCACCGACGTTGAATACTCTAAGTAGGCTCCGGACATTTAAAGCACGATTTTTCTCCATGAATGTCGACTTTTAGAATTGGATTCATTTCACACAACATTACACATATATAAATCCTTTCTCTCAAGTAACTTTGTTTGGAAGAGATAGGACTTTAGATATTCTCTGCTTGCTCGCCCTGAATGTCCAGCTCATTTCCATGCATTGTCTGCACATTGTTCTCTTCTAATGTCCAAGGTATTCCTGGACAAGGATACCGTAAACCGTGACACCGATTATTTTATTACATCCATTTCCTAGGCCATTGTATTCGCCGGGCTTCCATCCCAGTACGCCGTTCCACGTCTTTTCTGGGACTACTCACTATATACGAAAGTCATCTGTAGATCGAAGAAGCTGCTTCGCCATTTCATGCACATTTCCACCAAGATTGCAGGCGTGCAAAAGTTGATGGATTATTATGTCACCTTTGGTGACATGACATAGAATCTACTATTGTGATGGGTGTCGCTTCCGGAAGCGGATGCAATTGAAAGATGTGGGATAAAAGAGTTTTTCAAGCTAGATAAGAGGAAGCTATACTGTGCCTAGAACTAGTAGTGAGAAAGCAGAGAAGAATTTCGTTTGGGTCGAGGTCTTAAGCAATAGTATCTTTGCAGCGATATATTCTACTATGTTTATCGATTTCACTTACGCAGATAGCCGGTGAGCTTCTAAGAATGCTGAAGGCAATTTTAGCAAGTGGCAAGTACTGTTCCGATTTGATAATTGTGAAAAAATGTAAGGAGTTTCTGTTAGACGTTCTAGGGTGTACTTATTGATATTGGAAAAAGGTGATGCAGTTTGAACTCTGCTTTAGTTGTTATTAGAGGTGTAAAGACATATTTGGTGTAGAGGAAGGCCAAGATGTAATGAACATAGAAGTAGGGCGTTGAAGGTGGTTCAAAACTTTAAACCACCCACCTGCTGGATCCGTGTAAAAAAATTTGTCATGAGACAAATTGAGAACCCACGATGGGTTATCATGCTTGATGTCGAGTTACACTTTAGGATTCGAGCATGGAGCTCGTTCTCTACTTCTGAGTAATCAGGAACAACGCTCATAGGAAGGCCCTTCGAGGATCGATGCTAATTTCATTGCTCAATTGAGTACAATCAAACATGATTCACAACTGGCGTTACAGCCTGAAGGAAACATACGCCTTCAATGCTTGTGTGACCCTTTGACGCCGTAACCCGCTAAACAGACAATGCCCGTCCCCAAAGCTCATCTAGGAAAATGCAATCAACCACCCATATCCACTTTCTTGTCTACTCCGTTACTCAGTCCATTATTCGTATTTGCCGATATCAGCGTCTTGATTTGGCCATAGCAGTCAGTCGTCTCCGTTTCTCTTCCTTTTCCCGCTTCAACCTGTTCTCCTCGGCAAGAGCTTCGGCATCCTCACGTCGAGCAATACGAGCCGCCAACTCTTCCTCTTCATCCACTTCAAATGCCGCAGCTTCCATGTCGGAAGATGCATCAGAGTCGTAATCTCTCTCCTCATCTTCTTCCTCCTCCTCTTCCTCCTCAGTAGCATAGGTGTAGCGTGCCGATGAACCATAGCGATCTCTCTCCGGACCTCTGTTGTAACGAGAGGAAGACGCAGATGCGGACGACCGGGAAGGAGCTTGGGCGCCTCCCGGTTTTGGACGAGCAGTTCCGGCGTATCCTGTCGTTGCCGTAGCTGCCTTCTTGATCTTCTTTTCTGGCTCGAGTGCGACCTTCTTTCCGTCTTCCTTCGTCCCATTACGTCCATCCCGCCCATTTTGAAGAGGTGTTTTGCTGAATTTACCGCCAGGAGCTAGATTTTTTGCAATATTTGACGACTTCTGTGCCCTCATCTCTTCCCGCTCACGCTTGCTTGGCAACTTCTCAATCTTCTTGTGTTGGATCTTTCCTACCTGCCCTAAAGTTGACTGTGCTGCCTTGCCTCGAGCCATGATCTCTGCAAAAGAGCCCTTCTTCGGGGGAGCCTTTGAAGCATCCGCGGCAGGAGGTGGGGTTGGTTGGCCATTCTTGAAGGTCGTTGTGGGACTCGCAGTTGGCTTCTGAGCCGTCGGACCCAGCTTCACCCTCGAGAACGGCCTTTCAACGGACAGGGATCGAGCGTTGCTAGGAACAGGCTTCCCAAGAATTGTTGTAGTCTCAGTTCTCTGAATTTTGTCGACTGGCTTCCGGAGCTGTTCATCGGCTTTGCGCTTCGGAGGAGGTAAGGTCGAGATACTTGTAGGTTCTGTGGGACTTGGCTCCCCAGTAATCTGCGCGAGGAGGTCTCCGATCTGTACCATTGTGTAAGTATGATCTTGTAAGTCGAGGACAAGGCGGTGAACTGACAGGCATGGTTGTGGCGAGAATGACACAGAAGAGGGAAGGGCGGAGAGACAATCAAGAATTCTGGACGCGAATCGCGTGGTTTGCTCGTGAGCGTGGGCTCATAAAAACATCTCAGCGAAGTGTATATTTCTGTAAGCAATGGATGCAAAGTGTCGTTCGGAGGAAGTGGTACTGCGCCTCAAGTCGTGTGTGATATTTTGGGAGTCGCGAAGTGCAAGTGTTCACTGCGATAAAGAAATCTAGCCGGAGCCGAAGCGGCACGTGAGCACTCGGCCGCTTCGACTTCCTCTATCAAAATTCACTTATCGAAGTTCATTTTTGTAAATTGGGCTTGGTGGTTCTGAAATTTAGAAGATTTGGAGAGTAAAGAAGTGCTCGTTAGTTGAAAAGATACTTGCTCCTTGTGATTGTCTGGATAGGAATTTGTCCTAGGACATTTCTATTGCGGGGTAAGAAAAAGCATCCAAATTTAATCCTAATAGAAATTCCGTGTTCAAATGAAGATTGGGAGAAGGTGGGGGACATATTTGAGATAGTATATCTGAGAGGAACACATAGCTTGAATGCTTAGGACAGCAGTTCACAAGGCACGTTTCGAATCTAAGACCTCCCCATTCTCTGCAGGAGCGATCCTGTTTGCTGTATATGACCAGAGTGCTTGAAACAGATATGGCAAAACCAGAGAGTTGGAAATGGCTTGCATGTGTACATCATGCATCTGGTTCCATTGGGTATTGTTTGTAATAAACGCTTTTGGCCTCCCATTTCACCACCCATACTCCCATGCAATGCCAGAACTCATCGATATGCACCAATCCTTTCAGAAACAGACTCGCAGGCCAGTCCATGGGGGGCTAATGCCATAATGTGAATGGCGATCCTTTGGCTGGGTGCATCTCTGGGTTTTTCCAATCCTTCATAATACGTTCAGCTAGAGTCTCCCACTTGTTGGTATCACAGTTCTCTTTGTGAATATCACTTCGCTTTTCCTCCTTGATTTGCCGCTTCTCTCCTTGTTGCTATTTCGTTCCATTAGCCATGTCCAGAAGATAAGGACTACACTCTAACATACCATCTTCCAGAAGCGCCGTATCTACCGCATTACCGGGCAGATGCACATATCTGACCACGCTACCTCTAATGAACACGTTCTTGACCGAAGACTAAAGATTCTCGAGTCAGCCAGTGCCTAGACGCGTCTCGTCGCGAGACATCAAGTTCTCGCACAAGCCAAGATGACTCACTAAATGTGGATATTTCAGTTCCTCTACCACTTGTATATCATCGAGCTTGATGTTGAGATATTGGTCGACCGACTTCAGCGTGCCGCGGATTTGTATATCGTTCTTGAGTTCGACAGTGACCTCATGGTCGACCAGGGTCTTGAAGAAGCTGTTTGCAGAAGACCTAGATTAGTATCTGATTGTATTTTAGGGTAGCGCGATTGGTCAGAAGGCACACACCTGAAGAAAAGCATCTTCAAATTTTGGGGATGGGTGAAATAGCCCTGATGGTCGCGATGTGGTTGATGCTTGGTGAGTGTGTTTGAACCTCAGGCGTCCATATTTCTGCCTTAAATCCAAATAGATGGTTCTGTGCAACAACCTTCTCGAATCTCAGCCGCAACACAACAACGGATCAAAACAAGCCGTCCTCGGAATGAACGTATCCGTCGGGGTTGATGACAACAGGAACTTGATTTCGAGATTTCATTATCTACGGACGACGCCGAGGACATTCGCACGTTGTCGAACATCACAAATAGCGCTCTATTCCTTGTATTCCATAGACAGATACCTTTTTGCTGTAGCACCACTGGACCCTTGGAGGCCTTCCATCAAGTAATGTTCCCGAACATACCTCAAAGAAGGTATCCCACGAACATCAAGGATAAATGGGAGGCCGAGATAGCAGAGCTGGTGTTACGATTGTGGCCCGAGTGGATGTCCACATTTTTGTGGGGTGGCGACGTGACCTTCCCCCCAGATCTTTACCCATATCTCATCACAGCTACTGACTAGCTGTGTTGCACAATGTCGCTACGAAGACATGAGTTAGGCTTGAACGCCCGCTGATGTATACGATAGTTAGAGATCACAGTCTAGGGCAACGTGTGACTGGCATTCACCGAGTTGTTTCCATACGAGGGCATAATGAGGTTGTTGAACGTATAGAAGTCACCAGAGATCTACATCGAATCATGTGCTCGCCTGTCACACTTGCCAAGAAAGGCTCTGGATCGTGAAGGAAGTCTACTACATGCTCCGCGCCTTAGATGAAACATCTCACAGCCACAACAATCCCCCTAGAATGACTACTCGGGGGAGTTTTTCAGAGTTGTCATCATGTCAAAATTACCACGATTTAGAGTCTAATCAGCAAGGCTGGAAGGCAATGGCTTCAGTGAAGCCCGGGCAGGTGCACAGTCATCGAGCCCAAGAAGTTGCTCTCTCCTGCACCAGTCCCTGAGTACGATTTGCAATGCACAATTTTCACCAGATACACAATTTAGCGGGAGAGACAGTGTTGCTCATACGTCTGGCTTCAGCTAGCGCAAGTTTTGATGGTGAACATATTAAACTTTAGTTGAGACGTTAGACTAGTGGTGTCGAGCTTCCTTAAGCGGCATAAGTACCATTACTTCATTTAGCCCGGCTGCCCAGGAACGTTTCACGGGATGACTAGCATTTCATGAGCTCCTTTGCTGCTACAGAACATTTTTGACGGCTCATATATCTACGGAGTAAGCACAAGCTAGCACATGTACTATGTCAAAGTCTCGACTTTCCTTGAGCTTTATGTTGCTCTTGCAGCTCTTTCGAGTTTCCCACGATACGTTAGCTGTATGTCTCGGGGTCCCCGTGCATCTTCGGTTGGGACTGTAACAAGGCTTGCATTCCCTTTCATCGTTAGAAATGGTTGGGTGCTTTTCCGCCTCTCTTTATGTCTGGCCGATCCCTGTGACTGCCTGTGTGTCCCAACCCTTCTCAACCCATGGAAGGCACATGAGAAAGTGATCACGCTACAGACTGAGACTAGTTAGCGGCAGCCTCCATGCACGATCACCGATGCGTCCTGTTTGTGAATCTAGATCTAGAGTGCTATGTTTCGGGGACGGGCCGTTATGACCCGTGCAGAAAGGCAGCGAATCGTATGATAGCACTTGCGAACGCGGGACAAGGGTTGGATTACGCGTATGCGCAACTTCGTCAGGGTCGAATCAAGACCCTACAATAACAAGGATTGTCTTTAACATGGTACCGGGGGGCACAGATTACGTCTGACTGTCTTTAAGTCTCGAATGCTTTACTTCCTGACTGCATGCAAGCGTGAACATGTTCTAGGTTTGCCGAAGCTGTTATTCCTGTACTTATTCTCCCCCACTTAGCTGTCCATACAGTAATTACGGCAACATGCGGTGCAGGAACGGAACTTTTACGTATCTCATCTAGCCCCCAGAAACTCCCTAGTTTGTCTCTCTTCCGAAAACCTAGAAGCTTCACCGTCTTTCGAAACCAATCTCTCGGAATTTCTGAACAGCTATTCGTTCTCTCACCGTTGAGTCTTTTTTTTATTAATCATAAAGGTCTCATTGGGCGTCCTTCGCCATGGCTGCTGCGGATGTGGCAGTACTTCCGGTGGAGACACCTGGCTTGCCAGATTATCTTCTCGATCCTAACGCGACCTTGAAAGACGACAGTGCCAAATGGAGATACGGGCGAGCGCCAGACTATTCCAACACTCGAAAGGTGTATGAGGAGAGTAAGTATATCATCACTTACAGTCCTCCGTAGGCGTAGATGTCGTTCTAAGCCTCTACATATTTTAATATCCATTCACCATTTTCTTCTCGAGGCTTATTAATGCTCGATAGCGAAGACGAAGAGCCACGAAGCAGCAAGTCTGCCAAATCTCGTCGAGAATCTGGTTAAGAATTGGGAAGTAGAGGCCAGCTTCAAATCTGAGATCGATGACTGGCGGACTATCGATCGACCTAATTACACATTCTCTATCAATGGCGGTCCTCCCCAGTCGGCGGAACACATGCTCAAAGTTGGCACATACAATGCCATCATTACGCCGAATGACTTCTATGATCCGGAGAACTCAGACTTCGCATCGAGCCACAAGACCTTTAAGCGTATGATGCCAACTTTTGCTTGGGAAGTATTAGAAGTTTACAGTGGGCCTCCTGTTGTTGCGTTCAAATGGCGTCACTGGGGAGTCATGAAGAATGACTATGTTGGGTTCAATGAGTAAGTTGAAGATGTCATACACTGTACATGCCCTAACAGCTTGTAGCAAAGGAGAAAAGGTCACAGCGAAAGCTCATGGTGGTACCATCGATATCCAGGGCATTACGATCGCCAAAGTCGATGATCAAGTCCGTCTTCAAGCTGTGGAGACATGGTTCGATCCCATGGAGATGTTTCGCCAGATCGCCCCTACAGGAGCAGTCACTAGGACAATTCATGTTTCTCAGTCTGGAGAGGACATCACAACGCAGCTGCATGGCGAGGAAGGGGGAAGCGCAGCCAAGGGACCTGAGCGGACTCCCGCCACGGACAGGGTTGCTGCGACTGTTCATACAGAGATGACTTCTGCTACACCGGCATCGTGCCCGTTCCTTGCACTTACGGCACCCAGCGCCCCTGAATAAAAGAAGTGCCGGCAATTGTTACGATTTGACTTGGGATGAGCCAACGGAGCAGCACGTTCGAATTGATCTACTAGGAGAGGATAGAGGCAGGAACGTGACATAAGGAGATGCACGGAACAATGAGAGAATTCCTACAGGTAGCTTTAGTCCTTCATTTTCCCACCTCTCCGACACGTCGCCAAGGTGTACTCAGTCCAGCAAATGTAAGATCAGGCCAGCCGTGCTTTGTGTTCTTAACTATAATCTCTCAGCTTTCACGGCAGCACACATCTCTCCTAGTATACTCTTAGTCGCATCCAATACGCTCTCATGATCCCCACCCTCCAATTCCTTACAATCTACTTCCATTCCCTCACCGCAATTTTCCTGCCTCCAGCAGTCTTCGAAGTATTTCTTCCCTTTCGCACCAATCATGATGTCCTCTTCTCCAAACACAATCTTAACCTTCAATTTCTTCCCTCCTTCCTGAACTTTCTTCTCCCAAACCTCCTTCAGCTTCCCCACCAACTCTTCATAATCCTCACAAGCATCCCACCCACACCCTTCCGTAGACTTCAGACACAGCCTCGCCTCATCATTCCCTCCTTTTGAGTTCTCTGCAAACGCATACTTAAATATTAACTTGTCCAGCTCTTTCTTAGCTGCTATTCCATACCCATAAATATCCAAACATTTTTTCTCTTCTTCCGCCTTCTTATCGTCCGCTTTTGACCCGAACTTAAAGATTCCCGAGATCGAACTGAGAGCACCCGCGGAGCTTGCGAAGGCAGGAGTCGCACGCTGGATCATGAAATTGGTGACGCTATCCCAATGATTCAAGAGGGAATTAGGAAGCATGGCTGCAGCAGTGAGAAAGGAGACGGAGGAAATGGATTGATGGACCCAAGGTGAGAAGAAATGGACTGTGGGGTTTGTGGGAGATAAGAGTTCGGGATGATGCCAAAGGAGGTTGAGAGCATAAGTGGTGCCGGCGCTGTGGGAAGCAAGGTGGATGTGTGATATGGATAGATGGTGAAGGAGGGCAGGGACAGTTTCTAAGAAGGTGGGGATGCGTTGGGAGATGGGGACTGGGGTTGAGCCTCCGAATGAAGGTCTGTGGCGATGGTTAGCTTCAGCTTCAGAGCTCGAGGATCCTGGTGAGTTGAGTGATTTCTGGAACTGATAGTGTTGATCACGTGCTCGAAATTGCTCCTTGAATCATGCGAGCTGTGAAAACAGGACTTCTCAAGTTCTCTTTTGCTTACCGGTCTATAAAGATTATTCTTACTCTCTCCTTCTGGGCAAATAAGTCATACCAAGCAGCCATCCATCGCGTGCCAAACATCCCGCCACAAAACATGATCGTTGGCACATTCTCCCCAACGTCGGGTCCAGCAATCGAATAAGTGACCTTTAATGGTCCATGTTGATCCGTTGCCTGGAGTGTAAACATTTGGTGCAATTTTCGAGAAGCTGTGATCGTGATGGCTTGCTCTTCTGGTGAGCTAGGAGTGGTCATTGTGACGAATCTGCGTTTCGGTTTCAAGAAACGCATCCATCAGAGGTTACATGTTGAGAGGGTGACGGAGGTTGTTATTGAAGGTGTCCTCACCAGCGTTTTCTAAAGGGTGCCTAGTCTCAACGCGTGGCGAGTGGACTTGTCCCAGTTTTGCGACCATACGAACAGGCCAATCAGAGCCCAGTATAGTGCCTCATGTCATCACTACGCGCATCTGGTAGATAGATGTTCCATCTTGTCATATCTGGGTTATTCGTCTTGTTAGTTATTGATAAAATTCATTGTGGGCTAACTGCAGCTACGTTGCGATAAGATATCGAGAACTTCGATTTCGCGTTAGGCAAGCGCTAGTGACAGATTGAGACTAGCACTAGTCAAACTAAGGCGCGAGTTCAGAGAACATCCTGAGCTTCCTTTCTCAAGGCATTGATTGCGCTGAAAAAGCCTACAATCCTTCAAGATGCTCAGCAGAACAATAAGACGGTCCATCTTGGACTCGCGAATACCATTCTCCGCACTTCCACCCACATTCCTCCTCCCGTCTCGCGCTCGATATTTCAACTCGACCGCGCAGCATGTCGAGCCATCTCCAGATTCAGCTGCAATCTCTCCATTGATCGCCCAAACAGGAACTGCAGCACCTTCGGTATCGGTAAATCCTCCCACCAGAAAGCCAACACGAAGATCAGTACCATTGCCGCCACCTAAACCCTCGAATCATCTTACGCTCGATGCTTCCGTCAAAGAGATGCTACCTCTTCTTGCAGCCCAACCCGAGCACTACATCAGTATCCATATCCACGGCAAGCCATATCTTGTCACCATAGGAGATACTATTCGACTACCCTTTCAAATGCCAGGCGTCGTCCCAGGCGATGTTCTGCGGCTAAATCGAGCCTCGAGTCTTGGATCGAGAGATTATACCTTGAAAGGAGCCCCATATTTGGACGAGCGGATCTTTCAATGTAGGGCAACGGTCATGGGAATGGAAGCAGAGCCGATGAGAATCAAAGAGAAGACAAAGCGGAGGAACAGGAAGGTCAAGACGGTCAGGAGCAAGCATAAGTTTACGATCTTGAAAATTGCGGAATTGAGGGTTAAGAATCTGGATGAATTGAGAGAAGGTCAGTAGGCACATATGAAGCGATGGATTGAGATCCCATATCGAACTGGGTTTTGCCTCATGCACTAAGCAACAAGTCAAGGAAAATAACTCCTAGAGGCTTTGCTCGATGAATGAGTGATGTATACTATTGTGCATGCCATGAAGTAGGGTATGCACGACCGAAATGTATGAACACCAGAATTTTCTAGAGGAGCGCCAGGCACTACTCGAAGTGTCGCGGTTCTATTTCGCTGAATCTCTGGCTCCAAAAGCGCGTTGTGAATGAAGCCTTGCAGTGCTAACTCAGAGAGTTATATTTGCTATTAGGTGGCTAGCGCTGCGATGAGCCTGCTTCGGCTAATGATCTGCTTTTCTAATGGTCCTATCAAAAATTGTGGTTGGCTTTCTCACAAATAACTTGAGTTTTGGCTTGGCATCTCAGACCTAGAACAATGATAGGAAGCTGTGCGCTGTGCAAGAAATTTGAATATGGTGAGGATAAACACACAGTCAAGCTGGGATGGACACGCCAACAGCCCATATACTGGCCATGCTGTGATCTGATTGTTGAGTAGTTCAAGACATGTCCAAGAGAGCCATACTGTATTCATGAAGAGGATGAGTGAACTCCATTTTTCTCTCGACCATAACTCCTCGTCCTCATCACGTCTTGGAAGCTGAACTAACCAGGGAACTACAGTTCAACATCTGTCAATCATTTTTGAAGCCCCATTGTCCCAATGTAACGAAAATAGCCATAGTCCCGGATCTAGCAAGTGCTTGTCGTCTAAGGTAATGACAACACTGCGCAAGATTTATTCGCGAGTCTATTGATGACCTCGATATGCTCCCGTGCCACTGCACTCATAACGTTCGTTCTTGGGTGTGAAGACAGAAGTGTATCTTGACAGGGCAAATGCTTTCGACTCCGGACAGACACGAAGGACTGGAGCTTTAGTTCCTCGACCTTCAGGAAGTCCCAACGCTTTCCTGAGCTCTTGCAAAATCGTGCGCTCGGTACTGCCTGGCCAGCTGCTAACCTCGCTGTCAGG
The DNA here is from genome assembly GCA_003988865.1 of Phialocephala sp. D728. NCBI lineage: Eukaryota > Fungi > Ascomycota > Leotiomycetes > Helotiales > Mollisiaceae > Phialocephala > Phialocephala sp. D728. The sequence goes on along the minus strand of QYAJ01000153.1, from coordinate 5,465 downwards.
CATATTGGAACCTAATCCTTAGGTAGAGAGTTAGGGCCAATTCAGGTATATATCAATATTATATGGAGAAGAGCTGGACAAATTTGATGGAGAGGATTCTTTCGACGCGACACCATGCGTGGAACGATTGCATGTTTCCAGATCTCCAAGCAAATTTCGATAGGTAGCTGAGAGATCTTCGGAATGGTAGACTCTATCTTGTCCGGTCTGGTTCAGTTTGCAGTGCCGAACATAGAAGATTGAAGCATGGTGGAAGATCTGTCTCGCAATGGTCCGTGAGACATCTCCGGTTATATCAGGTGACCTGGAGTTCGTTTCAGATTGGATGATGCACTCCAGAGATAAGGCGAACTCCGTACCGCGTGAGAGAAACAAAGTGGTAGACACTCTGATAACCACCTGAACTATGCTCTCCGGGGAACCTGAGATTTGAGCTATCACGTATGTACAGCAATACCAGTGTGAATTACCTCAGACACTGAAAGCACTTATGAAGACAGCCCTTCCCTCCCTTCGATGTACAGCACCTACCCTCATACCTTGTACTTCGTACCTACTCAGCAACCTGAAGTCTCACAAGACTTACAAGGAGTACCCGAACGGCCTCGCAATACTTGCCCTTTTCATCGTCTGAAGTCTGGACGGATATAGCAGCCGTAAAAATTCCGGCTACTGCAGCCGCTTACTTCCACGGCAAATTTTCCGGTATCGTGGGGGACTCCATAGCGTCGGCAATACCCCAACAATACTGTCCAAAGTTCAATCAATATGAAGCTCGCTTAGGCTGTTGGAGTCTTATCATATCAAAGCAATCTATTAGAGGTATCTCAAACACTCCGAGTGCCCCTAGCAACATGCAAGGCGTGACAAAAGTGGTAAAGCTTCAGCCATGGCATGTTTAGGGCGAACGCCTGAGTTCATTTCCAAAGAGTTAACTTACTTTGTAACCGCGAAGTAGACGCTGCAGGATACGATATTTACGAGATGCCACCCTCCATGTCATGAACGGTCAAAGGGAGAGCCATGATCAATTTTGGCCCCTTTGCCGTTCTATTCGGGCTTGGATATCTTAATACAAAGTGTGCGATAGCTTAAGTCCAGTTGGACCTGCTGAGTAAAACACCTGGAGGAATTGACGACTCGTCAATGAGGAGTCATGCGAACATGACTCGCAAACATCGTGCCGACTGGTGTTAGTTTCAGATCTAAGATCTGTGATCGCCATAGCATGTGACAACAATTACCAATTGTTCTACCTCAAGAGTCGGAATTGAAGCAGGCGAAAAGGAGGAAATCCGGCTGGCCTTTCTTCGCTTCGAAAGCAACTTAATCCATTGAAATCGTTAAAAGACCCCACAGCGGCACAAACCCCTTAAAACCATATTGCCTATAGGTATGTTATTCTTAAGTTGCCCACATGTATCGCATGAGCCCTCCCCTGATGCCCCACGATGCAGCATCTCGAAGCGACCCCGCCTCTCGTATTCCCCACAACTCTAAAAAACGACTTCGGGGAGGATGAGGGGTAACTCCGAAGCGTCATCTACATCGCACGATTAACGGTTTGCGGGAACCATATTGGTAGAGGCCATAACTCTTCATCCGCCATGGCAGAAAGGGTGAAGGCTGTGTCGACCCACCTATCCCAACGCCACCACTGATATAGAAGAGTCCTCCGCCACAAATAAGTCCTAACTTCTCCAGAAGTCATCAACACGAGGTTAGCGAGATGGGTTCCGTGAGCATGTTTACGATAAAAGATGAACCTATTGAGAATCTGAGACCTCTTAAGGTGAGGGTTATAGGCGCTGGGTATTCGGGGATATATCTTGGCATCCGGATACCGCAACGTTTGAGAAATATCGACCTTCAGATCTATGAGAAGAATGAGGGCGTAGGTGGGACATGGTGGGAGAATAGATACCCAGGTATGATCTAACTAAACAATCCTATAAGTGTCAGAATTTAAGCTAAAGTGGCCTAGGATGCGCGTGTGATATTCCATCGCATAGCTACCAATACTCTTTCGACCCCAATCCCAACTGGTCAGCATTCTATGCTCCGGCGAAGGAAATCTGTGCCTACCTACAAGGTATTGCAGATAAATACGGCGTCATGAGACATGTGAAACTTTCACACAAGATCACTGGCAGCAAATGGAATGATTCTTCCAAGAAATGGTGAGCTACTTGCAAATCCGTGTTTACAAAAATACTGATGGTAGATTAGGGAGCTCACTGTAGAAAATTTGAAGACTGGCGAAGTCATCTATGATGATGCTGATGTACTTCTCTCGGCGCGAGGTAACCTCAATGACTACGTCTGGCCGAAGATACCAGGATTCGAGACTTTCAAAGGAGAGGTCATGCACTCAGCAGCATGGAACCAGAAGTATGTTCTCCAAAAATAGGATAGGACAATATACTGACTGACTCTTCACAGTTATGACTTCAAGAACAAGAGAGTGGGGGTGATAGGAGGGGGGTCAAGTTCCATTCAGATTGTTCCAAACCTTCAAAAACTTGAAGGGATTCATCTCTCTTGCTTCGTCAGGAGTAGAACCTGGATATCAAATCCATTCGGTGACAGTGCCATGGAAAAGCTAGGTCTAGATCCACAAAAACTCGACTGTATCTCTCCCCTTCAATTGCAGAAAGTCCAATTCTAACATCCACAGTCTCCCTCGAACAACGTCAAGAATTCGCCACTAATCCCCAAAAATTCCTCGAGTTCCGCAAACTCATCGAAGCAGACGGAAATACCATCCACGGCGTAACATTCAAAGACTCGCCCATGCAAAATAATGCTATATCCGCCTTCCGCGCCATGATGAAGAAACGCCTTTCGAAGAAGCCTGAAATTGTTGATGCATTAACCCCTTCATTCGGCGTTGGCTGTCGACGTCTTACACCCGGACCAGGGTATCTCGAAGCCCTGGTCGAAGACAACGTCGACTTCATCTCTACTCCTATCTCCTCCATATCGCCTACCGGCATCAACCTCGAAGACGGCCGCCAAATCGAGATCGATGCTCTCGTCTGCGCAACAGGATTTAACGTCTCCTCTCGTCCTCCTTTCGAAGTCTTCGGTAAGAACGGAGTATCCCTCCAAAAACGTTTCACGCCATACCCAGAAACATACCTCACAATGGGCGTCGACGGTTTCCCCAACTTCTTCATGATGCTCGGTCCTAATTCCGCTATCGGCTCGGGCTCATTGACGATGATGATAGAAACGGAAGGCGACTATATCATCAAGTGTATCCGCAAGCTGCAGAAAGAAGACTACATCACCATCACTCCTAAACTTTCACGTGTCAAAGATTTCGCCGAATACTGTCATGAGTATTTCAAGAAGACAGTCTATATGGATGAATGTAATTCTTGGTATAGGAGTGAAGGCGGAAAGGGAGATAGGATTACGGGACTTTGGCCGGGGAGTACGCTGCACTGTTTGGAGGCGTTGAGGGCGCCGAGATGGGAGGATTTCGAGTTTGAGAGTAGGGAAGAGAATAGGCTAAGGTGGCTCGGCAATGGATGGAGTGTTACGCAAATGGAGGGTGGTGGGGATCCGGCCTGGTATCTCGAGCCAACGATGGTGAATGTGCCGGTGCAAGGGAAACTAGAGCAGGACCCCGAGTTCAAGTTGAGGCCGTATTCTTATTGATTGGATTTGTTTTGGATAGGCGGATTTCGTTAAAGCGAGCTCTTTGCCGCATTTCTTTTTGTTGACAGCATCACGATTGTCTAGTTCCTTCAAATGACTGCGAGATGATATAAAATCATGTTAGTTATTCACGTGAAACTTTCTTCGCTTAACGGTAGTAAGACCTATGAGTCTGCCATTGGGATTAAAATTCAATGGAAACATTTCTATAAAACCAGTAGATCAAAGCTATTTGAGGGACTGATTTCGCTTCAGGTTTCTCTGTTCCAGAAGCACGTGACGCTACAAACTCGCTGCTGCACCTCCGAGACACTGTCAGGCTTTTGCTGTTTTGTTGATTTCTTGGTGATCATAGGAGGATGTGCAATGAAGCCAGAGCATAGAAAGAAAGTAGCATTTGATTTCGGAACGCAAAATAATAGTCTTGTTTTGACAATCTGGAAGTAAAAGGAAATTCGTGAGATATCAACCCGCAACGCTCGACACCCATCAACAGATTCATAGTAATCCGTATCAAAAACATTAAGCCACCCAGGCTAGTAGAAATAAACAAACGCTCCAATCTTAAACACTCAATCAAAACAGCTCACGTTCATCCAAGCGTCAAGTCGATCCACTCGGGATTCTGAGCCTCCCAAGCACTTTTCATGACTCGTCCACAGCCCTTGCGGTAGGCTATCCCGTTTTCCCATCCCACCCAGAGCACGTTGTAGAATTCGTCCTTAGCCCCTTTTGGAGACTTTGGTCGTTCCTTAAGTTTCCACTCAACTATCCATTGTTCCTTGAATCCTTCAATTAGATATCCTTCGGATAGCATCACCAGCTCGCAAGCTGACACATTGTCGGAGTTCTCCCGTATACGAAAGAATAGGGGAAGTTTTAACTTCGATGTTCAACTGAACACTCCCAGCCCATGTGCCTTGTCGATCCCGAAGAGAATAGTGAATATCTAATAAAACCAAGCTTTGGCCTTGGATATTTTCGCCGAGATAAAGTTTGACCTTCTGTGTGCGGCAGCAAAGCAATGGATCATATTTGCATTTGGAAGGAATGCTCGAGTCATGATAAGTAGGTATTGGGTGCCAAAACTCGCTCTGCGGCTCAGAATCGTGTTTGAAGGAATACTTGGGAGCAACTAAATCTGTCCATTCTTTAACTGACCAAGGAGCTAGAAGCATCTGCGTACCATCGATGGGATAAGCCTCTTCGACCATGGACCTTCGGCTCGACCAGCAGATTTTGGAAATAAATCTGTGGCTAGTATAAAAACCTGATTTGTGAGGACCATCTTTGACGTAGGTATTAGTCCATGGCCAGTGGCTGGTCTTGGTCTTCCAACCTACCCAAGACCAACTTGGAAGGCTGATTTCACTGCTCTCTCGTGGCCGTCGTCTGAAACATGTATCATGTGATTGCCAACGCAGTGCTATATCGAAAAAAAGGATTGGTAAACCGCAACAGAAGCCGTAGGGGAACGATGAAGTCAGGACGGTTGTGATGCCTGCGAAGGCGGCAGGTGCATCCTCCGGGTTGGTGAGTTCCTTTCCATTGTATTCGCTGACACATTTTCGATAGCCTTCCAGGTCAGGAAGATTAGAGATCAACGCGAGGACCTAAGGGCTTAGATAACGAGCCTTAAGATCTATTGAGAATGCTGTGGTGGGGCGAGAATTCATTTTACTTCTGTACAGTATTTTACGGTTCTTACAAGAACTGCCCCCTTTCAGGGATTTGGCTTGGGCCGAGACTTGGACTTAGTCAAGCAGGGGTAGTTTGTAGATAAAAGGGGTCTTCCTCTC